>JAHBCN010000288.1:45000-55000 GCA_019359885.1 Listronotus oregonensis
TTATTGGGTAAACCCATTATTTCATAAGGGCAGGGGTGGGCCAGGTATTTCTTGAGTATTAACCCTTAGGTATATAAATATTTTGGCTAATATTTTAGTGGTAGTGTTGAATACCCATTTTTACTGTGCGTTTCAAAAAAGTTGTTTTACGAGAATATAACTATGTCGCGTCGAAATCATTTGTCATTAGATGCAAAACAGGTTGTGAAAAATGTGTATGAAAGTTTAATCAAAAAAGGTCTAATTAAACAAGAAGCTTTAAAAGAAACCTGCCTACTTACAAAAACTCCAATATCATCGATAAGGGATATTATTATTAGTGAAGAATTGAACAAAAGAAAAAAACGTAGTGATTTTTAATCTCACCGTATAGACAATAGTGATCAGGATCTAATAAAAAGAAAAATATATTGTCTTTGTGAAAGCGGAGGTATTTCTACCTTGGTTAAACTGAAAAAAAAGCTAGACGAAGACGAAACCAATATAAATATTAGCCGTACGACCCTCCATAGAGTTGTTTGTAAAATGGGATTTAAATACCGCAAAATTGACAAAAGACAAGTAGTAATGGAATCGCACAGATTACGCACTTGGAGATTTAACTATCTTCAAGAAATTAAAACATATAGGTTAGAAAACAGATCCAGAATTTACCTTGATGAAACATGATTCGATACACAGGACACAGTATCCAAAGGATGGGTTAATTCCAGTCAAAACTGTCAGACAAAAGAACCTTCAAATAAAGGAAAACGCATTCCCATAATAACACACTGGTTCAAAAGACGGATTTGTCCCAAACTGCTTGCTGTTGTCTGCAAAGAATATTAAGGATTCTAGCTTGGATTATCATAAGGATACAAGTACAGAACTTTTTGAAAAGCTGGAAAAATTTACTGCAGCACATTATAAAAATTGAGGACTCTTACATTTCTATCCAAAACAACATAAATTCTATTGTAATTAATCTCAATGATGACTTTGATAGTGAAACAGAATTACATTTAGATATTTAGATTAAAAATGTAATTATATAGAGATAATGCAGTTATATATTTATTTAAATTTTGCATATATTTAATTTCTTAATGTAATTTTAAGATTATACTTACATAAATAAACATTAAATTATAAATCTTTATATTATTAAAGTCCGTCCCTAATGTCCTGTTCTTTAATACCTACCGATCCGCAGTTTTATTGCTGTTGGCAGGTATAATCCATAAATAAAGGCAAGAGCTAACACGGTATACTTTGAGACAGACTATAAATGCATTGCTACCAATATTATGACTACTAGTATAGCCATAAAAAAGTAAATACTTTAATTGTTTAATGGAAAATTTCGTAAAGTGTGTATAGATAATCTTAATATGTATTTTGGGAATATTGTAGATTTTAAAATATAACAAATGTTTCTTTCTTTAAACCATTTTCAGTTTTTACCAATACATTTTTATGAATTTTAAGATCATAAGGAATAAAAAATGTAAAAAATGTCTAATTAACTTTTTCCATTCCTCTTTAATTTAAGCTTCATACAAATATAAAAACATATAATTTACTGTTATTTTGGGAATTATGATAAGCTGAAATAACCTTAATAATAAATCTGACTTGTTTCTATCACTTCGTCAAAAACAGAACACGCAAAGTTCAAAACCTATAATTACTCCAAAAATATATGTATTACCGATTAGTTGTATTAAAAAAAAAATAGTACACTGCTGGAAGAGGTTTGCAGAAGCAATACTCATAAATACATTTTTTATAAACCATTTTTTGTAGGTCGGAGCTAAGTGAAGTAGAAACTGTTAAGGGACCCAAAGCTACACATTTTTATGCAAAATTTAGTTTTTTTTCTTTCTAATTAGCAACCTAAAATATTTTTATTTTATATTATTAAGTGGTCTTAATACTAACTTATTTTAGTCTGATTCGCGACTTTATTACCGTGTCACTTGCTTTTGCATAACAACAATAAACAGGTTATCATAAAACTTTAAATTGTTTAGTAAATGTATACAAAGCATACTGTAGTTTTTTTATTTTCTAGATACATCATATCGGCTAAGAATAAAATTTCGTCATATTTAAACCTTGCTAATATATTTAGCATGTATAAGATCAATTTGTTAATACTTCATGTTCGACAATAAAAAAAAGCTGTAAACAATATTCTGGTATATTATTTTTTTATATATACTAAACGGCACAGTTATTAAAATATTTATTGCTCTTTTCGAAAACATATTTCTTTACAAATAAATTTTTACCAGAAAAACGTAATATTACCTTATAAAAAAAATTAAATACTTTCTAAAAGTTTTACTTCAAATCTTCAAGATTAAATTTTCAATACTTACCTATTAAAATTCTACAAGAGACGGATAATAAAGCTTATAATAAGGATACCTTTATAATTAACTTAAGTGTCGGATCAGGTTAAAATCATTTTAAAAAATAAAAGGTTTTCGTAAGGCATAGTGATAATTAAGTATTAGGGTAAAAATAAAATTTTGTTTGTCAAAAGTTATAAAATTTCGTTAAATTGACCCTTTTTATTTAGTGACAAAGAGAGTAATCAATGATTGAACAAAAGTAAATCAAATTTTTATACGATTTTTTTATTTTCTTTTTACTTCTATACAGGGTCATTTTGTTGTTATTGCAGGGTATATCGGTTAGTACTAGAGAAAGAATCTTAGGGATTTTGCAAAACGACGCCACTTTTTGATGAAACAAAATATAAACAAACCAATGCTTTTTTACATATTTGATCAATAATTTAAACTTTTAAAATTAAAGCTTTAATTTTGAGTAGTAAGCCGTGTTTAGGTATTCTAAACCAAAGGTATATTTGTAAAAAAAAAAAAAAATGGTCCAGCATTTTTATAAATGTATTCGTTTTATTTTAACTCCTCAAAATTCCATGGCTATAATAAAAACAACCTATTTTTAAATTACATGTAGCTTAAATCTAATCCTATTTTAATACTTTTGCTTTTATGCCTATTTATATCAAATTTTAAAATCTAATCTAACACAATTTAAACGCATAAACTAGTTACCTATTTAACTATGAAAAATAGTTATTAAATTGCAATCAATTATTTTTTACGCATTTGTTAATATTGCGTAGTGCATTCTTAAGTTCTTGAATTATATAATGCTGGGTAATATATATATTTTATTTTTCAAATTACCGCAAAAAAAAATATTTTTACAATATTCTGGTGACTTTGGAAGTTCTTGAATTGTATGATGTTGGGTATTATATAGTTTATTTTTCTACTTACCCCAAAAGAAAAAATCTAAAATTTTTTTAGATTAATCTGGTGACCTTGGAAGCCACTTTATAGGGCCATGGATGTCAATCCAGTGGCCTGGAAAATTGGTATCCAAATATGCCCTTATTTTTTGTGCATTAAGTGCTGGGGCACCGTTTTACTGAAAATATAATTGATATAACTGTGACATTATCGCATAATTTAGCTAAATTATTTTTTAGAATAATTAAGTACCTTTTTACCGTTAAACTTTTTTTATAAATGGGAAATTTAAATTTAGATCCAGAATAGAACACGCCACGCTAAAATCAGATCTAGCTTGTTGCTCTCTAAGAAAAATCACGTGATCGTTTTCTCTGGACCAAAATCTGCTACTTTGTTTATTCCAGCACTGCTAATAAGAGCCTCGTCTAAATATATTATTTTAATGTGATAATTATTATGGATATTTTAATTTTTTACGGTTTATGTAGTAAGATGTCGTTAGGCCTTCCCCCCCCTTTTTCCTTTACGTAATATTTACTTTATAATTTCTAAATAATTAAATTTATTATTTTCAGAATTAATTTTGTATTTGAAATTGAAGTATCGGAATGCGCGCGCCGCCACTGTAGCGAGCGTAGTTTTTAAATAATTTTTTTATGCGATAAAATATTAATTACAAATTTTAAAAAAATAATCTAGACACTTTAAATAATATGATCCCGCGATAATAAAAGTTGCATCACCATTTTTAAAGTTATTTAATTGTTAATCAACAGTTTTTTTTGGGTCCCTGTTGTCATAAAAGCCGGTATAAAAGTTTAAATAATTAATATAATAATTTTTTGTTTCTTGAATCCCTTTCAATAAATATACTAAACAAGATGACATTATGAAAGTTAATAAAAAAATATTTCTTTAATTAATTTTTTAAAGTAAAAAGAAAGTGACATTTAAACAATGTATCTTAAATATATTTTTTTAAATGTTAAGCTGTTACTGATTTCACCTTTATGTTAGGCATTTTATAATTACTTCTAAAATTTTTTCCTGGCATTTGTTTATAAATTATATATAAAGAAATGGATTATTTAAATATTTTTGAAAAAAAAATTACCATATTGTTAGCGTACAAAAATAATGATTTAAAAAAAAATTCTAAAAAACAATATTTTTTTCTTTATAATAGATTTTTTTTTATATTTATTATTAAAATAAGTTGCTAAGAAATCATTTTTTTTAATCATTATTTTCTTACGCTGACAATATGGTGAAACAATTTTTTTCAAAAATATTTAACTAATCCATTTGTTTATAAACAAATTATAAACAAGCAATATTTTTTTTATAAACTGTCATAATGTCATTTCTGTTGTGTATATTTAAAAAAAGGGCTCCAAGGAACAAAAAATGTAAAGATTAATTATTTAAACGTTAATACTGCCTTTTATGACCACAGAGATCCGTATAAAAACGTTTAATTAACAATTGAATAACTTTTTAAAAAATGGTGATACAACTTTTATTATCGCGGGATCATTTTCTTTGAAGTGTCTAGATGACACCAAAATTTTTTTAAATTTTTTAAATTAATATTTGATTGCATAAAAAAGATATTTAAAAACTACGCCCACCACAGTGGCGGCGCATGCATGCCAGAACTGCCGCGCGAAAGCCAAATTTCAACGTTAAATTAAAATTATAAATACTGGAGCTACAATTTCGGTAATTAAGAACTTTTATATTAGAAATGTTCTGCTCTTTTAGAAACTTTTATGATATTTAAGCTATAACCTATACTTTTTGAGATTTTGCCCAAAAGCTGGACGGCTATATTTTTTACAGTTTTTTGTTATTAACAATTATTTTTTTTTGCGGGTAAAATCCAAAATACATCTATTTCTAAATGACATTCTGGATCGCTTAAACCATCAACTATATTTTTAGGAGACATAATAATATAATAATAATAATAATAATAATCATTTATTTTTTCAGAGACATTTACAATAAATGTATGGATTTCGTCAATAGACGCATAATAATATCACATTTTATACATACAAACACCAAACCTGGCACTACACTTGGTAGTATATACACACAAACTTTAAAAACCAGCTTTAACAATAAAAATATAAAAATTGAAAAAAAAATTACATTAAAAAAAAATAATCATGCCGAGAAATCCTCATCCAAACAATAACTTTCCAAACTTATTAAGTAAGGTTTGATTTGTTTTTTAAATTCGTAAAGATTTTTAGCATCTTTAATATATACGGGCATTTTATTAAATACTTTTATTCCCAAGTATTCTGGCGATTTTTTTGTTACGTTTAATTGCCCGAATGGAACTCGCAGACTATCCCCAGATCGGGTAAAATGGCTATGCACATCACTGGCTTTAGGTATTCTTGTCATATTCAGAAAGATATATTTTGACAGTTCGTATATTAAAATTCCCGGAAGAGTAAGTATACCCAGATCTTTAAACCGCGACCTGCAGCTTGTCCTCGGAGTGATTCCCAGAATGCCTCTTAAAATGCGTTTCTGTACAGTGAAAACTGACTGAGCAGCGAAGAGCCCCAAAACACTATGCCATAATAAATACGTGATGTATGCATTATAAACTGAAAGAATTTCCCTAGATTTCTAATTAAATAACCTAATTGATTTAATTTAGAGCAAAGTAAATTACAGTGTTATTTCCAGTTAAGATTCTAATCCTAAGTCAAGCCTAAATATTTGGTAGAGTCTGATCTTACAATAGCATCATTGTTTATTTTAATATTAAGGTTCAGACTTGTAACTAAGTTTCGCAGGAAATCAACTTTCGAGTAGACTAAAAATAACAACTACCTTTCAACTACTCCCCACTAACGTCTGGTTAATATCATCTAAACCAAACCTACAGTTTAACGTGGATTTCGAACCACACACAACACCAATAAAGGCGTCTGGTTGTTTTACATTTTACAAATTTAAAAATTTTAAAAATAATTGTTGAGTTTACCATAGAAACATTTTTGAATCTCACAATTACCGATATATAAAACTAGGATGTGTTATTTAAAGAATGATTTTATGCAGCAAAAAGGTATAATTATTTGCATACTAAAAATATTCTTGGGATTACTGCACCGGACCGCTGCGGTCCAAGTCCCAGAGTTATACACTTTAAACGGTGTTTTTGAGAATTTTTTAGGGGACCTGCATGTTTACAAGGGTCAATTAACTCCGTGCCAGTAACTTAAGCAATATTTTTAGATTGTTTATAAGTAAATTCACCATTCAACATGTAAGCTAATTAAAGCGTTTCCTTTTAGGCAGTTCTCCTTTAAGGACTGTTCTTGTTCTCAAGCTACCTTACGACATCGACAAATACTACAATTTGAGGAAAATTGGTTGTTTAAATTGTTAGTCATGCATAGTTAATTAACTGGGTAATTGTCTGATGCTTATAAAGCCGTATTGTTGCTCTTCATAACCATTAAATTTGCTATTTAAAGGAGTCTAAAGCGCTTTATCGACCATATTTATTTACGTTACAAACAAACAGAATTTAAAAGTATTAGTTAGGTTGTAAAATTATAATTATTAACATTTTAAATATTTTATATATAAAATTTGCTTTCTAATCTCTTGATGGAAAGACATATTGAATTTTAAAAGCTGCTTTGCATATTTTTTTTATGTAGTATAATTATAAAATATATATAAGGCAATAAAAATATTTTTAAAGCGTATTTACAAGAAGAAAAAAAACAAAACAAAACTGCATAAAATGTGAACATGTAAGCTAGTAGTCACATATTTTTTAAAATTAACCAACTATGATATTAAAAAAAATGGGTTAAAAGATTTTCAAAGACTATAGGAATACTGGTTTTCTCATAACCGTTTTTCCAATCAATATGTTTTTTATAAACCACTATGTCCGAGATGGACATTGTGGTTTATAAAAATGTGGAGATGTCTAGTTCGCGCTACAGTCAAAATCGCTCTTATCGTGCGGAAATATCCATAAATCAACGACAAACCTTTAAAGTTACGTTTCAGTTTAGCTTGTTTATTAACACCTTTTAAATATAGCTGGTTAGACGAATTTAACAGATATATGCAGATTTGACAGACAGAAAAAAGATACAATTATAAATACCAGACCAAGACAATAAAAATATTTTTAAAGCGTATTTACAAGAAAAAAACAAAACAAAACTGCATAAAATGTGAACATGTAAGCTACGAGTCACATATTTTTTTTAAATTAGCCTACTATGATATTAAAAAAAATGGGTTAAAAGATTTTCAAAGACTATAGGAATACTGGTTTTCTCATAACCGTTTTTCCAATCAATATGTTTTTTATAAACCACAATGTCCGAGATGGACATTGTGGTTTATAAAAATGTGGAGATGTCTAGTTCGCGCTACAGTCAAAATCGCTCTTATCGTGCGGGAGTGTCCATAAATCAACGACAAACCTTTAAAGTTACGTTTCAGTTTAGCTTGTTTATTAACACCTTTTAAATATAGCTGGTTAGACGAATTTAACAGATATATGCAGAGTTGACAGACAAAAAAAAGATACAATAATAAATACCAGACCAAGACAATAAAAATATTTTTAAAGCATTTTTACAAGAAACAAAACAAAACAAAACTGCATAAAATGTGAACATGTAAGCTACGAGTCACATATTTTTTTTAAATTAACCAACTATGATATTAAAAAAAAATGGGTTAAAAGATTTTCAAAGACTATAGGAATACTGGTTTTCTCATAACCGTTTTTCCAATCAATATGTTTTCTATAAACCACAATGTCCGAGATGGACATTGTGGTTTATGAAAATGTGGAGATATCTAGTTTGCGCTACAGTCAAAATCGCTCTTGTCGTGTCGGAGTGTCCATAAATCAACGACAAACCTTTAAAGTTACGTTTCAGTTTAGCTTGTTTATTAACAACTTTTAAATATAGCTGGTTAGACGAATTTAACAGATATATGCAGAGTTGGCAGACAAAAAAAAGATACAATAATAAATACCAGACCAAGACAATAAAAATATTTTTAAAGCGTATTTACAAGAAAAAAAAACAAAACAATACTGCATAAAATGTGAACATGTAAGCTACGAGTCACATATTTTTTTAAATTAACCAACTATGATTTAAAAAAAAAATGGGTTAAAAGATTTTCAAAGACTATAGGAATACTGGTTTTCTCATAACCGTTTTTCCAATCAATATGTTTTTTATGAACCACAATGTCCGAGATGGACATTGTGGTTTATAAAAATGTGGAGATGTCTAGTTTGCGCTACAGTCAAAATCGCTCTTATCGTGCGGGAGTGTCCATAAATCAACGACAAACCTTTAAAGTTACGTTTCAGTTTAGCTTGTTTATTAACACCTTTTAAATATAGCTGGTTAGACGAATTTAACAGATATATGCAGAGTTGACAGACAAAAAAAAGATACAATAATAAATACCAGACCAAGACAATAAAAATATTTTTAAAGCGTATTTACAAGAAAAAAACAAAACAAAACTGCATAAAATGTGAACATGTAAGCTACGAGTCACATATTTTTTTAAATTAACCAACTATGATATTAAAAAAAAATGGGTTAAAAGATTTTCAAAGACTATAGGAATACTGGTTTTCTCATAACCGTTTTTCCAATTAATATGTTTTTTATAAACCACAATGTCCGAGATGGATATTGTGGTTTATAAAAATTGCGCTACAGTCAAAATCGCTCTTATCGTGCGGGAGTGTCCATAAATCAACGACAAACCTTTAAAGTTACGTTTCAGTTTAGCTTGTTTATTAACACCTTTTAAATATAGCTGGTTAGACGAATTTAACAGATATATGCAGAGTTGACAGACAAAAAAAAGATACAATAATAAATACCAGTGGCCCTGTAAAATAATTACACTGTCCAACAGTAAAATTTTTTTAATATCTTATAAAGTGATTTTTTTTTATAAGGGAAATATGAAAATAATATGTATTTTGCTTTATCACCTACCTGTCCAAAGTACCATAATAAAAATGCTATTTATACACGTCTGGCAAACCAATTTCTTAGGTGCAGAGATTTTTAGTGCGATAAAAAGAGATGTCAATTTAATAGGCAAAGGCTTAAGCGAAATAAAGACAGACAAAAAACATGCAGCGGCGGATTCCCTTTCTAGCGACCCAAGAAAAAGAAGGGAACACCTCGGTCGGACGCGACAACAAACAACGCGACGGGTAATATTGCCAACCAGTAAAAATAAAATTGTTTATGTTGCCCTGCTCGATAAAATAATAAATAACTATTATTAAAATAATAAAGTATTTTTAACCATTCCAAAATACTATTATTTTTTAAAAATTTCTTTTTTTTTTGCGCAGTGCATAACTTTTTTTTAAACAAGAAGTTTAATAAAATGTATGTTTTTTAAAACATTACTAAAATTGCTAATAAATATTTTACGAAATGACAACACTGTCGACATTATCCTAACGAATCGTAGGCGAAGTCGACCGTCGTTGTATTGGAAGTGGGATAGGGGAATTTTTTTAATCTGGGGTTATACCATATGTATCCTACCCTATTACATTAAAATTGGCTCCCAAGCCCTTGCCTTGCCAATCCTGTATAGCAATAAACCATACCTATAACTCTCCTTTGCATTTCAATGCTTTAATCTTTTTATGTGTTTGGAGAGTT
>JAHBCN010000288.1:60000-172500 GCA_019359885.1 Listronotus oregonensis
TTCTGCGTCGATTTTTAATTTTGACACATAAAATAAAATAAACGGAATTTCACTTACAACATAACTGCATTTATTTTGATAAACAGGATACAGTTTTTTAATAATGTCTGAGACTAAAATGCAACTGGATTTTATCGATGATAACCAGTTACTTGAATGAGTTCGTCAATTAACTTTTTTATATTCAAAAGAGGATCCAAAACACAAAAATCCAGTAGCTAAAAGCAATGCTTGGAAAAGTTCTACGCGTGCTTAATATTTTTAAATTGATTTGCATGTTTTTACACAAATGTCTTAATTTATATTAACTTAATTTTTGTTAACCTAACTTAACTTAATGTTTCTGCATGATCCTACTTTAAAGTTTTTTTTACACTATATTAGTACATACCATTTTTTAAATTTTAACTATTTAAAAATACTTAATATGACTTTACAGAAAGTTTAAAGTTCAACATATGTAATAGGTAGGTACTCGGTGATGTCTCCTATAGACAAGAAGGGTGTGTTGAGTAATAATTTATTTAGGATAAAATTGTAGATAGAACTTCTAAAGGTCTTATTTAAGATTTCAGTAGTTCAAGAAGCCAATATTTTTGGATGAATACTTGTCTCATATTTTACATGAGTGTTTTGATGGGTTAATGATTTTTTTATACTAAATTCTAATTGCTATCATTTAACTAACGCCTATTAAAAATGCTTCTTTTTAAATAAATTAAGTTAATTATTTATGTGTGTTTTTTAAAACAAGTTCACCCAATTAACCAGCTTAAAAAAAGATCTGTTAAAATATGAATACGTTTTTAAATTTCAGTAATTCCCGGATATTTAAAATTATTAGACATTATTACATTTAGCTTTAAATTCCGTACCCCAGTCTCATTTTAATTGATTTTATATCAAAAACAATTTTTAAGGTTTTCATACCGACCAGTAAGTTTGTCGCCCTTTATATAGTTCGATATGCATTTATTCCCAGAATGTTTAACAACAGGATTATTATTAAAAGCGCAGTCTTAGCATATTTAAGGCTTCTTTTGTTTTTTTTTATTTTTACTACTTAAATAATTATTATTTATGTACAAGTTTACCTTTTTTGCACCTTTAGTTTTATCCGTTAAACCAACACACAGTTTATAAAATTATTCTCAGGTATAAACAAGATCAAACTCAAATTCCTAATCTATTTTAAAATGGGTTAGTTGGGTAAGACAGTTTAATCAAATTCTGTCTCACAAATAGTAATTTCATATCAATTTAATCTAGTCCATGATTTTATATTAGCTCAGTCCGTAAATACCTTAGTTGTGCAAGAGATCGTTTTTTGATAACGATCGGGTTTAACTAACTAGACGTTTTGTATTGTGTTCCTATAGAGCAATAAATATCGTTGCTTTAATATTTTGTTTTAGGAACAAAATTATTTGTTTAAAATGCGCTTCAATATATTCCGTTTAAACATTGAAATAATAAAGTGCCAGAGTTTGATCCCATAGCTATAAAAACCAAAATGCAAAGTTATATACTTAGTTTTTTTCCTACCTTAACTTTTTCTTCGCAGCTCTTGTTGGTCAGAAAAATAAATCATTTTTACGATTAGCCTATTTTCATTGTAAAAATCGTTGTATAATTCTATAAGTTAATAATCCTAATGCCCCCCTCACCCCTGTCTTTAAAGTATTTTTGCTTAAAAATTATAGGTCATTCTTAAGTATTTACGTAAACCCAATTTAAAATAATAACACATTACAAGTCAACAAATTTAAATTTTTATAAAGTAACATTGATGAAATAGGGTTTGTTTGAGGTATTTTAGAGTCCTTTATTCAAAAATAATAAGCTAAATGCTGTAAAAAATTTAAACATATAAAACACGTGGAATCTAATCTTTCTGAGGATTTGTTGTTATGTGAACAAAAAATATGTTCTACGAGATATGATACAGCGACAAAAACGTTAACTTTTTTCTTTTGTGTTCTGTTGCATCATCCCTTCTTAAAAACCAACAGTCGCCCAACATAGATGGGTTCTAGCGTCCCTGGTATCTTGTTTTCATCGTCCTGATGTCCTGGTGAAAGCTTCGTTCTTGTTCGTCGCTTACTGCACCCAAATTTTCCGGGAAAAAATCAAATAGAAGTGCAAAAAATGTATTTTTAGAGACATGTGACACCCTAGTAACTTATAGGTTTTCAACAGTGAGGCTTTTATAGTCTTAATCTTTCTTGTTGTCCAGAAATCCTTTCATTACACGTACAAAACACGTCCAAGCTGCCAATTCCTTTTCATCTAATTGTTCTTGAAAACGAAGATCATCTAAAAGCTTCCTTATGTGAGGTCCAATAAATATGCCTTTTTTTAATTTTGCATCACTTATTTGAGGAAATATTTTTCTTAGGTACTGGAAACCACTACCTTCTTTATCCATGGCATTGACAAAGTTTTTTATTAGTCCAAGCTTACTATGGGTTAACAAGGGGGGCATAATTAATGTTTGAAGTACCAGGTTTAAAAAAATTTCTATAAGGCCAATTCTTTTTACTGTAGTGTTTATTTGTTGCCCTACTGTCCCACAGACACAAAAAACAACAATACACAATGATCTGCCAATTCATAGGGGTGAATAGTTCTAAACCTACTGAGTTACTATACCCTGAGAACGACAAAAGTGGTCCCATTTCAAAAAGTATAAAGATTTGAACAATCACAACTTTTTGGTACGGCCCCGTATTACATTTTTAAGTAAATTTAATAATTGTTTTGTCATTTTTACGTCAAGAAGGTATACTTGTTAAAAGTTGATATGAGCAACCGTTTTCGAGATATTTGGATTTAAAAAAATCACGACGCATCTGATTTTATTATAGCAAAATTTAAAAAAAAATAAAACAAAATGTTTAATTAAACAATATGTATTTTAATTTTCAATAAAATTATTTCTCTTAAATTATGTTCGGCAAAACATAAACTAGGTTTGATAATTGTTAAAAATTCCACCATTTACTTCTAAGCACATGTCAGCTCTGTGGTGAACACCCTGTATCTCGGAAACGAAGGCCTTGCGGACCCATATTTGTATAGACTCTTATGTTTATTTTTGTGTCCTGAGTTCGTACCTGATATATTGACATTTCCTCATGAATAACCCTGTATAAAAAATTTCTGATTTCTTGAGAAATTAATTAAGGCTATCAGTGCCTAATAAAAAGGGTCATTTTGAACATTTTTCTTTTTTTTTTGTTTAATTTTAAAGTAAACTTAATTTAAAAAATTTGTCAAGGAAAATTTTTCTTTACTTCTTAGAAACTGAATAGTAATAAACATTGAATTGAGTTGATGATATCACAGGATATTTTGTGGTGTAGTAATGCATATTTTTTATTTTAAATAAAAACTTGTGTATAATTATTCTATTCCTAGTGTCTCATTTAGCAAAGTCATTCTACCAATCCTTAATTTGCACCTTTTGGTTTTCAATTTATATTTAGTCGATAGCAGAGATTGTCAGCAACTACTTATGGTGGTAAAACCCGCTTTAAATCTGTTAATATTTAACACGATTAAATATGGTTGCTAAGTTGTCAAAGATTAATTTTATTGTCACTGGGAATGGGCTACAGAAATAGACGGTTTTTGTTTCCATTATGAAGCAGGACTGCTTTAAGGCTGTGTTTCGACGAATCTATGATCACGCCACCCGCTAGGATCATGTTCCATATTAAGCTCATTTATTAAACCATTAATATCACAACAGACACATAGCGACCCTTCCATTAAAAAAAAAACCTGATAATGTTACATTGCGTTTTCGGAAAAGTGAAAAGATTGCTTTTTTTATCTAACAAGTTCCACTGTTGAAGTCTAAAACCAAGAAGTTCCGATTTTTGTTTTGACAATCCTAGGTCACGTACCAAGTCATTAAATTCATTCTGGGTTATTTGGTAAGGTTCGCTGGTAGTTGGTAAAAATATTGAGTCACAGCTGGTGTTCTTAGGAAGTTGTGGATCAGATTCTGATGAAGAATCAGAATCACTCGGAAACACGATGTCCAGGTTTAAAGGCTCTATCGGTACTGGTAGTTTCTGGCAATGAGGAACTGGCCTTAGCGCAGATGGCAAATTGAGATACTCTATTTTGTCTCTATGCTTTTTTGAAATCTCTTGTGTTTTAGTAATGCAAAAGTAGCAATCACTTACATGGTTAGTAAGTTCTCTCCACAACATAGGAACAGTAAACAGCATATAATTTTTCCTGCGATACATCTACTGCACTAAATTTACGTGACAACTCATACAAAATACATGAGGAGCCCAACTCTTATCTTGATGCTCAATTTGGCACTTAAAGAATGAAAAATAGGCTTTTTAAACTTCCTCAGATATAGATCAAGCTTGGGACTTTATAATAAATCGTCAACATATATAAAAAATTATCGGATGGATTTTTGCAACATCGACAACTCGAACTTGCCAAAATCGACTTAAACACTTGACTGTACTGAAAACGAGATAGAAACCAACTAAACTAAATGATTCAAAGATCGCATTATATAAAAAAGAAGCAGGTACCTAAAAATTGGACGTGCTAGAACATTTCTGGGAAGAAGTGTTTTAATAACTTCCTAAATAAAACGCGAAATAAGCATTCTCATCGATTTTACAAAAATTATGTCGACTTGTGTAATGGTATTACATTTAGAAATTATGGTACAGAGATAATTTCGACAGACCGACAAGTCAATAGACCAACAGACCTACTTATCGATAGAGATAGACAGATGGAAACCGAAACAATGTTTATCCTAACCTGAAAAAACCTTAAAGTAACATTTTAAGCGGTAACAAGACTTTTCTTTCAGCAAGGATAGTAAAAACTGAAAAAAGCCAAGTCTTAGATTTTTACATTAAAAACCAATAATCTTATGACCTTTAAAATGACTGTGTGTTGTTATTTTGATTGTTACAAATTAGATTTTTACAAATGCCAATGAAAGTGTACACCTGTTCCCTGCGACATAACGCTCTTTTTAGATTTTTCCGCAAACGTTTCATCTCTTCGCCATTATCATTTACCTTATTTTTTCATGTCAACGCCATATTGGGTTTTTGTAGTTTTTGTTAACCAGACAACGACCCTCCATTTTAGAGGAATTTGATTTTTTTCGATCTTTCATAATTTTCTTTAAATTACATTTTGTGATTTAAAAGAAAGGGGATTTAGTGAATGAAATTGCAGAAGATTAGCTGCAAAAAAAGGTAATAGCTAAACGTGTTGATAAGATTGTTGGTCAGTAATTCATTCCGAGTATCACAGAAGTGGCAAGTGATACCGGGTGTCCCAAAAACTGTAAATAATTTCTAAATTTGACTTTAAACTTTCTTACTTTTATAGTAATAAAAAAACAATCTCTAATTGTGTAAGGTCGATAGATTTACGCCTCATAGACTCCGGAAGGCGTTTCGGTTTTCTAGTGAAAAATTTCTTTGCTAAACTTAAGTGAATTTTTTGCTAATTTTTTGAGTAAATTTGGAGTTTTTTTTCTCACATATTTAATAAAATTAAGTCTTTAATAATTTTGGGAACATCTGATATTTTTAGTATGTAATAAGTTATACAGGGTTATTTATGAGAAAATGTCAATACTTCAGGTACGTAGTCAGGGTCAAAAATAAACATAAAAGCCTTTACAAATATGGGTCCGCCAGGCCTTTGTTTTGAAAAAAGTGTTAAAAATTTTATTAAATTTTTCAATTATTTTAATAAAATCGGTAATAATGTAAATATTGAAGTAAAAATTGGTATCCGGGGGTTCTTTGGTATGACGGGTTCGAATCTAATCTTATTACGGCTCTTACTTGTAGGGGGAGCCACCTACAGTCTTTCTACTACTTTGAACAATCACAACTTTTTGGTACGGCCCCGTATTACATTTTTAAGTAAATTTAATAATTGTTTTGTCATTTTTACGTCAAAAAGGTATACTTGTTAAAAGTTGATATGAGCAACCGTTTTTGAGATATTTGGATTTAAAAAAATCACGACGCATCTGATTTTATTATAGCAAAATTTAAAAAAATAAAACAAAATGTTTAATTAAACAATATGTATTTTAATTTTTAATAAAATTATTGTTCTTAAATTATGTTCGGCAAAACATAAACTAGGTTTTATAATTGTTAAAAATTCCACCATTTACTTCTAAGCACATGTCAGCTCTGTGGTGAACACCCTGTATCTCGGAAACGAAGGCCTTGCGGACCCATATTTGTATAGACTCTTATGTTTATTTTTGTGTCCTGAGTTCGTACCTGATGTATTGACATTTCCTCATGAATAACCCTGTATAAAAAATTTCTGATTTCTTGAGAAATTAATTAAGGCTATCAGTGCCTAATAAAAAGGGTCATTTTGAACATTTTTCTTTTTTTTTTGTTTAATTTTAAAGTAAACTTAATTAAAAAAATTTGTCAAGAATAATTTTTCTTTACTTCTTAGAAACTGAATAGTAATAAACATTGAATTGAGTTGATGATACGCCCCATTGGCGTATCACAGGATATTTTGTGGTGTATTTTTTATTTTAAATAAAAACTTGTGTATAGTTATTCTATTCCTAGTGTCTCATTTAGCAAAGTCATTCTACCAATCCTTAATTTGCACCTTTTGGTTTTCAATTTATATTTAGTCGATAGCAGAGATTGTCAGCAACTACTTATGGTGTGGAGGTGTACCTATTAACGTTTCACCACTGCTGCCCTTGGGTATTTGTTTAAAAGAATAAGTGGGATAAAACTCATATTAAAAACCTGAAACGAAAAGTTAGAACATTCCTTACTTCTCACCCGGACATACGAACACCAACCTTGCAGGTTCTCTGAGAGCAAAAAACTTCATATAATCCTTGGAGGAAGAGGGCCTATGGATATAAGTAGCAGGTAAATTACTATTTTATTTTCTTTTTAAATAGGCCAAAAATAAGAAGAATAACCCAATTCTATCTTAAAAACAGGAATAATGCAAGCTTTATTAAAAGTTTTAGGAAAAGATTTGCCCCTCCACGGACGATATCTTAATGACGTCAACTAGGATTATGTCCATAATCTAGCGTCAAATTACTAGTTGTCAGATATTCTCAAAGACAATGCGCTGTTTTTAGAAATTTAAGATCAGGTCACTCCGACAAGAAACTACCTGAAGTATATAGTTAGTTGGTAAGGTTCGCTGGTAGTTGGTAAAAATATTGAGTCACAGCTGGTGTTCTTAGGAAGTTGTGGATCAGATTCTGATGAAGAATCAAATCACTCGAAACACGATGTCAGGTTTTAAAAAGGCTCTATCGGTACTGGTAGTTTCTGGCAATGGGGAACTGGCCTTAGCGAAAAATGGCAAATTGAGATACTCTTTTTTTGTCTCTATGCTTTTTGAAATCTCTTGTGTTTTAGTAATGCAAAAGTAGCAATCACTTACATGGTTAGTAAGTTCTCTCCACAACATAGGAACAGTAAACAGCATATAATTTTTCCTGCGATACATCTGCACTAAATTTACGTGACAACATACATGGGGGGGCCCCAAACTCTTATCTTGATGCTCAATTTGGCACTTAAAGAATGAAAAATAGGCTTTTTAAACTTTGTTCAAGCTTGGGACTTTATAATAAATCGTCAACATATATAAAAAAGATTATCGGATGGATTTTTGCAACATTGAACACCAACGTTGCAGGTTCTCTGAGAGCAAAAAACTTCATATAATCCTTGGAGGAAGAGGGCCTATGGATATAAGTAGCAGGCAAATTACTATTTTATTTTCTTTTTAAATAGGCCAAAAATAAGAAGAATAACCCAATTCTATCTTAAAAACAGGAATAATGCAAGCTTTATTAAAAGTTTTAGGAAAAGATTTGCCCCTCCACGGACGATATCTTAATGACGTCAACTAGGATTATGTCCATAATCTAGCGTCAAATTACTAGTTGTCAGATATTCTCAAAGACAATGCGCTTTTTTTAGAAATTTAAGATCAGGTCACTCCGACAAGAAACTACCTGAAGTATATAGTTAAAGAGTTATCCGTGCTAAATTATGGGTATCGTTGTAAGTCTTTCAGATAAGAAACATATTAAATAGTAAATTGTGGGCATTTGCCATAACAAGATATAAAAAAGACATGGCAGACAGACAAAAATACTATGCTGAAAAAAATGAAATCTGCTTCAGCCCGATTAGGTTTTCTACTTCACAACAATCCAAAGCCTGTCCTTGAAGATAGCAACTTTAAGCGTCATTACGTGCGGACTAATTAAAAGGTAGGACATAACAGACCATAGCTTGTTCAGAGTAATAAACCCTTTAGGTAAACAGCTCTAACAGACGTGGCGGTACGAAACATCAGCCGCGTGAAATGCTTAACGAGAAAGGCGGGGATCTAAAAGCTTAAATAAGAACACAGTGAAGAAAAAAACGGTCTAATAATTTTATCATTTACAGGTGTAATAATCTTTGAAAAGACATTAGGAGACTGGACACCTACATAAGGCTATTCCAGCACAAAGTTTATAGAAGTTATGTTAGCATTTCATGTAACTTAATTAAAGGCAGTAAGTGCCAAACTGCAAAATAATTATGTCAATGAAAATATTTAGATAAAAATAAATAAATTAATTTGTTACTAAAACAATGAAAAATGTTTAGTTCTTTTGTCCGTTTTAAATTATGTTTTACCAAGTTGGTTTGTAATATTAACCTAAAGTACCGAGTGTCCAAATAAGAAGGGACGCCGGCTGTATCTCAGAAAATGTTTATCCCACAGCGTTGGGGAAAAAATATTTTTGGTAAAAGTGGTAAAAGAAATGGTTGGAAATTATTTTCAAGCTTCTGAAATGACCGCTAGGGGGCGTAACTGCAATCTTGAATCAAAAAAAGTGATGTTTCTGTGAATTTTGCTATATTAACCTAACAAAAAAATACCTGATCTTTAAAGTCGAGGATAATCTGAACCTTTTTTTTTTGACAATTGCTATATCCCTAAAAATAAAGTGGTGGGGGTAGTTAAAAAGACTGTTCTTGGGCTATAATTCTTAAAATATTAGAAGTTTTGTTAGTTTCACATGCCGCCGCTAGAGGGCTTTTTTAGACATTCCGAAAGAAATGGTTAATTAAAAAAAAAATTAAATGAATTGGTAAATTTTTTTCTTAAGAAAGTAGCTAAATAATGCTTAAACAAGCTCGCGAAAACTGCATCTCGATATCTTGATCCTTACGTAAAATTTAGGCTAAAGAAAATTTTGTACGCCAATATCTAAACTTTCTGATCTTATTTCGTAATTTGTTAGAGATACTACGGTAAATTTTAAAAAGTATACCTAATTAATTTATAAGGTTTTAAGAATTGTTTATTAATTTTTGTATTATAAAGGATATTTAAAACTAACTCTCTTCTAAAGTGAAACTTTTTAGAAAAATAATTGATTTGGGCTCACCTAAATTCTATCTATTATTGTTTTTTGTTCCCACGAAATGATTGTGAATATAAAATAATAATTTTAGTGGATTACTTGCCTATTGTGGTTAGTTGTGGTCAGTTGTAGTAACTTGTCTAGATAAAAAGGTATCTAAAACTATAAAAGCTACAAGAAATTTTAAAAAACATAAATTGTGTATTTTTACAAAACCTCTAATTTAGGTAAAATAATATTTTCATCCAAATGCAGTACTTTACGAGTTATAATCAAAAAAGCGAATTCTAGGGGTATACCTTAAAATCCTGGTAATTCGATTTTTTAATTATAACTCGTAAAGTATTGCATTTAGACAAAAAGATTGTATAACCCAAATTAAAGATTTTGTTTAAATAAATAATTTATATTTTATAATATGTCTTGTAGCTTTTATAGTTTTTAAGATATTGACGTATAAAATTTTCTTTGGACTAATTTTTAGGTAAGAAACAAGATATCGAAATACATTTTTCACGAGCTTGTTAAGGCATTATTTAGCTACTTTTTCATGAAAAAAAAATACCAATGCATTGACTTTTTTAAAGAAAATTAACCATTTCTGTCGGAATATCGAAAAAAGCCGCCTAGCTTCGACATATGAAACTAACAAAACTTCAAATATAACATTTATAGCCCAAGAAAAGCTCTTGTTAACTAGCCTAAGCATGTTAAAATCGGCTTAGCCGTTTTAAAGATACATAGTGTTTCTTACGGAAACCTTTAAATACCCTCCACCACTTTATTTTTTTAAGGAGATACAAAACAAAAAAATTCGTTCTTTTTCTTGACCACTTTTACTAAAAATATTTTTCACCAGCGCAGAGCGATAAACATTTTCTAAGATACAGCCGGTGTCCTTTTTTATTTGGACACCCGGTACATTAAGAGTTGTAACCTTTATTTTATATTCGTGTTTGTTTTAATACTATCATTGTAATTGCGTGTTAGAAAGATGAAGAATAAAGCTTTGTAAACACTGTTGGTTTGTTAATTTAGTTAGGTTAAAATACTTTTTTCTATAGAAATAACGATAAAATGCAAAACTACGACAAAGTTTGTTGCTAATAGCGATAATGAAAATGACAACAGATTTCTGGTAATAAAACTAAATGGTCCCAGATATTTCTATCATAAAAAATATATAAAAAATAATCTTATTTGACAGAAATTAAATGTTAACCAAAATAATTAAATATCATGAAAAATAAAATTAACACTTGCTTTATTGCTTGTATTTACTATCAATTGGATCTACGCAAATATTTAAAATATGGTTTCGACGAGATATTTAGAATAATTTTATATTTTCTAAATATTTTAAACTAAAGAAATAAACTAATTTTGCGAGCTTGATAACTCGGATAACATTTAGAGACTTAAACGTAATTATTTAATTTTTATTCCTAAAATTGCTTTAAAGCTTTTCAAAGTTTTCATTTTAAAAGTTAAACCGTTAAAACTTTTAGTTTTTAAGAAGAGTAGAATTTTAAAGTAGGCGACTTTAATTTATTCTAAACGGTGCTAAATGAAACTGTCAAGCTGTTCTTTAATATAATAATCTTATCCTTTTTTACTTTTATTTTTTTTTATTACTTTATATAGAAGTTTTATTTAATTAACCTGTTTTAGGATTTATGTTTTCTTAATTTGTAGAAAAATCCGTGAATATGTTTTGTATTCTAGTGGGGGATGTATTTATTACAAAATATTTTTTGGGTTACTCACTAGACTTTAAAAAGGGACAGCTTTGGTCCAGGTCCTAAAATATGGATGTATATAGGCATAGTTTAACTTTTAAAAATATATTAATAACCACAATTATTAAATCTTATTAAAAACTAGTTTTAGTGTAAGCGATTTTTAATTTTGCTATGTACTTTGTTTTATCTTTTAAAGCTACTTTTAATATAATTTTAAATAATTAGTGTCTAAAAAAATACAAATAAATATGAATTAAATAACGAAATTATTTATGTTATACAAAAACAGCACAAAACAACTTTCGGAATTATTTATTTTACTCACTTATAACAACTTAGCATCATTACCTTGGAAGTTCAAGTTAGGTAAGCCAACAGATAGTTATAAGCTGTAAGATTTATTACCTAACTCTTAGAATCTGAGTTTCCAAGTAATAACTTAATTTACCTAAAACTTTATGTCTCAGAATTTGAGATAAGCCCTATTTAATAGTTGTTGTATAATGGAGAACAGAGCCAAGTACAATTTTATTTATTAATTTGCGCCAAACAATAATTAAACGTGCATTATTTTATTGCATTACATGCATTTTTACTGTGATTTGTGTGCAGCTTATGTAAAAAATATATGTTAATGTTTTTTACGTAATACGTTCTATACTTAAGCAATTTTAAATTCTAAAAGAAGAACAAAAGCAGTCTTTTGGTGGAGCAGACACTACGTATAAAGCCAAATGTTTTACCATACGGATTGTGGCTGACAAACATTGAAATAAATTAACACCCTCTAAGCTATATACTTATGAAATAAATAAAGCATTTTTTGTGTAAAGATAGAAAAATAGAATTAGTTATAAGTGTTGGTAGAGGACCCATTTTTTTTTAATTTAAAACACATATTTAGTTTTTTAGTTGCACTACGCACTTGTCGCTCTATTTACGCTTTTCTTTATTACCAAACGCGCTATTATTCATTGTATTTAATTTTAAAGATAAATACACGCACAATAAAAATCTAAGCACAACCTTCACACCAGCCCTTAAAACAATTAGCAAATAATATAATGCTGGACATAAAGAACTTTACTTGCAGCAACCTAGGCTAAATTGGAACTTAGATCTCGTAGTAGGACATAGACCCTTACACATAGAACATATTATTAGACAAACAAAGAAAATTTATTTTTTGGCACTTAGATCACTTAGCTTGGCCACTCCTCAAATAGTAATTTAAAGAAGTGCTCGAGCAACTTTAAAGCATGGAATATATGCCAATTAAAATTCTTACTAACTTAAAAAAACATATATCGTTGAGAAGGCCATCAAAAGTGCTTTTGTGTCATCTTTATTTTTATTAAAAAGTAGCAACCCTTGCAAAAATCGTATCCATTTATTTCTAATAATAACTAAGGTAATTTATAATTAAAACAAAACTAAAATACCTTGAACTTTGGGGACTCTTAAACTACTAAATTTTCAAAATATTTTTTTTTTGTAAAATACATGCTACTTTTACCAAAATTTGTATATAACCTTAAATTCTTATATAATTTTAAAATCGTATATAACGAACA
This sequence comes from Listronotus oregonensis, assembly GCA_019359885.1. Lineage (NCBI taxonomy): Eukaryota > Metazoa > Arthropoda > Insecta > Coleoptera > Curculionidae > Listronotus > Listronotus oregonensis. The sequence goes on from JAHBCN010000288.1 coordinate 72,774, forward strand.
TTGTATAATAAAATTAAATATTCTGTTATCCAGTTAACCCACATACCTTTTAAAACTGCCTAATAAATAAATACAATATCCTGCATCCGAAATGGAAAAGAATGGTTTTAAAATTAACTGAGCTTATGCAAATTTTAACACCAGCGGAAATATCTTCTTAGCTTTTGCAGGCTTAAAGCTCGTTTAAGTTCTAATTAGAGCATCACAATGGCTGCTAATGACTACAGCGACACTAGAACCAGTGAGCACAAACATTAGAATGCTAATTTCTCTAGGCTTAAAGCGGAAAACCCGAGAACTCTAAAATCAAATTAAAAAGGCATTTTTATGCCTCTAAGCTACTTTATAAATTTTAATTTAATTTAAAAGTATTCTAAAAAAAGATAAAACAATTTAGAAAACTCAAAAAGAATAGCATAACAGAATAAAAAAAAAGCAATTTTGACCACTAAATAACGCATTATAACAAAAGTAATGCACACTTCTAACTTTAATTTGCACAGCTAGTATTAGGATTTACTAAGTAGAATGCTACATTAAAAGAATTTTATGTATATATATATATATATATATATATATATATATATATATATATATATATATATATATATATATATATATATATATATATATATATATATATATATAAATATATATATATATATATATATATATAAAATTTTATTTTTGCAAATATTTTTTTTTTTTTTTTTTTCGGTCCCATAAAAATTTTTGTTGCAAATACCCCCAAAAAAATTCCCTGAAACATTTATCATTTAATATTAATATTTAGTACTTGCCCAAAGCGTGTGAAGATTTGTCATTTAAAAAGTACGTAAACGTTGATCCTTTTTTTTAATTTATATAACTCAACTGCATTTTATGTTATCGTCTAGCCCACAGAAAAGATTTTTTAAAAATTGAATGCTTTACAAAAGTATCCATTGCGGCAAAGTGGCAACTCTCACCGGCGAGGAAGTACGGGTCACTTAACCTAATTTTTTCATAAAATTCTTGTTTTTCAGTCATTTTTTCATAAATGGCAAGAGCTACAGAAGGAAGATAAATGACAGAATTGTAAAAAATATAATTTCCTACAAAAAAGATTTTAAATAAGCGAATCTCTAAGACCGAGAGTTTTTGAAATATTTCGCCTTAATTAAGTTTTTTATTAAATTTTAACAAATTATAATTTGTAGCATTAGTATAGTAAAATTAATTAAAGGCCAAATATCTCAAGAAAAGTTGGGGTCTTAGAAATTCGATTATTAGGACCTCTTTTGTAGAAAATTATATTTCAAAATTTTCTTATCTTTTTTGTGTAGCTCTAAGCCATACCTTTGGTGGATGAGGGCTATTTGATGTGTTATATTGATTATGTGATAGAAATATATCGTTCGACTATAATTCGTATGGTTAAACAATTTAACGAAACAAACAAAATCTTTACTTTGTATGTTAATTGTAAATTTAACTAGGAGAAACTTTTAAAATTTTTTAAAATATAACCATCTCAATACCTTTTTACCGGTTTAATATATTTTTTTTGTTTACTAAACACACATATATAATTATATATATATATATATATATATATATATATATATATATATATATATATATATATATATATATATATATATATATATATATATATATATATATATATATATATATATATATATATATATATATATATATATATATATATATATATATATATATATATATATAAACAACTGGAAGGTTATTAGGGATTCGGTCTTTATGTTTTATTAAAAGTTAAACACTTTTTAGCAGTCCCGAGCTTTCGGAAAATTTATTTCCTTTTTCAAGGCTGCAATATGTAAAAAAAAACCTTGGTTACATGAGATAAAAGACTTAACAAATTAAAACTTACTAACATGTTAATAGAAAAAAACCCCAAATCCACAGAAGAGAACTTCATATTAAAATTTTAAAAAAAATTAAAAAAAACTTTAAAAAAGTACACATAATTAACTACAAAAGTACACCACCCCATCACATATAACGGTTATTATAAATAGTAAATCTGACGATATTTATTCAGTTGTTTATTATTTTTTCAACAAAATCCTTCCGATTGTGCGAATACCTAGATCTAAGGTCATGGTTTCTCCAAGCCGCAGTTTAGAGTCAGACAAGTTATCCCGTTGCGATGTATGCACGGATGTAATATTAACTGGTGGATAGTGTAAATGTGAAATTTGGTGTTTTGTAACCTTATCTGTCACCTAAGGTTAATAAGATTCAGGTATTTGTGTGTGTGTGTGTGTGTGTGTGTGTGTGTGTGTGTGTGTGTGTATGTGTGTGTAGTATGCGTGTGTGTGCTTGTGTATGTATTACCCTCATCTGTCACCTAAGGGTTAATACTTGTATGTTAATATGTATATATTAATATGATATATGCACCCTCACACTGAGAGCAAGGAATACCATACACTACATTGGGAGTTTTAAGTACTTCATTTTTATCTTTTACTTTTGAAAAAAGCGACCCTATTGTTTTGTATTGTTTAAAAGCAATCTTTATTGAACAATCAGCTTTAAATAACTTTGCGATATTGGTGGATATTTCTTTGATGTAGGGAAAAGAGTAATAATGCACAACGGGTTGTTCAACAAATGCTGTAATCTCTGGAGTGATGTCATTGTTAGCATGTTCAATACTAATGACCGGAGCTGTATTAAATATAAGTTTCTTTAATAATTTTTTCGGATAGGAATTTAATAACAAAATGATAGATAACTTGTGTGTGTCTTGGTGGTGTGATACGAGTAGTAATTTATGTATTTTGTCTTATTACTCTTGTATCTAGAAAAGGTACGCTGTTGTTATTTCTTTTCCACCGTAAACTGAATGAACTGGTTATAGTATTAAACACAGTAAGAATTCCTCAACACCATTAATCGGGACCGAAATGATAATATCATCAACGTATTTCTTTAAAAAAGGAATTTGGAATGACAACTGAGGAACAAAGGCATCCCAAAAAATCATCCATCACATACTGAGATATGATAGGTGAAATTGTGCACCCATTGGCGTCCCAAGATTTGTTTAAAAAGGGGACCATTATATTTAAAGTAAGTGGTGTCAAAAATAAATTTTAACACCTCCAAAAGACTACTTAAATCTAACGTTGTGTGGTGTTTTATTTTAGACCAATGTTTATTCATGCTTTGCTCTACTAATTTGAATGGAATGTTACTAAAGAGAGACACAACATCTAAACTTATTAATACGTAGCCCTCCGGAATTTGTTTATTATTAGCAAAATTAGCAAACTCAAATGAATCTTTAAAATAATACTCATTGCTCTCAGAGTAAGAAACCGTCAGCAACTCAGCAACATGCCCGGCCAATTTACTATTAGGTGCATTGATTGAGGAAATAATAGGCCGTAGAGATAGTGTGGGCTTATGTATTTTGGGTTAGCCATAAAACTTGGGGCAAACTTGATCATAAGTCATGAGTGATTTAGCTACCTCCTCGATCAACTGTCCCTTATGAAGTAGTTATTTGAACTCTGCTGAATTGTCGATGTAGGGTCCCTAGCAAGCCGACGTAGTAAGTCTGATCTAACAAAATGTCCATGGACTTTTCCATATAAGTTGTTCTCTTAAGTATTACAGTTACATTACCTTTATCAGCTCTTGTTACTACTAACTCACTATTAGCACTAAGAAATTGTCTAGTTTTATTAAAGAGAATTTGTAAATAGTTTTTTCGTAGTGGGGTCTTTACAAAATTAGTAAGAATATTAGTAAATTTAGCTCGTGTAATGTTTTCGCTATTATCATCAGGACACAGTTTTAACACATTTTCCAAATCGGAAATATATCTTTTTAAAGGAATTTCATTATTACAAAAAGGTATGCTAAACTTGGAGCCGAGCGCCAAAAATTTTCCGATTTCATCGGGAATTTCAACACCCGATAAATTCCCTAACCAGTGCTCTTGAGTATCAATAAATGAGTTTTGCTGCATACGCATCAAATTTTCATATTTTTTAATGTTTATATTCTTGGTTCTTTTAAACATTTTTTCATAAGACTCTTCTTGTCTATTTCGAAATGCGTTAATTATATGATGTGGAATTTTAGTTTTAAGTAGCGTGATAGTACTGGTTAGCTTTTTTAAGGTTTGAATAGTTACAGTAATTTCTAAGTTAATAATCTTATTATCCAACTTATTAACAAAATTTATAGCACTTTGCCCTGTGGTACCATCCTTAAAAGAAAGTAAATTCTGGACGTTCTTGGTTCCATTCGTAATGTGATTGGGTATGATGCCATCTCTCCTACATCTAAGGAGAAAAATTCTTCTGTTAGCCATCTTGTTGTTGATATTTGCCCATGATTTAAGTAGTTTCACAGGTTCATTTCCATATTGGATGTTAATATCGTGGTAAAACCCCATGCCGATACAAATAGAAAAAATGTAAAATCTTGACCGATAATTGAATAAACAACTGGAAGGTTATTAGGGATTCGGTCTTTATGCTTTATTAAAAGTTAAACACTTTTTAGCAGTCCCGAGCTTTCGGAAAATTTATTTCCTTTTTCAAGGCTGCAATATGTAAAAAAACCCTGGTTACATGAGATAAAAGACTTAACAAATTAAAACTTACCGCTAACATGTTAATAGAAAATAACTAATGCGACAGAAGAGAACTTCATATTACAATTTAAACAATTTTAAAAAAACTTTAAAAAACATTACACATAATTAACCACAAAAGTACACCACCCCATCACATATAACGGTTATTATAAATAGTAAATCTGACGATATTTATTCAGTTGTTTATTATTTTTTCAACAAAATCCTTCCGATTGTGCGAATACCTAGATCATGGTTTCTCCAAGCCGCAGTTTAGAGTCAGACAAGTTATCCCGTTGCGATGTATGCACGGATGTAATATTAACTGGTGGATAGTGTAAATGTGAAATTTGGTGTTTTGTAACCTTATCTGTCACCTAAGGTTAATAAGATTCAGGTATTTGTGTGTGTGTGTGTGTGTGTGTGTGTGTGTGTGTGTGTGTGTGTGCGTGTGTGTGTGTTGTGTGTGTGTGTGTGTGTGTGTGTGTGTGTATGTGTGTGTGAGTATGGTGTGTGTGTTGTGTATGTACCCTCATCTGTCACCTAAGGGTTAATACTTGTATGTTAATATGTATATATGTTTATCCCCATCTGTCACCTAAGGGCGTGTATAGTAGTGTGTGTGAATTTATGTAACAAACCCTTATCTGCCACTTAAGGGTGTGTTCGTGTGTAGATATGTCTGTGTACGTGATATTTTTTTTTGTAAGCTTCCGTGTAAGGTGTTAACAGGGAAAACAGAAATTTGCTGTGCCCTAAGAAACCACGCCCCCCTATCAGATCAGACTTACTACCGTCGGCTTGCTAGGGACCCTACACCGACAATTCAGCAGAGTTCCAATAAACTTGTTAAAAAACTACTTCATAAGGGACAGTTGACCGAGGAGGTAGCCAAATCACTCATGATTTATGATCAAGTTTGCCCCAAGTTTTATGGCATACCCAAAATACATAAGCCCACACTATCTCTACGGCCTATTATTTCCTCAATCAATGCACCTAATAGTAAATTGGCCGGGCATGTTACTGAGTTGCTGACGGTTTCTTACTCTGAGAGCAATGAGTATTATATTAAAGATTCATTTGAGTTTGCTAATTTTGCTAATAATAAACAAATTCCGGAGGGCTACGTATTAATAAGTTTAGATGTTGTGTTCTCTTTAGTAACATTCCATTTCAAATATAGAGCAAAGCATGAATAAAATTGATCTAAAATAAAACACCACACCCCAAAGTTATTTAAGTAGTCTTTGGAGGTGTTAAAATTTATTTTGACACCACTTACTTTAAATATAATGGTACTACTTTAAGCAAATCTTGGGGACGCCAATGGGTGCGACAACACCTATCATATCTCAGTATTTATGGGTGATTTGTTGATGCTGTGTTCCCCGTTGTCATTCCAAATTCCCTTTTTTAAAAAAATACGTTGATGATATTATCACTTCGGTACCGACTAATTGTGTTGAGGAGATTCTTACTGTGTTTAATACTTATAACCAGTTCATTCAGTTTACGGTGGAAAAAGAAAGTAACAATAGCGTACCTTTTCTAGATACAAGAGTAATAAGACAAAATAACAATAACATTATCCTTGACTGGTATACTAAGCCGACTAGCTCAGGTAGATACATAAATTACTACTCGTATCACACCACCAAGACAAAAATAAATCTAATAATGGCTTTAAAAACACGTATACACAATATCTCACATACATCCTTGTAACAAGCAAACCTAAACAAGTTATCTATCATTTTGTTATTAAATTCCTATCCGAAAAAATTATTAAAGAAACTTATATTTAATACAGATCCGGTCAATAGTATTGAATATGCTAACAATGACATCACTCCAGAGATTACAGCATTTGTTGAACAACCCGTTGTGCATTATTACTCTTTTCCCTACATCAAAGAAATATCCACCAAGATCGCAAAGTTATTTAAGGCTGATTGTTAAATAAAGATTGCTTTTAAGCAAAACAAAACAATAGGGTCGCTTTTTTCAAAAGTAAAAGATAAAAATGAAGGACTTAAAACTCCCAATGTAGTGTATGGTATTCCTTGCTCTCAGTGTGAGGGTGTATATATAGGTCAAACGTCAAGGGTAACAGTAGGATTACACAACCTAAAAGTGATTGCAGACTGGGTAAAAACAGTTGTGCATTGTCAGTACATTGTAACCAATTGGGACACAGGTTTAACTTTAACGAAACTCAGATACTATGTAATGAATCTAGCTACAATAGGAAATTGGTTCGTGAAATGATCGAGATATATTTACATCCTAATTCTATTAATAAGAGGGCGGACATAGAAAATTTAAGTGCAATTTATTCAAACTTACTTAATTTAAATTTGACCAATCTAAATATGTCTACTAATTCTAGTAACTCTTTTTAAAATAATTAATATTTTAAACCAACCAATCATTTATTGTTGCCTTTTTTACTGTTTTTTTAATTTTTTTAATTTTTAGTTGTTTGTTGTTTTTGTTCCTTGCTGTCATTTTGGGTGATTTTCTGTTTACTTGGCCTAAGAGTACCCCAAAACTCCTTATTGCAGGGCATTTGTACCTTTGTTCTTTCTTTCTGTGCGTTCTGCTGGATAGGGATGCGTGGTTTCTTAGGGCACAGCAGATTTCTGTTTTCCCTGTTAACACATTACACGGAAGCTTACAAAAAAAAATATCACGTACACAGACATATCTACACACGAACACACCCTTAAGTGGCAGATAAGGGTTGTCACATAAATTCACACACACACTACTATACACGCCCTTAGGTGACAGCTGGGGGATAAACATATATACATATTAACATACAAGTATTCCTTGCTCTCAGTGTGAGGGTGCATATATCATATTAATATATACATATTAACATACAAGTATTAACCCTTAGGTGACAGATGAGGGTAATACATACACAAGCACACACACGCATACTCACACACACACACACACACACACACACACACACACACACACACACACACACACACACACACCCAAATACCTGAATCTTATTAACCTTAGGTGACAGATAAGGTTACAAAACACCAAATTTCACATTTACACTATCCACCAGTTAATATTACATCCGTGCATACACCGCAACGGGATAACTTGTCTGACTCTAAACTGCGGCTTGAAGAAACCATGACCTTAGATCTAGGTATTCGCACAATCGGAAGGATTTTGTTGAAAAAATAATAAACAACTGAATAAATATCGTCAGATTTACTATTTATAATAACCGTTATATGTGATGGGGTGGTGTACTTTTGTGGTTAATTATGTGTAATGTTTTTTAAAGTTTTTTTAAATTTTTTAAATTGTAATATGAAGTTCTCTTCTGTGGCATTAGTTATTTTCTATTAACATGTTAGCGGTAAGTTTTAATTTGTTAAGTCTTTTATCTCATGTAACCAGGGTTTTTTTACATATTGCAGCCTTGAAAAGGAAATAAATTTTCCGAAAGCTCGGGACTGCTAAAAAGTGTTTAACTTTTAATAAGGCATAAAGACCGAATCCCTAATAACCTTCCAGTTGTTTATTCAATTATCGGTCAAGATTTTACATTTTTATTATATATATATATATATATATATATATATATATATATATATATATATATATATATATATATATATATATATATATATATATATATATATATATATATATATATATATATATATATATATATATATATATATATATATATATATATATATATATATATATATATATTATATATATATATATATATATATATATATATATATATATATATATATATATATAATAATATATATATATATATATAATATATATATTATATATATATATATATATATATATATATATATAATATAATAAAATATATATATATATATATATATATATATATATATAATATCAATGAAAAATTGACCGATAATTGAATCTGGAAGGTAAGGGATTCGTCCTTTTGCCATAAAAGTTACCCAGCGGCCCCCAGCTTTCGAAATTTTTCCCTTTTAGGCTGCAATATGTAAAAAACCTGGTCGGATAAGACTTAAAATAAAAACTTACCGCTAACAGGGGAATAGAAAATACAATGCACGGAAAAGACTTCATATTACAATTTAGAAAAAAACTTTAACATTACATAATTAACCCAAAGACCACCCCATCCTATAACGTTTATTATAAATAAGAAAAAATCTGACGATATTTATTCGGTTGTTTATTATTTTTCCAAAACCCTTTTCCGTGTGCGAATCCCCAGATCTGGGTCATGGTTTTTTGCTCAGTTTAGAGTCAGAAAGGGGTTACCCGCTGTATCACGGAATACGGTTTAGGGGAAATGTGAATTTGGTGTTTTCTTATCTGTCTAGGTAATAAGATTCGGGTATTTGTGGTTTTTGTTTGTGTGTTTGTTGTGTTGTGTGTGTTTGTTGTGTTTTGTGTTTGTATGTGTGTGTGAGTATGTGTGTGTTTGTGTATGTATTACCTCATCTGTCACCAAAGGGGTTAATACTGTATGTTAATATGTATATTTTTATATGATATATGCACCCTCACATTTAGATCCCCATGTTAATATGTATATATGTTTAATTCACTAAGGCGTTTTTAAAATGTGTGTGTAAAAATTGACAACTATCTGCCAAGGTTGTAGATATGTCTTTTTTTACGTGATATTTTTTGGCTTCGGTATGTGTTCAGGACAGAATCTGCTGTGCGGAACCACGCATCCTCCGGCAGGGAAGGAACAAGGCCAAATGCCTATAGGGGGTTTGGGACTTTTAAAACAATAAACGAAAATCACCCAAAATTGGCAGCAAGAAAAAACAACAAACAACAAAATTAAAAAATTTAAAAAAAAACAGTAAAAGGCAACAATAAATGATTGGTTTTATAACATATTAATTATTTTAAAAGGATACTAAAAATTAGTAACATATTTGGGTGGTCAAATTTAAATTAAGTAAGTTGAATAAATGCATAATCATGTCCCCTCTTTAAAGGGGTAGGATAAAATGTTCAAAAAAATTTCACGAAAATATGAAACTGGATTCATTACATGTATCGAGTTTCGTTAAGTTAAACCTGTGTCAATTTTTTAATTTCTGACAATGCACAACTGTTTTACAGTCTGCAACCCACAGGTGTGTAATCTATTTACCCTTGACGTTCTATATACCCTCACTGAAGCAAAAATACCATACACCCTGGGGGACCCTTCATTTATTTTTTTACTTTTGAAAAGCACCTATTTTTTTTTTCTTAAGCAATCTTTATTTAACAATCAGCCTTATAACTTTGCGATCTTGGTGAATACTAAGAGAAAAAAAAAAACCAAACGGTTTTCAACATGCTGTCTGAATGATGTATGTAGCTATTCTACTTGACCGGATCTGTATTAAATAAAAAGTTTTTTTTAATAATTTTCGGAAAAGATAATAAAAAAAATGATAGTAACGTTTGTTTGCTTTTTAGATGTATGGGTATTGTGTATACGTGTTTTAAATTTAATTTATTTTGTCTTGGTGGTGGATACGGTAGTAATTTATGTATCACCGGCTAGTCGCCTTTTTCCAGTCAGAATAATGTTATTGTTATTTTTCTTATTACTCTTGTATCTAGAAAAGGTACGCTATTGTTACTTTCTTTTTCCACCGTAAACTGAATGAACTGGTTATAAGTATTAAACACAGTAAGAATCTCCTTAACACAATTAGTCGGTACCGAAGGTAATATCATCAACGTATTTCTTTAAAAAAGGAATTTGGGAAAGACAACTGAGGAAACAGGCATCCCAAAAAATCATCCATCACATACTGAGATATGATAGGTGAAATTGTCGCACCCCTTGGCGTCCCCAAGATTTGCTTTAAAATAGGACCCTTATATTTAAAGTAATGGTGTCAAAAATAAATTTTAACACCTCCAAAAAACTACTTAAAGCTAACGTTTGTGGTGTTTTATTTTTTGATTAATTTTTATTCATGCTTTGCTCTACTAATTTGAATGGAATGTTACTAAAGAGAGACACAACATCTAAACTTATTAATACGTAGCCCTCCGGAATTTGTTTATTATTAGCAAAATTAGCAAACTCAAATGAATCTTTAATATAATACTCATTGCTCTCAGAGTAAGAAACCGTCAGCAACTCAGTAACATGCCCGGGCCCAAATTTTCTATTAGGTGCATTGATTGAGGAAATAATAGGCCGTAGAGATAGTGTGGGCTTTGTATTTTGGGTATGCCATAAAACTTGGGGGAAACTTGATCATAAATCAGAGTGATTTGGCTACCTCCTCGGTCAACTGTCCCTTATGAAATTTTTTTTAAATTTTTTGGAACTCTGCTGAATTGTCGGTGTAGGGTCCCCACAAGCCGACGGTAGTAAGTCTGATCTGATAGGGGGCGTGGTTTTAGGGCACAGCAAATTTCTGTTTTCCCTGTTAACACCTTACACGGAAGCTTACAAAAAAAAAAATCACGTACACAGACATATCTACACACGAACACACCCTTAATGGCAGATAAGGGTTTGTTACATAAATTCCCCACACTACTATACACGCCCTTTTGGTGACAGATGGGGGGTAAACATATATACATATTAACATAAAATATTAACCCTTAGGTGACAGATGGGGAATAATACAAAAACACACCCCTTCACACACACATACACACACAAAAACACACACACATAAAAACACGTGGAGGTTATTTCCCTACCACCAGCCGCGAGAAAAAGGGGATTCAAAGTAGTGGCGAAATCTCTCTTCTCAGTCGGAACTCAAATGCAGCTAAGCCCCCTTTAAAACCGGGGGAAAACACCAGGCCCCGACGGCATCCCACCGTCGGTGATAAAGATCATGCTCAGGAATTCCCGGACCTCACAAAAGTTATAACGCATGCCTTCAACCGGCACGTTTCCCAAATGTTTGGAAACCCCAAAAGTGGGCCCCCTGGAAAGGGTAAAGGAATCCCCATTACACCTTCGTCGTTTAGGCCACTTTTCATGCTGGACATCCCCGGAAAACTCTCGAAAAGCTGATACGGGGGAGATTGCGAAAAGACATTGTGCAGCGGTGGTTTTGCTGAAAACCAACATGGCTTCCGAAAGGGCCGATCAAGGGTTGGAGCAATAAAGAAAATCAAAAAATCGCGGCAGAGGCATGGTCTGGAACCTAAAATCGCGCAAAGTCTGTATACTCCTTACACTCGAGGGGTAAGAAACGCGTTCAATAGCGCGAAAGGGGGATGACATCCGGGACGCACTGGATCACCGGTTCAAGAAAAAAAAAGAGAACTTGGCAATGGCCCAGGATATCTAGATGCAAGAACGCTAATTTTTTAAAACCACAGAAGGCTCACAGGAGTACCAGATGACAGCAGGCGTACCACGGGGGTTCAGTAATGGGCCCCGACCTTTGGAACGCAAATTCGACGAGCTGCTGGAGATTCCGCTACCGAAGCAAGTGCAGCTAACGGGTTTTGCCGATGACGTCGCAGCCCAGTAGTGGCGGACAGCGTGGGGGAGGCTGATCTTCTAGTTCGGTCGACTGTTGATGTGAAAAAATTAGAAAACCTTGGGGGCTCGAGAAAAAAATTAAGGGGTTTTTAGCCTTAACTAAACAAAAAACTGAAAAATGGTTGTCCCCCTTGCCAGAAATTTGGTTTCCCCAAAACCCTTTCCCAAGGGGGTTGGGAAAAAAAAATTTGGGGGGGGAGACAACATTAACCCGTCCACCAAGGTTTTCCAAACACGCTATTTTAGGGAAGTCCCCCCGATTTAGACGAAAACCCTTCCTTTAAACGAAACACCCCGAAAAACCCTGAAAAGGGAAAAAGAGGTAATCCGGGGTAGAGGAATCCCGGGCCCAAAAAAAAGGGGTTTCCCCGAAAAAAAGGGAAAAAGGCCTTTTTCCCGGGAAGAAATCCCCCCTCTTCCCCCCTTTAAAAGGGGCCCAAAATAATGGGTCGGGAAAAACCGAAGCAAAAATTTTTATCGGCGTGGGGGAACCCAGACCAACCCCGGGGGCCCTCAGGGGACCTTCCCCTTGGGGTTTTTGGAACACGGGAAAAACAAGTTTTTGGAAAGGGTCCACCTACCCCCCCTTTCCTTCAAAGAAAAATTTTAAAACCCAAAGGGCAGAGGCCGCAACACGAAAGGAGGGGAAGAAGCAAAGGTGGGGGAAAAACCAGGGAATGGGAAAAGTGGGGGGAAACCCTCCCGACAAGGGTTTTTAAAGTTTTTGGGTCCCCTTTTCAAAAAAATCAAAACCTCCAACCAAACACATAACACCCCCGGAAACCCCAAAACCCCCCAACCCCACCCCCAACCCTACCTGTTTTCCAAAATGGGCCAAAAACCAAAACATTTCCAATTTTAAATTACTCCCGGAAAAAACCAAGGGGAAACGCTGACCAAAGGGGTTTTGGAAAAATGCGGACCCCTGGAAAGGAAAAAAAAAAAAACCGAAAAAATTCTAAAACAAAATCCTTAAAGGGGGGGGAGTTTAAAAGTGTTTTTTTTAAATTTTTTTGGTAAAAACCCGGAAGAAAATTTTGGGAAGGAAATCCAGAAACCGGGAAAAGCGCCTTAAAAAAAAAAATTTTGAAAGCCCAGAAAAAGGCAAAAGCAAAAACCGCCCTAAAACCCCGGACTTTGGGTTTAATTTTAATTTTCCAAAGCGGTCCCCAAAAACCCAAAAGGTCCTTCCTTTGGGAAAATAAACCCGAAAGGGAAAAAAAAAGGAGGGGTTTTTTTTTAAAATTTTAAAATTTTTAAAAAAAATTTTTTTAATTTAAAATTTTTTAAAAATTTTTTTTTATTAAAAAAAAAAAAAAAAAAAAAATAATAAAAATAAAAAAATAAAAAAAAATAAAAAAGGGAAAAAAAAAAAAAAAAAAAAAAAAAAAAAAAAATTAAAATTTATTAAATTTAAAATTTAAAATAAATTTAAAAAAAAAATTTTAAAAATTTAAATTTTTAAAATTTAATATTAAATTTTAAAAAAATTTTAAAAAATAAATTTTTTAAAAAATTTAAAATTTTTAAAAAAAATAATTAAAAAATTTAAAAATTTAAAAATTTTTTTTTTTGAAAAAATAATAAAAAAATTAAAATAAAAAAATTTTAAATTTATTTAAAATAAAAAAATTTTAAAAATTAATTTTTAAAAATTTTTTTAAAAATTTAAAAATTTAATTTTTTTAAAAAAAAAAAAGTTTTTTTAAAATTTTTAAAATTTAATATAAAATTTTTTTTTAAATTAAAAAATTTAAAAATTTTTATTAAAATTTAAAAAAATTTTTAATTTTTAATTTTTTTATCTTTTTCATTAAAAATTTTTTTTAAAAAAATTAAAAAAAAAAAACCTTTAAAAAAAAAATAAAATTTTTAAAAATTTAAAATTTTAAAAAATTTTTAAATTTTAATAAAAAATAAAAAAAAATTTAAAAAAACCAAAAAAAATTTTTTAAAAATTAAAATTAAAAATTTTAAAAATTTTAATTTTTATTTTAAAAATTAAAAAAAATTTTAAAAAAAATTAAAATTAAAAAAATTAAAAAAAAAAATTTAAAAAAAATTAAAATTTTAAAAAAAAAAAAAAAAAAAAAAAAAAAGTTTTTGGCTAAAAAAAAAAAGAATTTTTTTTAATTAAAAATATATATAAAATATATATATATATATATATATAAAATATATATATAAAAATATATATATATATATATATAAAAATATATATATATATATATATATATATATATATATATATATATATATATATATATATATATATTTTTTCTATATATATATATTTTATATATATATATATATATATATATATATATATATATATATATATATATATATATATATATATATATATATATATATATATATATATATTTTAAAGTGACTTTTGGGGTATCATTGGTAAAAAAATTGTAAGCGTCTTTTTAAGTTTAAAATATCACATTTGCCAATTTAAGTATAAAGTGTTTTTTTAATAGTTTTCAAAACATCAATTAAGGTTGGAATTTAAATCACATTATATTAAAGCGATATACAATTTAAAGTTAAATCTTTTAAATATCAGTGCCAATCTTATTTTTTTCAAATACAAAAAGGCTGTGTTTTATTGTATTTAATATGAATTAAACAATAATATTAAAAAAACATTTATTTGTCTTTAAAACATTTTGCCAATTATAAGAGCTTCCTAAATAAAAATGTTTCTGAATTTATAAAAGAAGAAATTAAATAATTTTAATTGTTGCTTCAGCAATTTAACTAACTAAATATTTTTTTTTACTTAACCTAATTTTCTATACACGCGCCATTTTTGCCTTTATTTACCCGAATTTTTATGCCTTGACAATGTTAACATAAAATAAATTACAAATCTCATTAAGAAAAAAAAGGTAAGCTATTTTTTTTTCTTACTTTACTTTGTAGTATAATTATTTTTATTTTAATTTAACCTATCTTTAGAACACGGCTCCCCTTTTTAAATACAAGTATTTTTTAAAGTAATTTAAACAAAAGTAAAAATAAAAGATGTTAATAAATAAACTTTGTTAAAAGTATTTAATGGTGTTACAAATGATTGAAAATTTTAAAACTTTGGAGTTTGCCAACTTGATCATTAGCGCTGAATTTTATTCAACCAGAAAATATAAAAGTTTTTCCTTCATCAATTACTGCTGACGGCAGAATAATTTTGTTAAAGGGCAAGATAAGAACCTTATAAAGACAAAAGGTTTTTTTATGCCCGGAAATTGTTTTTTTTTATTATCTAAAGAGACAAAAACATGATTATTCAATGCTTTAAATCCATACATGATTTTATGTTTTAATATTTTTGTCCAACTTATATATTTTTTAAATAACGCTTTCACATATATAAATAAAAATTAACCAATGACTACAAAAAAAACACTAATAAAGCCGAGCCAACCACTGAAGTATTTTCAAGAATCTGCCTGTGGTAATCGGGCAATTATATGAAAGCAAATATATGTGTGGTCGAAGTTTTATACAGGCCTCCACCAACTTTAGAGGTATATAATTTTTGTCAGGAATTTGAGGAAAATGTCTGTAATTTGCTAACTGAGTGTGATAATTTTCTTTGCCTAGGAGACTTTAATAAAAGTTTACTGAATCTTGAAAGTGATTATGTTAATCGTTTTTCTTCTATTTTGAATGCATATCGGCTGAAGCAGTTAGTAAACGAGCCTACTAGGCATGGACTAGGCGATTCAACCCTATTAGATCTTATACTGTGCTCGAATGAGAATTACATATCCTGTGCTTCCGTTGATCATATCCTGGACATATCCGACCATTCCCTGGTAAAATGTGTTTTAAATCTGAGGGTTGACAAGCCTAAACCATTTTATTATACTTATAGGGACTACAGCGGTTTTGATAAAGACCTGTTTTATGCTCACCTTGAAGATCTGCCGTTTAAGAGAATATATCAACTGAATGACATCAATGAAAAAGTACAGTTATTTAACGACCTTATTATTTGTATTTTTGATCTGCATGCACCCTTAAGAACTGCTCGTATAACTAAAAGGAAAATGCCTTGGCTTACACAAAATTTAAAACGACTAATATCACTCAGAAACAAAGCACTTTCAAAGTATAAAAAAATAAAAATAATCAAAATTGGGAGTCATACAGGCAGTTGCGAAATTTTGTCACGGCAACAATAGACAGGGAAAAGAAAGCGTATCTTGAGGGCAATATTCGACGTAATGACTCCAGGGGCAACTGGAAAATGCTAAGGGATCTGAATGTGTATGGAGAACGGAGATCACCGGTTCCTGACGGGCTGGGGACTGTTGATGAAATTAATAATTATTTTGTTAACATTTCTCAGACTGATCCTGATCTGGATACTCTTAATTTTTATCTAAGCTGTCTGCGTGATAATGTTACGGGTTTTGAGTTTAGGATGGCAACTCTTGAAGAAGTAAATTCGTCTTTGATTTCAGTAAAATCCAAGGCTGTGGGTGTCGATGGGATAACTATAAATATGTTATTGTGGTGTTGTCCTTTAATCATACCCGTTATAACACATCTGGTAAATTACTGCATTGAGACATGCACCTTTCCAGATGCGTGGAAAGAATCATTTGTCAGTCCCATACCTAAAGTTAACTCGCCTAGCGAGCTGAAAGATCTGCGTCCAGTTAGTATTTTGCCTGTATTATCTAAAATAATTGAAAGGATAATGGACAGTCAAATTAAGGCATATGAGAAGCAGTGCGGTATTTTGCCGGATGTGCAGTCTGGGTTTCGAGATTTGCATGGCTGTAATACTGCTTTGCTCAAGGTGACAGATGATGTTTTTGAAGCCACTAACCGTGGCGAACTTACAGTGCTGGTTCTGCTGGATTACACAAAGGCTTTTGACAAGCTGAATCATACCCTTTTATTGGCCATTCTGAAGCATTTGGGCTTTGGGAAAAATTCTTGTGGCCTTCTTAAAGAGTATTTGAGTGGTAGACGTCATAGAGTTAAACTAAATGATAAATTGTCACAACCTCAAAATATTTTATATGGTGTACCACAGGGCTCAATCCTGGGACCTTTACTCTTTTCTTTGTACACTTCTCAGATAATTGCATACCTACGATTGTGTAGAGCCCACTTTTATGCTAATGACACCCAGATTTATACATCATTTAACCCTGATAAAATAGATTGTTCTATTAATCAAATAAATACCGACCTGGGTGCTATTTTGGGGGCCTCACAGTCTCATTGTCTTAGCATCAATCCATGCAACTCTCGTCTACTTCTATTTGGTAGATCCTTTATTCTAATCAAATTAATATTAAAAAAATAATGAAAGACTGGAACTGGTAAGGTCTGCACAGAATTTGGGACTATTGATTGACGTCGATCTTAGGTTTTCGGAGCATGTAAATACCTGTATTAGAAGAGCATTCGCTAATCTTAAGTTAATTTATAGCCAGAAGAGTATTCTTAACGGGGACCTTAGAAAAATGCTTTGTGACTCCATTGTGTTGTCACATTTTAATTTTGCAGACGTGATTTATGGTCCCTGTCTCTTGGGTGTGGATGCATACAGAATTCAGCTTGTTCAGAACTGTTGTGTTCGTTTGATTGGTGGCATAAGGGGAAGAGAAAGAGGGGTATCAGCCAAGATTCAGGAAATTAAATGGTTGAGGATGGATAAAAGACGAGTGCTACATTTACTCTTTCTTTTTAATAAAATTATTAACAACAAATGTCCCAAATACTTGTATAAAAAAAATAAGTTTCGTACTGATGCACACTTTACCACCAATTTTGAAAGGTCATTTAGCTTCAATATAGCCAAATATTATAATAAAGTCCCTGTAAACCTTAAGTTTTGCACTGGTGTAAAATCTAGAACGGCTATTAGGAGAACTATTCAAAACTTTTTATAATTTGTACCATCTCAGGCACTCCACAGGATTCATGAAAGTGTATTTATTTTGGTTTTCCACTTTTGAGTAGTAGGGATATGATATTAACTTCAAAATATATGTTTTTTTTTAAATTTATTAACACAGAATTATGTATGTATGTTTTGTTGAAAATCTGTTTATTTTGTAAAATATAGCTTTAAACTTAAAATCTTTTAAGGTGATCTTGGTTATTAATAATGTTTGTTAAGGTATTAGTCAGTTTTTCGTAATTATTACGTTAGTTCTTTTTATATTCAATTTGTAGGGAAGTTAAATTATATTTTTAGGTTAAGTGAGGAAGTTCGCTTCAACTTCGCCTTTTGTAAATATTTTCTTTATTTGCAATTAAGTCAGTTTATTAATATTATTATTATTATTATTATTATATAACGGGAGATTCAAGATGGTAGCTCACACTTTTTTTCCGGCATTTTTTAAGATGAAAAAATAAAATGTTTGAATTTCATATAATGATAAAGTAATGGTTTTTTGACATGTCACGTGACTTTAGCGACTTTCGGTTTCACCGGAAACGGCCCTAACTTCCTATTTTTAAATGAGATACCGTATCTTTGATTCTTTAATAATTTTTGCGTTCGATGGTATCCCACAATTTTTTTTAATTTAGGTCTTGTCAGTGCATTAAATGTTGAGTATTAATTTATTTTTTTAACTTGGAATTAATCTTAAAGGAACAAAATTTTTAATAACAAAGTAAACACATAAATTTCCATCTAAAAAAATAGAATTTTCAATTTGAAATCACAAAACGCAATCAAATGGGGGTTGGGCGACACATTTATAGGTATTTTTTGTTTTTAATAAATTATTGGCATTAAAACATTTATTTTCGACCCATCATGAACCTGTCAAAATTAACCATATGGAATACCTTTAAACGCAGAATTTTACCAGGATTTAAAAAATGTATTAATATATTGGCTGCCTTATTTAATAATTTAAGTAATTCAAATACAATAAAAGTTAAACGCAAAATTACCATGAAACTTTTTTTGTTTATTTATCATTGTTTTATGGATATGAATAGGTAAGAATGATCTCTGCAGGGGGCAGATTCTACATTTCTACATTTTTAATAGTCTAGTAATGAAAGGTTGTGGTATAAGGTGGGAGGATCGCGGCGACTTCATGTACTCTAAAAGGATGCATAGGTGTAGGGAATTAGGAGATGCTTGAAGAGGCATTGTACTGGTTTTTTAAGCAGAAGCCGCTAATATATCTACAAAAGAGCGTGATGTCGCTTTGTATCAGGTTACAAAAAAAAAAAATTGCGAAACAAAAATGAACCAAACGAATGACGTGCATGGATCTTTTGTTATGAAATCCGGTATGACTTTTATGAACAGCTTGTTTTTTAGCAAATATTGTAAAAATTGGAAATTAATGACCTTTTTTAAAACCTTGCAAACAATCAAAAAGACAAAGATAAGTCTATAGTTAAAGGAGAGCGTAATTTATCTATTCTTGTGAATATCTATCAGCCTTTCAACCGTCCAGAGAAATAGTGGTTATCTAACAGTGTCAAAAAAGGCAAGATAGAATAGTTGCAAGTTTAGTTTTTTTTTAAGAAGGTTGCTGGTATGCCGTTTAGTCCAAAAGATTACTTAGTATATATATAAAAAAATTCCCTCTGTCAGTTTAGGATTAAAAATTTTTTCCAACAATTAATATTAGAATTGATAGCAAATCGTATATTCCTTTAGACGTGGAAACAATGTTATCGTTAAAATTTAATGTAAGGATGTAAACAAATTACTGCAAAAGTTTTTATTGATAGTTTTGGCACAAGATTAAAAAAATGTAATACTACTCACCGCATTTTTTGGTAATAAAAGTAGTTTATTGTACATGCAATTGTTAAAAGTTCTTAGGCCTTTAAAATTGTTTAAATGTATCGATTTCTTAATAGCTTGCCAATTATCTGAACGTGTATTCTGTTTGCTTCGTACGCTATAAATGTTTGAGTGAAAAAATATCGTATTCCTTTTCAGTCAGCTAAAATACACTGATAGTAATTAGCGTACTAACACAGAAGAGTAAATTATGACCAAGCCTTGATCTGAGCGATCAAGAGAAGCTACCAATATTTTATTGTAGTTCAGGGAAAGTAATACAATAAAATTTCATTAACCTATTTTATAATGGTTTAAAATTAGTAAAAGTCAGTAGTTTCCTTAAAAAGGGTGTCGATCAAGTGACTCATTGGAATATTTTATCCTTGGTTGGCATTATCATGTTTCGTAAAAAAAAATAAAATAGTAGAGGACAAAAAATAGTTAATTAAGAAAACTAAACAAGTGACCCCCACATTGGGAAAAAACACGTCTATTGTGACTTTAGAAGTTCCTAAGTGGTCTTGTGAAGTTTTAGCGCCTCAGACAAGGAAAAACTTTTTTACCCCCCACCAAATTACTGAACAATAAAAGACGTAACTTTATCCTATTTTAAACGTTAATACTAATGTCGTTATCAAGATATCAGTAATAAATTTAGTAAAAACCAGTACATAAATTCCTACGTTAAATAAGCAATGTTGCAAAACTTAGAGATTATCACCCAAAATAAAATTAAATATTTATAGATAAAAACAATTAAGAAGCAACAACAGCGATATTAATAATTAATCTATTTTTAAAATAATGACTCTAAAACAAATAAATTTAGGCTAATAACGATCTTTATTTCCTTTATGAACCTATTCTAAGGGAAAAACGATGGTTTTCCTCACAAATATCATCTTTTAATAATAAGAGTTAATATTATTTTATCCATTTAGCAAACATTAAATTATTTCGAAAGTTGTAACAAACAAGTCTTTGTTTCTGCAAATTCAATGTTATTTTATAATATTTAATCGTTAAACAAATATTATAAATTTTTAAAATGAATGTACTGTATCTAACATAGAATTTAACCTTAAACTTTTTATAAATCGGATGGACATCCTAACAACTCGGTAATATAATAATATATAATATTTCTATTATTTTTTAAAATAAATTAGCAGCTTAATGTATATTAATTTTTATGTTTGTTTTAAATTTGTGGCAGTTCAAACCAATAAAAAATCTTAGGTGAAAATGAATTTGTTTTTTGGATTAAAAAAATTCTAAAGTTTTTGATTCAAAAAGAATTTAAACCTGCTTTTTTTAATTTTCCAGGTAAACGCCCCTTGAATTAGGATATTAAGTCACATAATAATTTGACACAAATTGGCGGCTTACTTTAGTATTTATGATAGTTGCTTGCAGAGTTGTATTTTTTGTCAAAGAATAGATTAAAAAGCTTAAGCACTTAGGTTACAGGCAGTTTATAAGATAGGACTAAGTAAATTTTTCCTTAAGAGAGAAACAGGTTCGCTACTGCACGTGGGCAAGAGGAGAAAGCTTGCCTGTAAGTGTGGTGCCATTTATAATGCAAACGGCTCCTATGCAATAAGAACATGATTGTGTGTTTAAGGCAATAAACTGGGCAAGAGTTACGCAGCTCCAACGACTTTTTTTATTTTTCATTTTTTGAGCGTTATTGAGTAGCAGAAAGACACTATTTTTTAACGTCGCTGTGTTTCTTCCATTGGTCAGCAATCTGGCTACACATGCGCAAACTTTTCGGTAATTCAAATCGAGATGGATGATTTCTTCGACGGTCTGACACTAATTTGTAATGTTTCTAACGTTTTAAGAGAAGAAATTATAAGGTGGCGTGTGTTGTCGAAAGTTTGGAAATCCGGCTTGCTGCGTATTTTTAACCATTGAATTTGTTTATTTAATTATTAATCCTACATTTACCACAGTGCTAGGTTTACTCAAACTGTTATAGTTATTGTTATAACTACACATACAAAATTGAAAATAAGGATTAATTTTGAAACGAACACAAGCACACAAAAATTTTTGCTTTGGGTTAAAGCTAGTAGTTGTAACATTTGCATTGGATATAATAAAATTTTCTTATTTTAAAGAAAGACTACATAGGCTACATCAATGTGAAATAAATAATTACAATATACTTTGTAAAAAAAAATACATTTTTAGTTATATTAACTTCAGAAGCCATGGGGGTCCTTACGGATATATTATATTGGTATAATATGTTAAGAAATATTAGGCGTCTCTATTTTTACATTGGTTATAATTTGGTGCAAAGTGATGGACGTTTCTTTCTTTATATTATATTTGTTACAATATGTTAGGACATAATGAGCTTTTTTTTAGTATAGTGTTTCCAATATGTTAAGAGGTGATAGACGTTATTTTGTTTACATTATTTTGGTTATAATACGAAAGAAGATGATACACTTTTTTGTTTTACATTATATGCGTTATAATGTGTTAAAAGATAATAAAAATTAATATATTTTTGAAACAAATTCTTAGTATATTTTTTTCGACGCATATTTTATATAATTATATGCAAAGTAATCTTGGGTGGAGACATGATTTTTAAATAGACAATGGCTACTGGGAAATTATATAAACTGACAATTGATCCCTAAATTTATAAAGTGGTAGGTCCTAAAACAACTGAACATTTTATAAAATTAAATTTACACTACCTAATACAAAAGTCATTATTAATATCACCAATTTCTAATTTTACAGTTAAAAGTATTTTTTAAAGGATACTCTAAGCTTATCAACAAAATGCAACACGGTTGTTTTTTAATCTAACCTATAAATTTATTACAATATTAACTAAATTTGGCAATAAAACTACAACAATTCTTATAAATTTATTGAAGATAACGGTAACGGATCTTTGATTGTTTCAATTTTTGTTCCAATTAAACAATATTTACCAAACTTTAAAAGCCTAAAACTCATATCTCTATCAATAATATTTAAACGCGTCTTGTATTCGAAATATAACATGGTTTACCGAGCGGTAAGAAATTTTGTACACTGTTATTTTGGTTTTTTCCAGCTAACCTCGGAGAGTTCTGGTGAAAAAATAATGTTGGCATTTTACAAGACAAAAATATTTTTAGAGCAATGGCAATGTTTCTGGGACCAAAAAAAGTTAGTAGGTTATTATTATAAAAATTAACGGCGAAATAATCATTATATTTTAGAACTTGACTTTATTTATATACAGTAAATTTAAAATAAAAATGTTCACTTGATATAAGCAGTAAATAACAATAAATCTAGTGCGCCAAAATAAACTTAGGCTGATGGTTTAATTGTTAAGAAACACATTGTGCATATTAGCAATCTGTTAAATTACGGTGGCCCTGATTTTAGTGAAGCGCAAAAGCATTTAAAATAATGATTTTAAAACGATTTCCTACTAGTTATCTTTCTTCTTGTACTATATTAAGAATCATCTTCTAATTTGTAGGTTTAAGTTCAAAAAAACCTTGAATAAAAAAGGTGCAAAACGAGCATATTAAACTTAATTAACAATTATTAATCATTTAAGATTTTTATTAAATATTAACATAAATTATTTTTTATTGATCAATTAATCATTCAAACTATTTTATACAATAACCCAATAAATATTTATTTTTTCATTTTTGTGATAATAATAGTTGCCCAAAAAGGTTTAACCAGGCTATATTTATATATAGTAAAAAGCATTGGCGTGTAAAAGGCCTATAATATTAAGAGATTTAATTACCTCCCATTGCTATATAACCAAGTATAATGAATCACGTGGTTTTCGTGCCGCTCATATCTCGTACTTGTTATACCGCTCACTGTTTTCTATTAGAAATAACAATGCGCCACCAAAAGCGTTAAGCGAAATTTAATAATGTAGAGTAAGCAAGAAACTGAATCACTTACCGCGTAGACGCCTTCCGACGGTATTACTATATATGCTAGCTTTGCGCCAAAGTTGTCACGTAGACAAAAAACAAATAAATCGCGTTTAGCTTGCAAATTACATTATTTGGTTAATAAAAAATAATTTTAAATGTAAATAAAAAATTTAAAATAAAATTAGATTTTTACGCAGCATCACAAGAAGCAGAAATTTGATTTTTTTGTTTTGAATGTTTTTTTCCATTATTCATGTATAAATACGGAGTAATTCATATTTAACCATTGAAATCTCTCCTGATAAAAAATTTTGCTACTTCTTAGAGTAAGATTGGGATAGAAACATTTAACATATTTTATACGCGGTGTTCAGAAAATTGAAAAAACTTAAAATGGTACAAGAGTAAAGTGCATTTATTTGAGAAGATATGGAAATAAGTTACTAGGAAAAGTTGTTTAAAATTAAAAGGCAGTCTCTAATACCGATTTTCGAAAAAATTGGCCTACTTTTATTTATTTGTAATAAAATTTATCTAATATCAATTTAAATTTTTATTATCACTTTTATCAATTTTTATTTTTATTTTTTGCTGTATAGTAAGCATTTAAAGCTGACGATACTACGACTAATTAATTATAAAAGTAAAGTGTCATTAAAGCTTGTCACTATCAACGCCTACTAGTACAAAAATATGTTGTTAATTTGGAATTAGTTAATTGATATTAAAATAATTTTCATCACAAATTAACAAAAAAAGGCCAATTTTTTCGAAAATTGGCATTAGAATTTATCTTCTACTTTTAAACAACTTTTTCTAGTAACCTATTACCATATCTTCTCAAATAAATGCACTTTTCTCTTGTACCATTTTAAATTTTTTCAATTTTCTGAACACCTCGTATAAAATATGTTAAATGTTTCTATCCCAATCTTACTCTAAGAAGTAGCAAAATTTTTTATCAAGAGTAGCTTTTTTCGATAAAACCAAAAATAAAAAAGTTTTTCCTCTTCAACACCTTTTCCGTGGACATACTGTATATATATATATATATATATATATATATATATATATATATATATATATATATATATATATATATATATATATATATATATATATATATATATATATATATATATATATATATATATATATATATATATATATATATATATATATATTATTTTGGTTTATTTAACTGGATTATCAAAAACCATTAGCTGGATACCATTGGATGATGTTCCCTCTGCAAATTTTAAGTCAGCTGGTTGACGAACTTTGTTTACTTTTTTATGTTATGAAAATCGGCACAGATGTTATGAGATTTGACACTGCCTCCAGGTAAATTGATTAAATATACTTTAAATTACCTTTTATATTCACTTTAATTAAGTTTACTTTCTTTAAAAATATAAAACTTCGGAGGAAAAAACCGTAGTTCTTTTGTTAACCGCATCCGTGGACATAACGTATTTACTCTAAATTAAGTACACTGCATTTCTGGAAAAAAATATGAATTAATAAAAGATTATAGTTTTTTACCACGTAAAAATAAAATGTAGTCTTTTATTAAGTAGAACTATATAGACAAAATATTTTTTGGAAAATGAACTAAACAGCCATGGACTTAACTTATTAACTATATTCACTTGCACGGTATTTATGTAATCCAGCTTTAAAGTTTATTGGTATTAAGGCACAGAATACGGCAATTTATTGTTTAGAGTATTATCCAACGTCTTAATGGGGATTTAATTTCAATGCTCGACCGGGCATTTGGTAGTTAATAACATTACCACATAAGCTCAAAGTCTACTTATACCCTTACTAGAAAGATTTAATCTAAAAACAAAATATTTTATTATTTAAAAATTTTATTTAAATTTTTTTAAAACTTTTTTGTGCCTTCATTTTTATGTGCAAATTAGCTAAATGTCATCTTAATTAAAGAAAAAAACTAAAAAAGAATATAAATGATGTTTTAAATATTGTTAGAAAGGAATGTTAAAACTATAAAATATTAGAGGCTTAAAATTTAGGCTTAATTTAAAAACTAAATCTTTTTTCAAAAGAAAACATAGGATTTATCCAAAAACGAAAAATAAGTACTAACATTTATAATTATCGTACTGGGTATTATGTAGCCACTATCTTAGGTTTTGCCAACGCATCCCTAAGATAAAAACAAAATTATTTAAAAATAAGTTAAAACTTAAGGCAATATTATTGTCAGAATTTGGTATTTAAATTATATTTAATGCTCGTGGAAAAAATAATGTTTCTGTTGTTGTTAGAAAATTAATTATAGGTATTTCGTTTTCCTTTGAAATAAGCTTAAATTTATTTCTTTTTATTTTAAAATTTAATATACTTTAGTTTAATAAACTTAAAATAAGAAATAATACTAAAATGGTTTTGACAAAAAATATAAATTACTTACCACGTAGACGGCTCCGAGCGGCATTACTAAACATGCCACCATCAGGTCTGCGACGGCTAGGGAAACAATTAAGTAGTTGGCTACGTTCTGCAGATTTCTCTCGAGAAGAATTGCAGCGATGACAAATACGTTTCCTGCAACGAATAATTTATATTATAAAAATAATATGGGAGGTTTGAATACGTTATGATGCGAATTTTAATAAAGATAGCCCGAGCACCTATAACAATTTTTTTAAAAGATCTGTTTCTATTGTAGATGTTTTAGCTACCGTCTATTTTAAACCAGGTGTTTTAAATTTGACACTTACTATTGGTTTTGTAAAATGGGTGCTTTTAAAATATCTTGATAAAACCAACTAATTCCAATAAATAAAACATGGAATAAATGCATGTATTAAAACCAAGGGTGGACACGTTTAGTAAAAATTACTATTGTGTTTTAATTTTTAATTATATATTTTTTTCTTAGTATGCAAGTTTCAAATAAGAACATTTTAAAAGCCCTAAGGTTTATTAAGATATTTCAAGTACGGTCATTTTTTGTAGAAGAAAGCGAAAAATAAGCACGATGTACAAAATTTTCATAATAATAACAAAAAAGATATGATAAAGTAATGATAAAAAAATAAAGAAAAGTGTCCAAATACATATCTTCTGTTGTCCCATGTTTTACCCTTTTACACCCTGTTTGCGTTTTAATAAAGGTAATGGTTTTACAAATAAATATGATCCTGGATTAAGCCACACGTTAAGGTTTCTACGATGTAGGTACTTCTTTTCATAGAAGTACCTAAATGGAGCTCGAAAAAAAAAAATTTTAAATATTCACAGGACTAGAAAACGCGACTAGGATATTTCGAAATGTTATTACAATTTCGTGATTGGCTACTTAAATAACCTAATTTTCTAACTTTTCTACTGAATGTAATTTGAACAAATAAAAGCACATTAACGCATTGTAAAATATCTAATTAAATCAATAAACATTTTTAAGTGCGATTGTATCTTACCCTGTGGAATGGCATTTATAATAACCAAACTTATGTTTAAAATTATGTTCAGATAATCGCTAACAGCATCTTTTTTTAATATTTTAATAGAAAAAGAGTCATTGCTAATTTATTCAAAGCATTTAATAGTATTATTTTAAAATATATTGTTTTTATCGTTTTTACAATAAAGAATTACCATATCTTATTTTTTTTATTTTTAAGGTCTATATTTAGAACAAAGTAATAAACATTCATTAAAATGTTATTTAAATAATAATGCGACAGATTAAAATAATTAAAGCTTAGTACGACAGATTTTCTTTTATTATTTCGGGAATTCGGAAATACATTGTAACACATTTATATATAGAAAAAAAGGGTTTTTTAACAATGTAAACGCCTGTAAAAAAGAACAAATTAATGATGGTCGCCGAAAAACAAAACGGTGGGTGACAAATATGAAAGCTTTAATCACTTAGTAAAGAGATATGACAAAATGTGCAATTTTTTTTACATATTTTTGAATAACGCTACTGATAAATAGAGTTAAATTTTAAAAATTTTAGTTTTTCCTGAATATAACTGAATATATTTATTGTAAGTCAATAATGAATTTTTAAATTAAACCATATTCGTAACTTCTATAGTTTTTGAGGTCTCAATAGTAAGATACGAATTTAAAACACCTGGTATAATAAATCACAAAGTTGTTTAGAAGACAAAAATCGCCCTCGGGAGATGTCGCAGGCTTTGTGGAAAAAGCTGAGGACTTAACCTAAAGATGAACCTATGGTTGTATAAACTGGTAATAAGATAACCTACGGCTTAGTTGCCTGGGGGGCAAGGGTCACGCAGACCGTAGCAGCAGCAAAGGCTAGCATGCGTATGCATCACGGGAGCTATGAGAACAACCCCAACCGCAGCCCTGGAATTGCTGCTAAACCTGCCGCCACTCCACATTTACATACAGGGAGAAGTAAAGGCGGTAATCTATGGACTCAATCGAGGTCAAAGTCCAATGGTAGAACATCAAAGGACCTCAAGATGGGAAATAGAGGAAGACCATGAGGTCAGCTCATTGTTTAAAATGCCCTCGGACAGGTCAATTCCTCGTATCATCTTCAACAGACACTTTCGGATTGTCATATCAGATAGGAAGGACTGGAAAGTATGCTCTCCAATCAAAGCGGATCATATCTGGTATACAGATGGCTCCAAGACCAACGAGGAAGTAGGAGCTGGCATCTAGGGAGACAAGCCGTAGAGGAAAGATAACTTTAAGTCTTGGTCAGCACACCACGGTTTTCCAAGCGGAAATCGCAGCAATAATGATGCATTGTGTCGTGCTGATTAAAGAAAAAGGGAGTCAAGAAAAACATCGTCATTTACTCAGACAGCCAAGCGGCCCTGAAGGCCATCAGTTCTCCAAAAGATAATTTCAAACTAGTGGGGGACAGTATAAGGCCCTGGAAAAAGTCGGGTTGGCAAACAAACTTACGGTAGCCTGAGTACCAGGCCACGAGGGCCACCCAGGTAACGAAGAGGCCGACGATCTAGCCAAAAGAGGAACAGCAATGGAAATGATAGGCCCTGAGCCATTCTGTGGAATCTCGGCAGGATTCTTTAAACCATTTATTAAGAGCTGGGTAGACAGACAAACACCAGGACAACGATAGGCAAAGCAGTTCATTAAGACCTGCTCGGCCAAGTTTACCTCGGACCTACTAAGCCACAGCCCTAAGGCCGTAAGGATAACGGTAGGTCAACTAACAGGACATTGCAAACTCAACTAGCACCTGGAAAGAATAGGCTTGGTGGAGGATAGCCTGTGTAGGTTCTGACAGGAGGCTGAAGAAACAGCCGTACATGTGTGGTGCCACTGCGAGGCACTATGTAGGCTTAGGTTTACTATGCCTGGTGAGGAAAAGCCAAAACCGCAAGATATATGGAGTGGCCAATGTCAAGACTCTGGAGTCTAGTTAAGAAGACGGACCTGGACAAGGTACTCTAAAGAACGATAGGAGAAACCACTATAAATCTGGAAAGGTCGCAGTGGTTGAGGTCATTTCTGCCATCTCCGCTCAAATAATCTAATCTAATAATAAAATAGCTAAATGGTTCTAAGATAATTGGTTTATAACTCTAACCTAAAAGATTTTTTGGTAATTTCTTTATACTATTTAGACGCGTCATGTAAGGGACGGTCTTTCACATTAGTTAATAATATTTTGCCTTTATGTGTAAAAATTTTAGGGTTTTTTATTTATTTTTTTAGTATTACATTTTTATATTATGTGCAATTTTTTTTTCACTTTAAAAACTTTTTTTTTTTTTAATCAGTCCCTGCTCTGACATGATATAGACCCCAGATGTGACTAAAAAGCAATATTTTTAAAATGGTTGTGCTGGAAAGTAAAATCCGTTATTTCGTTAAAAAGTTGAACACTGGTGTGTAAAAGCTGCAACATTTCAGCACTAAATGTAACCTATATACTACCCAAAAGTGTCGAATAAAGGACACCTTCTACGTAACATTATTTTCAAAATAAAATGAATCAAATTAACTATATTTATTATATTTATAGACGCATTACTAAGGCTCCCTAATATGAACATTCGCTGTGAAACAATATGTTTTTAAGGTCAACCGCAATATTGATTTTAATTAAACACGGTTCGTATTAAAACAATATATGATTTTATACAATTTACTTTGCATAATACGCACAATAAGATGTGCTTTATATTAGTTTAAAATTTAATTAAATAAAAAGTTACTTCATGCAAAACGCGTTTTCAATTTAAAGTAATTTTCTATATAACAAAATAAAATAGCTTTTGTACTAAACGAAGTCCCAAAACAATGACAAATAGATTGCGTGTAAAGTTGCTGTGGGACTAAATAGAGTCACGAATTACATTATGATTTTAACTTTATATCACTTTTCAAAACGAAAGTTAAAATGTTTGTCTTTGAATTTAATGACGATAAAATAACAATATTATGTGCTTGTTACGATCTATTTTTTTACACCATTTATTACGTTTATTTGGGAAAATTTAGGGTTACTACAACTAACAAAAAACTAGGAGTCACGGATCTTAAAGAACGTAACTTAAAAATTATTAAAACGCCTCTTGTAATTACAATAATAAGTTTATTAAATGTTTTAAAAGATGGATAGTTTACCGAGAAAAAAGTTTGTTGAATATTAAAATAAAAAATAAATTTTGGTTTATACTCCAAAAGACTATACATCTTAAATAAGTATAATAACTTTACCATAAACGTAAGATTAAAAATCTACAATATACCGATTAACCGTGTTTTATAATTAAATTCTATTTTGTTAACATAATACAATAGCAATTAAAGTAATCAATAGTTGTTTAGTTTTTCTTATAATTTCATTATTTTTTTAAGTTTAAAAGCTACTTTAAACAATGCTAAAAATGGCAAAAAAATATTTCTTTAAAGGCTTCTATTTTGTGGATATTGGGTATTTCTATTTCTTATTTTTGAAAAATGTTTACAATTTTTTTAAATATTTTTTTAGCTAGGAAATATTTATATAGGTAATTTATTAAAACTTTAAAAATATAATAAATACAGGGTATTACAGAATAAGATGCTGATCCTTAAGGGTGTTAATCTTTAGGTAATTAAAAAAAAATGGAATAAAGCTATGTCCTAAACCCCTTTACTTTTACACGGTGTTAAAATCGTAAGAAAAAAATTATTTATTCATCATTACTTTAATAACTTCCTAGATATGTTTATGAAATTTAGCACACACCCTCTGAGTATCAACAGCCATTTTTTGATGTAGGACATTTTTTTAATGTTTAACCTGTGGCGTCCGTACAGGAATGCGGCTTAAATATTTTTAAACAATATTATGTACGCCACTGCTTTTTTGTAAAATAAGAACTATTGATATAATCTCCATTTATTTTGAGGCAAATTTGATTTTTTGACTTTTTTTCGCCCGACATGCGATTTTTGCGAAAAAAAAATATTTTTATGCATGGTCAATATATTAGTAAAAAAAAATAATTAAAGTATTTTATTAACATATGTACATTATTTTAATATTACATTACAAGAACTTTAATTCCAGAAGTCTAGCGATACTAATAAATAGTTTTTTAATATTTCATACAGAAATTTGGTTCTAAGGATGAAAACTTTCAAACCGGTTTTTGTTAAGATTTTCAAATGAATTACCCTGTATATTATCTTACTATCACGTGAGGAATTTAAATACAAATTAATTACTTTATTACAAGTATATTAAAATTTTGGACCGTAACTAAGATATTTACCAAAACGACAAATTTTAATATGCCCATTTCATGAGCATCTAAAGAATTACAAAAAAATCTAATTTAATTTATTTAAAATTTTCCAAAGGGTACGAGACTTAATGAGGAGAAGAGCTGAAGCATGCATAATGGCAGGTGATGGCCACTTTTAACATCTAATCTAAACTATTTTCATTTTTTTCATTCATTCATTTTGTTAAATTGTTTTTTTAATTTTATGGTTAAAGGATGTATGTATATATGTTTATAGAATAAATAAAATATTTTTTTTACAAATAAATTGACCATGCATTACAATGTTTCTATTTTTTTTTCGCGAAAATCGCACGTCGGACGAAAAAAAGTCAAGAAATCAAATTTGCCCTAATATAAATGGGGATTATGAAAATAGTTTTAATTAAAAATTTAACATTTTTCAAAAATATTTAGTTTACGTTTCTGTACGGACGCCACTAGTTAAACTTTAAAAAATCTCCTACATTAAAAAATGGCTGTTGATACTCAGAGGGTGTGCTAAATTTCATGAACATATCTAGGAAGTTATTAAAGGTATGATGAAAACACTATTTTTTTCTTAAGATTTTTACACCCAGAAGCTCAAAAGTTAAGGGGTTTAGGACATTACTTTATTTAAACTTTTCTTCTTAAAATCACCCAAGGATTAACACCCTTCCTTCCCTTAAGGATCGGCATCTTATTCTGTAACACCCTGTATATAGTTAAATGGATACTGTATTTTTTTAAATTTACGTCCCCCATACATACAGTATATATCAGATGCAACCCATAGAAGGTCATCATCAGACTTAGATGTCTACAATCTGGAGGTCACAGTTTTCATCTAATAACAATAGAGTTTTAAATTTGCTATAGGAACATGTATTTCTTCTCCGTAAACTTAATTTTCCAAAAAATAAAATAAAAGTCTGCTCTTCCTTACATATGTGCTGTCAAGTTCTGCAGAACAGGGACTATTTTGTTGGCGTTTCTTTTAAGAATAACCTTAACTGGCATAACCACATTACATTCATAACCTGGATAGTTTCAAAAACAGAACAGAACAGGGACTTGTTTTATTTTGTTGGCGTTTCTTTTAAGAATGACCTTAACTGGCATAACCACATCACATCCATAACCTGGAGAGCTTCAAAAAAGCTTTGATTTCTTTTTCGATTTAGAAAGTGTTTATCTCCTTCTAATCTGTATACTCTGTGTGTATTCTAAATCGGACCCTCTTTAGAATATTGTTTTTATGTCTAAGGAATGACGTCTCCTACAACTCTTAGCATTATTGATTTCATTCAATTTCATTTAAATTCAATTGTCTTATTAATGATCCCTAGCTTCCCACTTGTTCCTGACTTCATCACTAGAGTGTTTAGACTATGGAATTTGCTATCCTCAGAAGTTTTCCTTTTTCCTTTAAATCTGCAAATGTTTAAGTCCCACGTGAATAAAACACCTCTTATTTCATTTAATCCCTACATGGTATGTTAGTACATAGGCATTTAGCCTTCGTGGACTCTCCCAAGTTAAAAAAAAAAGATGAACTGAATTTTTAATTTGTAACTTTGGAAACATATTTTTAACTGGTTTTACTAAAAATTTCTAGTTAAAAATAAAACTCACTTATTTCAGTCATCTAAGCCAGTTCGCTTGTTTAAAAACTCTTTTTGCTTAAACATTAAAAGGTCAATAAAAAAAACTTTTTAATTTTTGAAGTTTGGAAAGAAAAACACAATTAAAATTATTTAGTTTATTTTTTTTAACGAGTTTAAAATAGGAATACAAATAAACTTTTCTTCTCTCCTTGTACAATTTGTGTGACAGTCATCATCAAGCACCTAAGCTCGTAATCTTCTAAAGTATTTTATCCCGTAGTAAATCATCCGTATAATTAGAATTCTACACGCAGCGTATTCACAAGTGAACCAAAAATTAATTACAGGAAAATAAAATAGGTCAGAGGTCTCGCGTTGTGGCATATGTTTTTGATAAGGAAGTGATGAAATATTTTAATAAATATAAACTTATTTAAGGTAATAATGTTGGTTTAAAAAATTATAAATTAGTCATTGGTACAAAAATTTTAATTTCACTCAGCCGTTGTAAAGATAGTCCGCGAAAAAAATCCGGATAAAATAGGCTTACAGTATCTAAACACAAAAGACATGTCTTACTTAATCTTGGTCAGTTACAATGTTTTAGGTAAGAAAACTTAAAAAGAAAAGATTTAAGTTGTTTTCTTAATAGTGTTTTATGCAAACATTTCTTTTGTGTAACGAGCGCGATTTCTACTATGCGAGCGTAGCGACAGCCCGCAAAGTAGCGCGAGTCCTAACGTGTTCCATACAAGATTTTTTTCTAATTTTAAATGAAGCAGTTTTTATTAAAAAATAAAATAAAAAAAAATCGATATAATATTTTTTCGAACCCTATATATAGTTAGTGTCAGAAAGTTTTTACATTTCTTAAGCCAAAAAATGTCGAAATCCAGTTTGGATGTCCCTAGTGATGTAAAAATACCACTCAAATTACAATGTTGAGCCTGATCCCTAAAAAATTGAAATTAAAGTAGGATTTTTATAATTTTTTATTATATATTTGTTCATAATTTTTTTGTGCAAGTGGTGATGAAATGGACTATTTGCAACTAATTTTAATTTTTAAAACTAGTGTTAAAAAGTAAAAGGTTTCAATACGCCCGTCAGTTTTGAAAAATGTTACTTTTTATGTCAAAATTAGAAAAAATCATTTTAATGTTTCAATGGTTTTGAGGCCGGCGTCGATTGGCTAAATAACTTGACGTTTCGCCAACACGAGAGATTGGCTTCTTCAGAAGTTGCTTCCTTGTTAACAGTATACGAACTACTGGGCTTTGCGTGGTCGTAGCTCGTATTTATACGTTGGGAAGGCAGTGGGCGGGGCTTCGGTTACTTTCGGTTTCAATTCTAGTACCCTTAATTATAAGGATCCATGTTTTGTTGATCTTAACTGCTTCCTCTTTCTTATTAAAGTTGTTGCTATGCTTTTCTATCTCTATGGCTTCTCTGTAGAGTCTGGAGTGGGATGCCGATGTGGTAGCCAGTACTTGGGTCTCCTTAAACTTTATTCGAAGGTCCGTTTTAAGGGTATGTTCTGCTACGGCGGATTTGTCTGCCTGCTCCAGACGACAGTTGGCTTTATGCTCTTAAATTCTGGTGTTAATCGAGCGTTTTGTAGTTCCTATGTACACGCTTCCACATGTGCACGGAATGCGATAAATTCCTGAAGACGAAAGTGGATCTCTTTTATCTTTGGCCGATCGAAGGCATTCTTTGATTTTCCTCGTTGGTTTAAATATTGTTTTTACATTTTTTTTTTCGTAGCAATCGACCGATTCTGTCCGTAAACCCCGGAATAGATAGCAGAAATGCTTTTGCCACTGGCTGGAGTTGTTCGTTCTCCACGGGTCTGGTATATGTTGGTTCCATTGATCTATTGATTTCTCGCTCTGAATAACCATTGGCCCTTAAAGCATTACGAATATTTGTATGTTCTGCGTTTGGCGCCTCGGGTTCGCAAATTCTTCTTGCCCTTTCTGTTAAAGTTTTAATGATTCCATATTTCTGACATGGGTGGTGGTTGGAATCCCTATGTAGATAGAAATCTGTGTGTGTGGGTTTTCTGTATACCGTGTGGCATAATAATCTTCCTTAACGCGTTAATAATACATCATGGAACGCTAGCTTGTTGTTGTCCTTAATTTGCAGCGTAAACTGTATATTTTTATGGATGCTGTAAATTTGTGTCAGAAATTCTTGCAGTTTATTTTGTCCCTGACTTCCATATTGCGAAAGTTGTCATCCACATATCTATACCAAACTGTTGACTTGTAAGGGGCACTGTCTAAAGCCAGTTGTTCGAACTTTTCCATGAAGAAATTTGCTATTACCGGGTTGAGATGGCTTCCCATTGCTACTCCTTCAGTCTGTTCATAAATCTTGTTGTCCCATGAAAAAAGGTGGTTGTCGAGCA
This sequence comes from Listronotus oregonensis, assembly GCA_019359885.1. Classification (NCBI taxonomy): domain Eukaryota; kingdom Metazoa; phylum Arthropoda; class Insecta; order Coleoptera; family Curculionidae; genus Listronotus; species Listronotus oregonensis. The sequence continues at coordinate 108,460 of JAHBCN010000288.1, forward strand.
ATGTTGAAACAAATTGGAGATATCTTCTGGGAAGTTGTCATATATATGTTCCATTGCATCCTTTAGGGGCGCTATTGTAAAGTGGGATACCACATCGAAACTTACGAATATATTATTCTCTTCAAGAACTAAGTCTTTAATTTTCAAAATAAAATGAGTCGAATCCTTGACAAAGGAATTAGTCAGTCCGATGTGCGGTTGCAGAAGTGATGATAGGTGTTTAGCTAGATCATACGTCGGTGAACCGATAGCGCTTACAATGGGACGTAGCGGAATGTTGGCCTTGTGTATTTTTAGCAATCCATTGAGCCTTGGTATTGCAGCCTCACTTTTACAAACTATTTTTTTGTCTGTTCTTCTAGACTTGACTTTCGAACTAAGGTCTTTGTTGTTCTTATTACGCGTTGTGTTGGATCATTGCGTAATTCCTTATAACTGTTTGGATCCAGTAAATCATCTATCGTTGCCTTGTAATCTGCGGTATTTATTACGACAGTGGCATTTCCCTTGTCTGCTGACAAAACTAGGATACTGTCATCCTTGTTCAGATCTTGAATAGTTCTTAACTCATTCATAAAAATATACAGTTTACGATGGAAATCGAGGACAACAACAAGCTAGCGTTCTTTGATGTATTATTAACGCGTAAAGGAAGATCATTATGCCACACGGTATACAGAAAACCCACACACACAGATCGCTATCTACATAGGGATTCCAACCACCACCCATGTCAGAAATATGGAGTAATTAAAATTCTAACAGAAAGGGCAAGAAGAATTTGCGAACCCGAGGCGCTAACCGCAAAACTTACACATATTCATAATGCTTTAAGGGCCAATGGTTATTCAGAGCGAGAAATCAAAAGATCAATTGACGGGTCTGGTATATGTTGGCATATACCAGACCCGTGGAGAACGAACAAATCCAGCCAGTGGCAAAAGTATTTGTGCCCTTTATTCCGGGGGCTACGGACAGGATCGGTAGATTGCTACGAAAGAAAAATGTAAAAACAATATTCAAACCAACGAGGAAAATTAAAGAATGCCTTCGATCGGCCAAAGATAAAAGAGATCCACTTTCGTCTTCAGGAATTTATCGCATTTCGTGTACATATGGAAGCGTGTACACAGGAACTACAAAACGCTCGATCAACACCAGGATTAAAGAGCATAAAGCCAACTGTCGTCTGGGGCAGACAGACAAATCCGCTGTAGCAGAACATACCCTTACAACGGACCATCGAATAAATTTTGAGAAGACCCAAGTACTGGCTACCACATCGGCATACCACTCCAGACTCTACAGAGAAGCCATAGAGAAGAAAAGCATAGCAACGACTTTAATAAGAAAGAGGAAGCAGTTAAGATCAACAAAACATGGATCCCCATAATTAAGGGTACTAGAATTGCACCTTTACGAACAAAACCGACTGGAACCGACTGGAACCGAAAGTAACGAAGCCCCGCCCACTGCCTTCCCAACGTATAAATACGAGTTAGGACCAGTAGTTCGCATACTGTCAACCAGGAAGCAATTTCTAAAGATGCCAACCGCTCGTGTTGGCGAATCGTCAAGTCAATCAGACAATCGACGCCGGCCTAACAGCCCAAAAACCATTGAAACATTAGACAATGGCCACGAAAGCCTTTCACAGTTTAATCTTTTTAATGTTAAAGTAACAAAAATATTTTATCCTAAGCATTTTTTACCACACAAGGTATATGATACCTAGGCATTCACACAAATGAATGTTATCAAGATATTAAACATTTGTTAAGAACTAAAAAAATATCTAATGCACTACATCAACGTGTTTAAAATTTCCCTATTACTTATTTACTTCAAGACAGTGGGTACTGATTTATTGAAAACTGTAGACATTACGTCTACAGTTTTTTTTATTGTTTTATCGAAAAAAAAAATGTTTTGACTGATAATGATAAAATATTTTTAGTTGCCAAAAAAATACATAAATACAGTACGTTACAAAAATCACGTTTTCTTGAATGTTTCCTTTAAAATTAAGTTAATAAGCCAAAATTTGAAAATGTTTCGTCCAATCGTTTTTATATATATCTTATTTTATTTCATAGCAATTTTACATTTGGATGATGCTTAAAAATCAACTTGAGATTTTATATTGCGGCACCCTGTCATTGTGTTCTATGACATAAAATAAGCACTTCATTAAAATTTAAAAATTTTTAATTCACTTTAAGAAGTCGCTGCCCTGGGTAAAACTTTATAAAATATGTTAAAAAAAATCTTGCAGTGTACATATTTTTATTTTGTAAATACTAAGATACTTACGTAACGTATAATATATGTAATCAAATAACAAAGAGCAAGACAATAAATGCTGTAAAAAGCAGTGAGCAGGGAGGTAGGTGAGGGGGAGTAGAGAGAGGAACCTTGTCACTGCCTGTACAGTTCATGTAGCGGCACGCTGCCTCCAACTTCCCACACCTACTAACCTAGTGCACTGTTACTGTCAGCCTCTTTCTTTTGTCTGAATCCGTACTTGTGTATGTGTCGTGTAGACTGTACAATACTTTGACTAGTTTAAAAAAAAATACTTGGCTTTTTTCCAGAATAAAGTTTTTTATATATTATTTTGCAATAATTGCAACAAAAAACATAAAAAGACATGCCTATTATAAAAGATTCAAATCTTTATAAAATTTATTTTTTTAGTACTATAAAAAATTATAAAAATTATACAAAAATAGAAATTAATACCTGAAAACAGTGGGAACAGGTTGTAAGATATATATAGTATTTCAATTAAATGCAATGATGTATTATTAGGAAAAGCAGACTAGCTCTTCATAATAATATAAAGAAAAAGTATATTTTATAAAAATATTATATAAATATCTTTATTCTAAAGAAAAGCCAAAAAAAAATCTTTTAAATTAATATTCCCAGAAAACAAAATAATTAACTAGTGTTGCCGATTTATTTATTGTGTGATAGGTAAATTGTTGTAGTATATATAGTATTTCAATTAAATGCAATGATGTATTATTAGGAAAAGCAGACTAGCTCTTCATAATAATATAGAGAAAAAGTATATTTTATAAAAATATTATATAAATATCTTTATTCTAAAGAAAAGCCAAAAAAAAATTCTTTCAAATTAATATTCCCAGAAAACAAAATAATTAACTAGTGTTGCCGATTTATTTATTGTGTGATAGGTAAATTGTTGTAGTCTGATTTATTATAAATATATAGTTTTGGTTTTCGTTCGTCCATATTTTTTATGGCTAAATGTAGTAGCTCTGTCACAATATTAACTAGAAAAAAGCCTGATATTTAGTTAGTAGGTCAGACTTCTTTCACCTTTAGCCAGACAAAACTTTCATCAAAGAAAGATGCGCTTTCAATATTTTTTTATTAGAAGGAGAAACAAAAACATACTGTACGAGAATCTGCACACTCCACTTCGAAAGATGTCATAGACATCAAGAATACCGACTAGATTAAACAAACTATATTGTAGAAAAGCTTAAAAAGTGTTAAAGAATGGCAAAACCTAAAAAAATAGGGAAAATAGAGCTAAAAGGTCAGCCAGTTTAAATGAGCGGGAGTCCAATTTAAAACATGATCTTGATTGCTGATGCTTTAAAATGATTAAAATAGATTACCATGAATGAGGAGCAGAAACAGTTCTTGATTTAGGTGGTTAAAGACTTCAGGAAAAGGTTCTTTGGCTGCAAAAAAGAAACACTACCCAAAATATTCTAAGTGTTACTTTTCCTTTTTGATATTTTTTAAATTTTCTAAATTATACCACAGCTTATACCGTACAACGAATTTACGGTATAAAATGTGATTATACCTTTATTAAGTTTTAATATTAAAACTTTAATTTTAAATAATTAAATAATATGAAATGTATGAGGTATGTAAATAAAGATGAAAATATTACGGAATTAAGTTGTGTGTGTAAGAATTAATGTCTCCCGTACAAAACCCAACTGTTTTTTGCCTACAAAATAAAAATAATAAAAGAGTCAAAAAACTTTCTTCCTTACAAACTTTGGCTTTGTGGATTTTTTTAGAAGGATTTCAACTTTAGGCCTTTGTAGCGACCCCTTAAATGTTTTTAAAAATTACCAAAGAACTACTAAAGATTAAGTTTAAAAAGTAGAACAAAATAAAAGGGTGCCCCGTATATAAATTACAGCAATATAGCCGATATTTGGTTTTTTAAGAAAGTCTAAGTCTGTTTTATATATTTTTTTTGAGATTATCTATATTTTTGGCGACGATAAAAAATAACAAAAATAATTTTTTTTATTGGTCACTTAAAAAGATTTTATTTAAACGAAACTAACTTTATTATACTATAAAAGCTTAATATTGCACAAAGTATTATAAAGCGAAATTTGTATAATATAAATGATTTTTTTGTTTCTTTTGTGGTTATAATCATTCCTAAATTTATAAGGAAATAAGAAATAAAGAAAAATTTATTTATAATTTATTGTTTCCAATCTAAAAAATTATACCCAGAGTGTCTATTAACCTCTGGAGATTGATCAACGACTGATCATAAAAACTGGATATAAACACAATAAGACTGTGAAAAAGAGAAGCTCAGTTTAGGATATTTTATATCAGCTTAATGGATTCGCAAAGCTTGGCCTTCTGTTTACGATATAAACATAATAAAAAAAATACTATAAACAAAATCTTTAATAAAGACTCGCAGATATTTATTCTTTGTGGTTTTATTAGAAAACCCTTTTATATGTTTTATACTGCTAAATCCTATATATTTATTTATTTATTTTTATGGTATTTAATTTCAGCCTAAAAAATTTAAAATAATATTTAAGAAAAAAGTTAGAATTAAAAAAAAGTCTCTTAAAATATTGACGAGTTTTTAAATATAGGTCTAATTAAATATTAGTGTACGTAGGGAGAATGTAACTATTAAATGACTTATAAAAAAGTTGTTTTACAAGTCAGCTTTTTATACCTTTAAAACCAAAATTAAGCTTAATAAGTTATGTATATGATTTTCAATAATTGTCAAATTTAACTTAAAAAAAAATAAAAATAACGTTTTTCACTAAATTAAAAAAAAGTAAAAAAAAACAATGTTTTTTTTACCGGTTGTCCATTTATTTTATCTTCTATTTCGAATCAAAAAAAACTTATTAAGAATAAAACAAAGTCGCTTTAATTCAGGGAAAAATCCGAGACAGTTATTCTATAACAATTTCAAAGAAACCTATATTTAGTGAAGAGTGAAATAACTTCAAAATAATAACACAGGCCCACAAAAAAAGTGGTGTGTGCTGGGTGTCAGACTAGGATTTTCTGGTGCATTTTTTTTTTCGCTGAAGTCAAAATGTGGGGTCAAACAGCACAAAATCGAGAAAAGGCGTAATTATAGATGTTAATAATTTTTTTTTAAACGTCAATAGCTTACAAACTGTAAAAGATATATAAAACTTTGTATGACATAAACCATGTATTTTTACAAGACCTTTAATTTAAGTTTCATAACATTTTTGTCTAAATGCAATATTTTTCGAGTTATAATCAAAAATCTGAATTTTCAGGATTTTTTTTTATTTTATCAAATATTTTTTTATTTTCGGATTTTTTTTGCAAATTTTTTAATAAAGAAATAAAATAAATGATTTATTAAAAAAAAAAACAGAAATCACAATAATATTTTTCTTTTCTTATTTGGACTAAAATTTGTTGTCGAAATTAGATTTTCGTTTATATCTCCTTTATTATTTATCTAATCAAAAATATTTAAATAATTTTTTATAAAGACAATTTAAAAGCTTTCTTTTATGTTTTACAAAGATTTTGTATCTTTTATAGTTTATATTGTTGTATTACAAACATTTTGTGGTAGCAGGTTTCTACCGGTGAATACACCGTGTTGGATTTTTTGTTTTTTTGATTTTTTGCTGTTCAACCCCAATATGAGGATTTTTAGGGTTTTTTTATTTTGTTTCAAGCAATCTGCCACTTCATAAAAGTCAATGGTTCTGAGGACACTCACTATATCCAGGAATCAAAATCGTTGCAGTACCCGTAAAGATAGGAATTTTTGGCGTTTATTCAACAAGGAGCTTTAAATACATGAATTCACCTTAACAACATAAAACATATTAAAACTTAAAAATCCTTTTATTACTTCTTAAAATGTCCGTTAAATAAAATTTAAAAAGTCGGTTGAAGTTTTTAAAGTTAATAACGTTTTTTGTGATTTCTCTCTGTAATAACATAAATAAGTTTGCAAAAGGGCAACGGGTTAATTTGCTTTAAAACTAATGCTAATGAGAAATTAAAAATCGAATATAAACGGTACTTTCTCGTCAACGGCAGTAAAAATTTAGCGTTTAATTATACAACGCCAGCTTTGGTTAAAATTGTATTGCTGAATTCAGCATAACGATATGGCTTTTTATTTTATAGGCTTTTTAAATTGTAACATTGGTTACAAAAATCTCAATTTAAAAAAAGAATAAAGTTTAATTCCCCAAAAGAAAAAAAAAAAAAAGTAGTATAGATGTACAACTACAAACATATGATTTAAAATGCAAATGGTAAAATAAAGTTGTTTTAAAGGGGGGGGGGGGTAATTTTAATTTGTTTGGACAAAAGTTAAAATATATTTAATTAAACTAGTGCTACATTAAAAATTAAACATTTAAAGAATTTTTAAGTTAAAATTTTCATAAGGAAATATAAAAAAATTACGGCAATGGCGGCAGTTATTTGAAAGTGTCTGGGGAAACAAGTAGAATTCACCTCATAACTAGGTGCTGGATCATCTAAAGTCAACAAACCAAAGTTTTTTCGTTAGTTAACCTCTTTCCTTAAAAAACGCTAAAGAGTTTTTAAATTTCAATTGTTTACTTTTGGGGGAACATTTTTGGAGTGGAAAACGCATTTTTGCGAAAAAAATCGGCGTTAGTTTTGCTGTGATCTTTCCCAATTTTTTACACAATATCCTTAAAAGGTTCTCCATTAAAAAAATCAAATTTAAAAAAATATGCAAATAAAGTTTAAAACCTTACCCCTCCCTTAAAAAAGGCGCTTAATTATTATCAGATAAAGATACAAATTGTTTTTTTACCAACATTGGTGGCCTAGTGACCAGTGAAACTGCCAAACATGGTCAAATTCCTTTAAAGGTTAGAGGCCTTCGAAATATGGATCCTCAAGAGACTACTTAAGATTCCCTGGATAGAACATGTAACAAATGAGCAGAGCAAGTCTTACAGAGAAAAACACCGACCGACAACTGCTAGACATTGTAAAACAACAAAACACCCTTTCCTAGGACATATTCTCCAAAGGTCCTAGGTAAATTTACTAAAAACTATACTAAGGGGGAAAAAATCAAGAAAAAGAGGACCAGGACGATATTCGGGAAGAGCCGAGGAAAGAACACTTTATATTGCCTGAACCGCCAGCGCTAAAAGGCGGCACCAGAAGAAGAAGAAGGTAGTAAATGGTTGATCACTAATAAACCCCGTGTGCCATTGCTTGTGTTCAAAAACACACATTAAACTGTGGGTCCCGTCTGGTTACATTACCCAGGCGTTAAAGGGGTAGTTCAGAGGTATTAGGTATTTGTCTAAGGTCCGTTGGGGCCCATTACGTTGACAAAACTGGGGATAAAATGGATTAAACTGTGGGCTTTACAAAGACAAAGAAAAAACAACTTGATTTTTTTAATAATCTTATAAAAATTAGTTATAAATTTAAATTTTAGCAAAATATTACAGATTAAAAAAAAAAAAACCTGAAAATACTATTTTTAGGTCGGAAGCATTTTAAGGTGGGAAAAACCAAAATTCACTTAATTGATCTGATTTTGTTTACAAAGAATATTAATAATTTTTATTGGTAAAATCATTTAATTAATTTAAAATTAATTTTAAATCAGCTAAAATCACATATGTGTTGAGTCTTTGTTTTAATGTTAAATTTTATTTTTATTAGGTAATAAGCATAAAATCTTAAGCATAAATTTTTACATTTTTCTAATATATAAAAAAAGTACAAAAACACTGAAAAGTTATATAAATCAACAAAAACTACGGTTGTCTTCTAAAAAAAATTAACAAAATAAAAAAAAAAAAAATAAAGACAATTTTTTTTAAATAGTTTTTTAAAAAAAAAAACTGTATGTAATAGTATTTTAAGCAAAAACATTGTATTTTTTAAAATATTATTTTAGTAAACTTGCTTTACGTCTATTTTTTTTTAAAAAATATACTATTTTATGCTCTAGAAAACCTTTTTTATTTTATTAATAAAAATGTATAAAATATACTTTATATATTCTAATTAAAATAAAATATTTTTTTCATAGGCTAGAATAGTTTATATTTTTGTCAAAATATACAAAGCAGGTTAATAAGAAGAATGTTAAAAAATACCATCTTTTTCAAAATAATAATATTTTTTTTGCCTGCAAAATTATTTTACAAAATAAATTATAAATTTTTAGTACTGCCACCTATTTAATTATAAACACTTTTAAAGATATAAAGTAAAAGTTAATTATTTGTTTCTTCTTTGTTACAATCATTAATTATTAGGCACAAATCCCGGGCAGCTTCAAAAGGTTTTCATAAAAAGAACTATAACATTAGCAAAAAAAATTTAGTAATTGACTTTGACTTTCATTATTAGGTCAATGTTTTTTTTAAAAACTTACAAAAAAAAAAAATTATCTTTAAGGTATTTTAAACGACCCAAATTTATAGTTTTTAAGAAACATTTATTAAATAATTATTACTATGTTTTTAAAGAGCATTTGTTAAAGATTTAAACTTTACGCTAACATTTATTTTTAATTGTCCAAAAAACCTTTAATTATAAATTTGCAAAAAAACCTGTTTTACACCTAACTATTTTCCGTAAAACAAGAACCTATAAGAGGTCTAAGATTTAGTCTATTCTAGCCTTGCCTCAAAGAAAATATAAAGTATTCTCCAATTTACGGTTTTTTAAAAAGATAGAAATGGTAGTGTAGTGTCACAAAACTCGTTATTAAAAAAAAAAAAATAAGGTAAAAAAAGCATTTATATACAATTTTGTCAAATCTTCAGAGTATCAGAAAAACTACAAAAGACTAGGCAAATCTAATGACATATATTTTTTATGTTCTTTATACCCAAATTACAATTAACAGTATAGTGTTTAATATATGGCGCACGTGATGTATTTGGTCTCTTATAAACAGTACACTGTTCCAGAGTTCTGGTTAATATGTTTTTTATAGCGTCTTTCTGTTGCTGTTGTGTAGTGTATAGAAGCAATAGCAATTATTTTGCTTCTGGCACTTATTATAATTTGTTTTACAGATAAAAAAGCAAAGTATTTTTAACGATTTAACTAGTATGTAAAGTAGTTATTACCTGCTAAACACTACGCTGAGAATTAATCTGCAAAACACATTTTTATTATGTTATGCAAGTTACTAAACAACTATGGAAGTGTTTGTCGTTTAAGTTTTATAATAAAATTTTATGACCAGAAATGCGTAAAAATAACTTTATACCATTGGGCCCAGAAATACGAAAGCAAGTAAATATCTTTTTTTGTAGGTTTGTACTGTCTTTGATATCCTTGTAGAGCCTTAAGTTAATATATTTAATCATTGCAGAGCTACTGGAATTTTAATAAACATGAGAAAGTGGGGTTGTTGATTTTAACACGTCTGATTTTGTCAGTCCAAAATTTTTATTATATCTACGAAAATAAATATTTTGCCTCGAAAACGTTAGAAATGTTACTTTAAAAAAGGAAGAAAAATCGTTGAAGACGAACTTTAATGGATGAACAACACAATACCTTGTGTACAAAAATCTCCTAATAATAATAATAATAAACCCTGTTTATACTGCTGGTATTTTAAAATATTCAAAAATTTCCATTTTTAAAGTTTGTTGTACTTTATACACATCAAATTTTATTTTATTTTAAAGACACTTAATCGTTGAGTTGACTCAGTTGACGCGGGATATCTACCTTATAGTTTTTTCTGGTTAGTTTTGGTAAGTATAAGTAATATTTAATATTACTAACAAAATACTAAATAACAATTTACTTACTTTTGTCAAGTGCCATGATGCATGATATCTTGAAGTTATTTTTATCAAGTCTTTGGCAAACAAAATACTCACTGGATTTTGTAAAAATTACACAGCCCCATAAAAAAATAAGAGTTCGGTATATTGGACAAGATCAATATATCCTTATGTTTTCGAGGTCGCTGAATCCGAATCCGACGTCAGTTTGATCCCATCAGGGCGTCGTTAAGGTCATTTCAAGGTTCAAATAATTTACGAAAATACACTTGAGTGGAAGTAAATGTATATATTTATGTTTTCGGGGTCGCTGAATTCAAATCCGAGGTCTGTTTATCTCAGGGTCAAGGTCAAGGTCGTTTTAAGGTCAAATTTTTCAAAACATACTTAGGTGAGAACAAATGATATATCTTTTTTTTAAGATTGCTGAATTCAAATCTGAGGTCTGTTCGACCATACACCGTCAAGATCAAGATCATTTCAAGATCAAATTTTAAAAATAAAACAAAGTAAAAACAAATTTTACATTTGTATGTTTTTAAGGACGCTGAATTCAAATCCAAGGGTTGTTTAACCCTACCAAATATGAATTAAGCCCTAAGTGATACTTAAGCTTCTTGTGTTAACCGTTTATATGGTATCTTACTTTTCATTTTGAAACGATCTCAAAATTGGTTGTCTTTTACGTTTGATTCATGTTTTATCATTTTCTCTTTAATAACCAGCAGTAATCTGCCATAATGTTCGTATCCCTTCATCCCTGATATCTTTTTTCCATTTCTTTTATATCTTGATAAAACTTTACGGTCAAATAGGCCTTGGATTTGGATTTAAAGTCATATCAGTCAATCTTCAAAAACCTATCAATATACTTTTTGATTCTACTTAAGTTTTCTTGTACGTTTGAACCTAAAACGATATTAACCTTTAACCTGTAGGGTAAAACAAACCTCTAAGAAAAGAAGAAGTACATGGATAAGAGGGAAAAGAAGATGAAGATAAAGAAATTGAAGAGAAAGAAGTCGACGGAAAAAATGGTAAGGTAGGAGAAGAGGAAAACTTTCAGATAAAGATTTTTGTGAAAAAGATAGGATTCCCAAAACCATAAATCAAAAAGAATTAAATGATCTTGTACGGGATCTGGGTTTATTGAAAGATAAAGCGGAATATTTAGCTTCATACATGAAAGGCAACAACCGACTTTCAAAAGACACGAAAATAACCCATTACCGAGATAAAGAAAAGAATTTCCGAAAATATTTTACCATGGTCAAAACCACAACTAACCACAACATCAAGGACATTCATAAACTAGGATGCTTAATGAGTATAAAGTTACACTTTTTACAATAACATATAGATTACTTTCTAAAAAATCTGGGAGATTATAGTGATGCGCAGGGAGAGAGGTTACATCAAGATTTAAAAGAAATGGAAAAAAATATATCATAGTACAAACAGGATGGCAGATTACTGCTGGTCATTAAAGAAAGAAAGTAATAAAACAGGAACCAAACATAAAAGACAATTAATTTTGAGGTTGTTCCAAAATAAAAAAGTCAAATACCATACGGTTAACAGAAAAATCTTTAGTATCACTTAAGGCCTAATTCATAATTAGTAGGGTTAAACAGACCTTGGATTTGAATTCAGCGTCCTCAAAAACATACAGTTATAACATTTGTTTTTACTTTGTTTTATTTTTACAATTTGATCTTGAAATGACCTTGACCTTAACCCTTAGCAACCTTAGAAACATACAGATAAATCATTTGTTTTAACCTAAGTAATTTTTGAAAAATTGGACCTTGAAACGACCTTGACCTTGACCCGTAGAGATAAACAGTCCTTGGATTTAAATTCAGCGACCTCGAAAACATAAAGGTATATCATTTATTTTCACTCAAGTGTATTTTTGTATATTTAACTTATAAATGACCTTAACGATGACCAGATGGGGTCAAACTGACCCCGGATTCGGATTCAGCGACCTCAAAAACATAAAAATATAGTAATCTTGTCCCAATGTACAGAATTTTACTTTTTTTGTGGGGCTTTTTGGTCATAAAAAACTTGATTTGCTTTAAGTAGCTTTACTTTATGAGAGTTGTGGTATTAGTAAAAGAAAAACAATTTTTAATAAGGTTTTTGAGGCACTTTAAAATTTGTGTAATTGTCCTTAAAGGACCCCCAAACATAAAAGTCGATGTCTGGCAAAAGGTTGGCTGCTCCTTACCAACCTCTGAATTTAAAAAATTGCTTAATAATTTTTAGTTACTTTACAATAAATGCCTTGTTTAATTTGAAAAATATATAAAAATAGTTAGTTTATTTTTAAAAAAAGTCTTATTCTAGAATTATTAGTGTATTTAGTACGTGCCAATATAAAAATAAGCAAACAATTCATCAAAAATATCTTATAATAACAAGTGACTTGTGGGAACAAAAAAAATTATAATTTAAGGTACCAAGGAATTAAAATAGTTTCCTAAAAATTTTTACTTTTAATGATGGTTAGTTAAAAAAAAATCTTAAAACCTAATATATTAATTAAGGATACTAAATTAATTTCGTTGAAATACTATAAATTATAAAACACTCGTATTTAAAATAATTTAAACATTTTAAAAACATAAATTTTAAATATAAAATATGTTTTAGTTCAGGTTGAACCAGTTGCTTAAAATGGGTCTTTATGTTAAAAAATATTTAAGTTAGAAATAATTCATATACCATAAATCGGTCAAACAACAATGCTGCAATTGCGTACCTAAAACTATTTTGTTGTCAGCCGATATGCAAAAATATATAATGGAGTTTTAACCTTGTTTGTTTAAATTATCTTTAAAAGCAGCTCCATAATATGCTTTTAGCAGCGCTTAATTACGTTTGTAATATAATATAATTATTACTAGATTAATCTAACTACACATTACCGGAAAAAGCTAGCTACACATTAACAACCACACCTTACCACTTAGAAATTACTTAGTTTGAGTCGAGTCGCTCTATATTAAACTAAAAACCTAATTAATTCAATTTTCCGTAGCTTCCATAAATTACTACTTTTGTCAAATTTAATAAATATACCAGATTTTATTTCTATTATAAAGTTCTTAATATATAATTTTTTGGCGATCGTTAGTATTATTAACGTAAACAAAATTATGCATTAATAGCCCTTCGTTTTGGTGAAGATCTCGTACTAAAGGTATAACCCAAAATTCGTTATTTTCTTAAACGGCATATTAAAAAGTTGTAACTGTGTTGTAGCTTACTTTATAAATATCTTCGAATTTGCTAAGTACAATATGATATGCTACAACATATTTTTTTAAAATATTTTTCTCATTAAAACAAATATACTTTATTAAATACTAATTAAAACACTGCTAGATAAAAATAAATGAATTACTTAAATGTTAATTATTTTTAAATGCGTTTTATTTCTTTTTAAGGTATTAATAATTGAAATGTAAATTGTTATCGAAAAACTAAAAAAAAAATTAATGAGAAAAAAGTTAACAACGCTTGCTTGACTTAAGTATAAATTAAAAAAAAAATTAAATGCTTGTTTAAAATCGCGACTTTTAAAAATTTATCACTTGCAAATTATTTTTTTATTGGTGTACAGAGTCTTTGATTATATTTACGTGGCTTCTGAGGCCTTTATTTTTAAAGACAGAAAAAAAATGTTTTATATAAAAATTGTAGGTTTTTTTCCATATTATCTTTTGAAATTATCAGTAAAGAAGTATCGCAATAAAAATGGAAAAATATAGGCAACTACAACTTTTTTAAATGAAACACCCTGTATATTATGCCCTATGGTGGAATAACGAACTACTGGAGCTAAGGAAAAAAACCCGCAGACTGTTCAACAGAGCGAAGAAAACGGGTGAGTGGGATGAACATCAATCTGCACTCACCGAATACAATAAACGGGTCCGTAAGGCCAAACTGGATTCATGGAGGAAATACTGCCAGGAGGTTGAAAATACCAGCACGGCAGCCAGACTCCAAAAAATCCTGTCAGACTCTAAAAAAAACAGATGGAACCTACTCTGAAACTGACAGGGAAACTTTGGAGATTTTGCTCCAAACACATCTACCAGGATCAAGAGAAACTCAACTTAATGAGACCTACCCAGACGTCAATGTTCCGAATATTCGGCCTACAAGAAGCGACTGGGAAGTAGCAAAGGAAGTCATAACCTACGAAAAAATCGAGTGGGCAATTGAATCATTTGAAGCCTACAAAGCACCTGGACCTGATGGGATAATCCCAGCACTACTACAGCAGGGAAAGCAAACCCTAGTTCCACTGCTTTGCAAACTCTTCCGTGCAAGCCTAGCTACGAGCTATTTGCCAAATGCATGGAAGCAGACTAAAATGGTCTTCATTCCAAAGCCGGGTAAGGACTGCTCCCAGGCAAAGGGACTTAGACCAATTACATTGTCGTCTTTTATGATAAAAACAATGGAAAAACTGATCGACAGGTATGTCAGGGAAAACTCTCTTACAGAGAGCCACTCCACAAAAACCAACATGCCTATCAATCAGAAAAATCATGCGAGTCTGCTCATCATCAACTGGTCCAGATTAGAATTCGCACTAACAACAAGAAATGCGCTTGCTGCATTTCTTGACATTGAGGGAGTTTTTGATCGAACCTCCTTCAACTCAATGGCCGCGGCTCTTGCCAGACATAATGTTAACGACACCATATGTAGGTGGATAAACAACATGTTACTTGGCAGACGAGCGCAAGCAACGTTATTCAGCGAAACAATGGAGGTGTCAGTGGTCAAAGGATGCCCACAGGGAGGGGTTCTATCCCCACTACTGTGGGATATGGTTGTTGACGAACTCCTGGTGGGACTGAATAATAATGGCTTCTATACCCAGGGGTATGTGGATGACATCACTATACTTGTCGTGGGGAAGCATAACAAAACAACCTCGGAGCTTATGCAAAGGGCACTGAGAATTGTGGAGGGATGGTGCAACAAGGAAAACCTTACTGTTAATCCTGGCAAAACTGCGCTAATACCCTTCACTAGATGAAGGAAGCTAGATGATTTAATATCTCCTCACTTCTTCGGTACCACACTCGGCTATGTCCAGGAGGTAAAGTATCTTGGATTAACTCTGGACTCTAAGCTAACCTGGAATCCACATATGCAGAATGTGATTAATAAGGGCAAAATGGCTCTAATGGCTACCAAAAGAGCTGTGGTTGTACACGGCTGTGGTAAGACCCATGATAACCTACGGTTCTACTATCTGGTGGCCAAAAATAGAACAGAGAAAAGCAGAGCTGGAGTTATCCAAACTCCAGCGACTAGCATGTCTCTGTATAACGGGAGCTATTAGAAGCACTCCAACTGCAGCCATGGAAACCCTACTAAGCCTCCCCCTCTTGGTATAATTATTAAGGCGGAGGCGAGGATTGGGGCATACAGGCTGAAATGCAACGGCAACTGGTGCTCTGGGCCTGCCCTAGGGCCGCCAAATAACGAGCAGTATCACAAACTCAATATTTGAGATGAGCAGTGATACAATGCCAAAACAGATAAATACACACAGACCATACAAAACCCAGCTTACCTGGGGCGGTAGTGAGCGATGTCCTGGTCAGTCTCAAATTTGGTTTGGTATACCGATGGATCCAAGACTGACAATGGAGCCGGCGCCGGAATACATGGTATGACCCCTAGGTTTAATGCTTATGCTTCCTGGGGAAATATGCCACTGTTTTCCAGGCGGAAATATATGCCATTGAACTTTGTTTGCGAGAGAACTTGAGGAGGAAATATAAGGGCAGGGACATTACTATCTTCTTGATAGTCAAGCGGCCATAAAAGCTTTGGCATCTCAACAAGTCAACTCAAGGTTGGTTTGGAACCCGCAATGCCTCCTAAACCTGGCTAACCACAACAAAGTTACACTTTCCTGGGTGCCAGGACACAGGGGAATACAGGGCAATGAAAATGCAGACTCCCTGGCCAGGCGAGGCTCCGCAGCAATGTTTGTGGGTCCTGAACCTGTTTTTGGAATACCAAAAGCCTCGGTTCGTGGCTACATGACTCGGTGGATTCAAACACAACATCATTCATACTGGAACCACATTCCAAGGCAAAATCACACTAAATCAATGTTGGAATCACCATCGAAAGCATTGACAAGTGAACTACTAAAACTAAATAGGAATCAGATTAGAATAGTGACAGGATTAATAACCGGACACTGCACCCTAAGAAAACATTTGCACACTATGGGCATTCTTCTTCTTCTCTATAGAAGAACCCATTTGCAGACTATGTGACGAAGAGGAAGAGACAGCCTCTCACATCATATATGAGTGCCCTGCACTTACATACTGGAGAACAAATCAAAACCTCATGGTGGACACTAACCACCAGGAGGCTGGAGACCAGAAAAGAACAGTAAAAGGGCTACTACAACTGTCTAAGGTGTCAAACCTTTTTAACTGAAACAAATACACAAGAGATACAACAAGCCCTGTAGGCTGCAGTGTCGAGGCGGACAAAACCTCAAGTTGTGTATTTAGATTATCAATCAATCAATCAATCAATGCCCTACAACTAAAGATCTTTTTCTCCTGATTTCAAATATATATACATTGATGATATTTCGATGAACCACTTTTGAGATATTTTAGGTTAAATTATTAATAAATTACAAAAAAGTTTCATATTAGTATCAAGAAAGCCATGAAAACAATAAAATTGTTATGTTGCTGAATTTGGTGAGGATTTTTTCTGGACCAATAATGTTTATTTTTGTGATTAAACATTCCTGCTAAAGTGAAGAAAGACTTGTCGGTGAATATAATTTTATTTAAAAACTTTGGATCCTGCTGCATAAACCTATTTCCAATGCATACTTAGGTCGGTCCTGCATGTTTTGTTTAGGAAGATTCTAAACGGACATAAATTTATAAGGATAAAATTTGTAACATTTTAAGGTTAAATAAATTTTATAATCTGTTTTATTAATTTCAGATGCCGCATCCCAAATTGATATATCAGAATTTTCTAAAATTATTAAAAGTAGTTAGTGCTAGTCCAATAAAAAAGTATAATAATTATCCTGAAAAGACGAGAATATCCAAAACTTTGTTTTCATTTCGTGCTGCAGTCCTTTTTTTTCATTTTAAAGCTTTTTCGTTTAATAAACTTTCTTACTATGTATTTAATAGTATCTATAGATGGTAGCCGTTGTTAAGGATAACTGATAAATTTTAACTTTTTACAATATCAATACGTCAAACTTATTAAAACAATTTTATTGGTTTCATAGCTTTCTAAGGCTTAAATATCTTAAAAATGATTTATCCAAATATTATCAATGTATATATTTTTTAAATCAGAAAAAAATATTTTTTATTGTAACGCATAATATACAAATTAAGGGTGTTCCATTTAAAAAAGTTGAAGTTGTCTATATTTTTCCATTTTTTTATGCGATATTTTTTTCTGATAATTTCAAAAGATAATATGGAAAAAACTTACAATTTTTAAAAAAAACATTTTTTTCTGTCTTCAAAAATGAAGGCTCCAGAAGCCACGTAAATATAATCAAAGACCCTGTACGTAAAATATGACATAATCGGTTAAAAAAATACCGGAGTTCACGCAAACAGACATTTTTTATATGCACCTTTAACTTGTGTTTTGAAAATAAACTATTATCGTTTTTTTTTTAAGAACCAAACTTAATTTCCACTAAATAAAACTTTTAAAAAGTTTAATGACCTAAAACATTCGTTAGCCTTCGCTCATAAGCCCGACACACCTTATTGTATTGAGTATCTTTACTCAGTTAAACTATTAAAAGTGTAAACTGTAATTATAATAAATGATTAAATAAGCACAACAAAACTTTGGCAAAATTTAATATAAATTGCATTTCCCACGATTGGTATAAATTTTTAAAAATTAAACCTTCGAAAATACGTCAATATCATACTAACATAAATTAAAGAATTCCTTAAAACTTACACTTTTTTGTTAATGTGTCATCTGCAAAATTTAAAGGAAAATATAGTCAGCATGCAACCATGATATAATACTTTCCACTTCCACACCTTAGTAAGCACATAATATAAGCCCAGTTTGTGCAAATATCCTAATCGATCCTTTTTTAGTCTTTTACTGAATACTAAATTGAGCGGCGGAATTTTAGAAAGTTTATTTTTGGTCAATGTAAATTTAAAATTTGATTTTATTACTTTTTGCAACAAGAATTTAATGATATAGTTACAGATTACATTTAAGGATACTTAGTACCTTTCACAGTAATAATGGCGGTTAAATAAAAATACGCGTCAAACAAGTAAATTATCTATGGTCATATAAATTATCCAATAAGCCAAAACCGAAAAAAATAGTATATAGTACCATTTAAAATATAAAACATGATAATACTTATCAAACACAAAACCGAAATTCCAACAGTAAGAATAACATTATAATCTGTTAATTTTTGAGTAGACAAACATTTAGTTAGTAACCATTGTTACTGACTTGACGGCCCAAATATTTTTAAAGTTTACATAATATGAAACAAATTAAAAAAAAGTTGTCCGGAATGATGGGGAAATTTTACCCCTTAATCACACCCTTTAAATAGGTAAGCCGGGCCCTTTCGGCTGGATAAAATTGGTAAGCTAATTTTTTTACGTTAAATAACAAAATTTCCTATAGAATACACCATTTTTTATCGAAATCCGCGATGACGGGGAAAAACTTTTCCTTTTTTTTTAATTATTAGTTTTTTAAATATTTTCGGCCAACTAAATCAAGGCTTGCCGAATGCATTGTATTCCTATAACTAAAAGCTATTAATTTATATAAAAAATTTGGAAATACGGGATCACGGGACTTTTTAGATTGCCGGCTCCTCTTTTTATGTAGAATCATACCTTAAAATTTTTTAACGTCATTTCCGGACACCCTGTAAAAATAACGCCTACTTTCGAACTACCCTCATTAACATCTGGGTAATGTCATCTGGAAATAAGGAGACAGGACGTGGTTTTTGCCAATAGTCACCCAGCAGATTATTAATCATGTCCGAGGTAGTTTACCTTTGATGATCGACGAAAAACGGTGTTTTAAGGCAAAGAAGTCCGTTTATACCTAAGATAAAAGGATAGATAGCGAAGTACAAAACAGAGTGTGCATTAACCTAAAAGCAAATTGTTATTTGAAAATAAAATACGCTTTACAAAAAAATGTATCCAGAGACGCTATTTCAATTTTGGCCCAGTACAACAGCTTTAAATTTCGTGCAAATTAAAAATCCCTCAGGGGGCCTTTAATGAACCCACCATCATCGGTGCTATCTAAAAAAGAATAAAACCGTAACATAAGTCTTGGTTTTTCTGTTAGTAAAATTTTAAAAACAAATTACTGGTATGTGAAAAACTTTAATATAATTTAAAAAATTTTAAAGAAAATATATTGAAATTTATATAAAAACATTTAAGTAAAATAAAATAGTTTTTTTGTAAAACTGTTTTAAATTTACCATAAAAAATTTGTTTTAAAATTCTAAGTATAATTTAAAAAAAATGTTAGTAGGACAAAAAAAAGTTCAACACTTACTTATCTACCAAAGAACATAATAAACATATATACATACGATGTTAAATTTTAATTGAAAAAAAAGATACACAAAACATTTTATTTAGTACAAAACCTATTGGCTAAGTCAAAAAGCGCGTTTTAAAAGGATAAAAATAATATATTTAAACAATTGCCATAAAAAGCACGGTTTACCCAAAATGATCAATATTTTTCTACACAAAATTATTAATTTTACGAACAGATAAAAAGAATCAATAGGTTTGTTCGGGTTATCAGTGACCTTTGTTGGGTTGAAACACAGTAGTAGCGCAAAGTATCGCTAGGCACGGCAAGTAACTGGATGGGTGATCGCCTGAATTCTGTACACGGTGTGTCATTGAGTGTGGTTCAGAATTCACGTTAAAGTGTAGGTCTCGTCTGAAGGGCATTACATCGACGCAAATGGGGAGTAAATCAGAGGTAGTAGTTATTTCTACCAGTACAAGTCGAAAAGGTGCTCTTAAATAGAATCTGCATGTTTCGGTACTTGGAAAACGTTGACGAAACTGAAGAAAAATAAAAACGTTTTAAAACCCAGCAACAAAATAGGGGTACTCTTGCATAAGTTTCTAAAAAGCTGAAAATGTACATGAACGTTAGGGATGCCAATACGTATAATAAAATTACAAAAAGTCCACATCGATGCCATTTGTGCAAAAATTTTTATACAAGGTAAAAGTTAGCGAAAATGCGTTTTTTAGATTTTTAGCAAAACGGTTAGTTTTATAATAAAAATAACTTTAACAAAATTGTACACCATACAATAGGCTTACAAAAATTGTCCTTACACTTGTTTCCCTAAAACTTACCATTTCTGAGAAAAGCCGGCTCTAAAATTTACTAAATTCCCTATACAATGCATGACTACGCTGCCTACATGCATCATGGGGCGCATAATATAAGTAAAACTATTAGTCTGCGTGACTAATACATTAATATTAAATATTATTTTTGAGAATATAAACTGAAAAGGCTCGGCTGCCTAATTCTTACCAAACATTCATAATAAGTATCGGTTCATCACAATGCTAAAAAAATTACCACTAAACATATTTGGGTCAAGCAAGCTGACAATGACGCTGATGTACTTATCATAGAAACTGCAAATAATTAATTTAATCTAACTGATGTAAATGTTGTTGTTGGTTAAGATGTTGATCTGTTGGTATTACTTACCGCTCAGACTCCAATTGAAAAAAATATTTTTTTTTAAACCAATCAAGGCTCGAGGACCATTGCAATTTTTTTTAAATTCGAGTTAATGTAGAAATTACATTTTATTTTTACATGCTATGACTGGCTGGGATACGACCTCTGCAATATTCCGGAGGGGTAAAACAACAGCTTTTAAATTATTTAAAAAAATAATTAAAAACGTGTGCAATTAGCTTTTCTTTCTCCAACCTCGGCATCTGCTGTATTATCAGGTTTAAGTGTGGCTTGGTAATTAACTAAACCCAGAAGAATGGGGTTGGAAGCTAATTGATAATGTATTGGAACCATTCACACATTACTTTCACCTGCACCAGAGAAGCCCCTAAATACTATTTTTTGCCACTGCAAAAAGGGGTGTAATTCGAAATGGGGCTGCAAAAAAGTTTGTTTATTCTGTTCACCAGCATGCACCAGTTGTCAAGGCCAATCGTGTTCAAATGTTAAATCTCCAACAGAAGAAGATTCTAACATCAACGACGAAACAATTGATGTATCGCCGTTTAAACAATTTGCATCAACTCGGGAAGAAGAAGAAAAAGAAGAAGAAGAAGATAAAGAAAGAGAACCAGAAAAAGAAGAAGAAGATAAAGAAGAACTGAATAAAAAGACCTTTTATTTTAATAGGATTTAATAAAATAGATCGTGCAGTGTACCTACTGGGGAATTCACGTTCAAAAAACCCGTCAAGTACACTACCTCACAGGTGGCGTGGAAAAGTGAGCATAGTATAGTGACAAAAACTTCAGTAAATTTTAGAATCGCTTTTTCTTATACATAGTCAATTTTAGGGAAAAAAGTATTAAATCAATGTTTGTAGACAATTCCATGATTTACAATTTTGTTTAAGCTATTTTAATCATAAACCCAACAGTTTCGCTAAAAAATACAAAAACCTCATTTTTGCGAACTTTGACTTTGTATAAAATTTTTATTATAATAATTAAAGTACTTTAGTAATAACTAGAATCCTGTTTATTAACAAATAAACAAAGAAAATGCATAATTATGCACAAAATTCGGATATTTTTCCGGATTATTATTATTTTATAAACAATATGTGTGATAAAGAATCCTGCTTTCCTAGAACAATTAAATCAGTAAAATTTAATTAGTTACTAATGAAATAAATATCAAAAATTTGACAGCAAAGTTCATTAAAACTGCTTAAGTGTTTCCTAATGTTATTCAAATTTACCATTTTGCCTTATATATGTATAAAAGCATGACTTGGCATTTATCTTGCTTGCTTAAATTGCTTTTAAATTTAATTCCAAAATATGCCTTCGACGTGGTTTAATAATATTTAGACAAGGCCTTAATATTTTATATTTTCCCTTTATATATTATAAGTAGGCAGTATAATTCTACATGCTAAGATACTGTCAAGCTTAATATTTAAGAGGCTTTGTTTTATAGGATGAAAAACTAATACCACTGATTTATGTTTTATTCTTTGAATATTTTAAAATTTAATAGTAATTTAAAGGCATATATTATACACACCGTCCTAAAATACGTTTAATTTTTTTGACGTCAAGATAGGTCGATTTAAGCTAAGGTACCTAGTTATATCCAATATTGTTTTGTTTGTTCTACCGGTAAAGAGCGTCAAATATTTATGTTTTTTGTGCTTACAAACGTATTCTGCAAAATGAAAGTCATTTTACAAATTTACTTGGGTTTTTTTGTGCTAACCATTTTTTAAATAATTTAACTGTAAATTTAATGTTTAATTATTGATATATTACTTTAGTTGTTTGGGGTTTGCAAATAATTGACAGTTTAGTGACAATTTGCACGTATCTTAGAGATACGGAACAAAGCAAGATTTTTTAAATTCTAAAGCACTTTAAAAAATGTCTATTAATAGTCCAGTAAATGAAGGGACAAAGCTGTAAATAAATCTGTACAGTTTGTGGCGCAGTTTTTAGGTCTTTGGGAATGCTTTCGAGCGAAAAAAAGTTTATTTGCGAATTAAAGAGTTTTTGTCTTGACAAAAAATCAAGATCGCCTTGTAGTCTACAAAAATGGTATTTATAATTTTTTTTTCGAAAAATCGTAGTTTTTGAGATAACGGGACTCAAAAGTCTCCTCATTCCAGCGGCCGCTCTACTGCTAGAATGCCGCTATTTTCATGGATTCACTTATAAGCGCGCGGACGAATTGTTCCATTACTCGGGCAATAATGTACATTTTTTAAACATTCAAAGTTCATCGAAATGGAAAAACCCGTACCTATCATAGCATATGAGTTTGGGTCCATTCTGATTTTTCTAGAATGTTAAAAAAAAGGATTACATTTTTTTTACAATATTTTGAGAGTATCTCATTAATTTATTGAGATTTTTTGAAAAAATGGTTTGTTATTAACATTTCCATAATCCCAGAAAATTTTTTCACCACCTTTCTTGCGTTTTGATAAAAAATTGTTTTGCCCATCGGCATTTTTTAAACTACTAGAGTACCCGCGCTAAGAGTTAAAGCCACCGCGCCATAAGTAACGTGTTCGTATAGTTGGATCAATATAAGAATAAAAAGGTTCTTTTAAAAAAAAAAACATAAAAAGTAGCCGAAAGGGTTTGATTTGAACTGGAGGCCGCCTTTGCTTTTTATAATGTGCCGCTTTCCGGACGTGTCTGTAGAAATAGTCCCTATAAAAAGCAAAGGCGGCCGCCAGTTCAAATCACAGACTTTTGGCTTCTTTTTATGTTTTTTTTTCTTTTCAAGGAGTACCGAATTTTCATTTTTATACTGATCCAACTATACGTGGCTTCATCTTTGGCTGCGGCAACTCTACCACATCTATCCAGTGTGGAATGTTATTGATTTTTCGACGGTCGTTTTTGCGAAAAATACTGGTGTTGCGATAAAAATGGCAAGAACCATTTTTATGGACTTCAAGGTGATCTTCCTTTTTTGTTAAAACAAAAATTCCCTAATTCCCATATTTTGGCACATATTCGCGGGAAACTCATTTTTGGGACTTTGGGGAGCCATTTTCAGCGGATTCTCACGTTGGAATCGTGATAAACTTTTACTCGCTCGAAAGCATTCGCGAAGACCTAAGAATTGCGCCACAAATAAAAAATGTACAGATTTATTTACTTTTTTTATTTGGGTACTTTCAGGTCTTCAGTTACTGGACTATAAATAGGTAAGCATAACTTTCATTGATGACAATGTGTCACCGCTCCGGTAAAACATTGACATAACTGCGAAAATCCCAATTTTACAGGAGACGCAGAAACCCAAATTACATTTACTTAAAACTTTGTAATGCGTGACTGCAAGTGTCTATAAAATTGGAATCAGTGTAATATTATAGCAATATTCTTGATCTTGTAGCTGTGTGGCTCACCAAATAAATGAGCCCAGGTTCCTCTAGCGGTTCTAAACATAACTATAGTTTCTTTAAAAGTGTTAGACAATGTTATGGTTTCAATAACACTAAAATCTTGGACTTCCATTGTCTTTATTTGTTAATAGTGATACTCAAGTCTGGTTAGTGAATGTACTCCAACCGTTTTCAAGCGATAACTTATCACTTATCACTTGAAAACGGTTGGAGATGCATCTATAATGAACAGTTTTATAACAATATGACTATGGAAGTCCAGATTTCAGTGTTATATAACTATAGTTCTGCCACTATTCTCCCTGACGCGTTAGCTGATCCTTACTACAAGGCAGCCTTTAACTTCATTTTGACCAATTTTACAGTTACGCATTGTTTTACCAGAGCAGCAAATACACTCCTAGGCACAAAATTTCATCATCTAAGATTTTTAATTGGGTTTGATAATTTATAACTTTTTAAATTGTTTTCCGATTTTAAAGCTTTTTTTATCAGTTCATAGGTACAAGTATTGGCATTTTTTTAACATTCTTGTAATACCTACTTTTTGTTAGGTGGTAATGTTATATTTTGTCCTAACTTTAAAACACCCTTTGGAATAATTGAGGTAGCTGACTTTGATTAAAAGCATTTTCTTATAATCTAAAAGGTATCCCTAATATTTGTTTATTAAATTATCTAATTATTTTCTATGCCTTTAAAAGTTGGATTTTTTTATGTGGTAAATAAGTATCCCGATAGGGTTGGATTGGAATGTCTCGCCTGCAGCCCATATTAATCCGATTGAGCTTCTACGGGACGAATTAAAAGGAGCCGATTGCCATCGCCAGGATAATTGTTAGAGTTAAGGTGGGCACCGGCCGAGCAAAATTAGACTTTTTCTCAAAAAAGAATAAAAAACCCTTTATATTTGATGTCAAGGAGATTACGAGCAATCATTTCTGCCAGAGCAGACATACTCGCTATAAAATTGATTTTTATATTTTTAAATAATTTAAGTTTAGCTTAGATTTCCCATAGATCATCGACACCACCTCCAGTCCTAAATAATAAACAGATGAAACAGAAAACATTTTTTTTCTTTATACCCCAAATCCACAAATTTTGCTCATAAATTTGTTGGTTAAATTTACGGGTAAACGATTGTTTACTTTAACAGTTTGCCTGCACATATTTCGTGTTGGCGTTGGATTATTTTTTAATTCGAGTTTTTGTTTAAAACTCATAGAGGTAAGCACAAGTTTTTAAAATTTACACACTTATTTTGTAAAACTAAATACCCAATAGTTCGTAAAAACATAACTAAATAATTCCAAAAAAATAATTCTTCACGGCCTATAAAAAAG
This sequence comes from Listronotus oregonensis, assembly GCA_019359885.1. Lineage (NCBI taxonomy): Eukaryota > Metazoa > Arthropoda > Insecta > Coleoptera > Curculionidae > Listronotus > Listronotus oregonensis. The sequence goes on from JAHBCN010000288.1 coordinate 134,121, forward strand.
ACCTGATTGTTCATTGTTTTTAACTTGATGACGGAATAAACACATACATCGAATTAGGTCAAACCACCGAAAACTTTGTGATATCAACACTTGATTATTGGTTTAAAATGACTTGTCTTGGTTAAAATTTTGGTAAAAATTATATAAATAAAGATATAATTATCAATGTAAACTGTACCCACCTCAATGCGTTGTAAATACCAATATCTTCTGGTTATTCTTGGTTTAGGGTCTAAATTTTCATCAATTTTGTACACATTAGCGGATATGAAGAAGTACAAAAGCAAGGTGCGGCGCGGCATCGCATTATTGTCATGGCAATAGCACGTATGTTGCATATTCCAGGCTTTATCGTCCACAGGCGGCTTTTCTAGAGTTTAGAGGCAGATCAAATTAGCAATAATTTAACTGTTTCATACGAGGGCTGCCGTTAAAAACGTAGAGATTTCGTGCAGTATAATTTGTTTAAAATATATATATTGTTTTAAATATTATTTATACAAACTTTCTCAGTAAAAATCTCTCTCTCCTTATCTCTCCTTCTATAGTTTTTTGTGTAAAATAAAGAATAAGTCCGAAACAGTGAAAGCGTAGGGTAATGCAACCAGTTTAATACTTTTATATATATTTATTGCCTTTAAAGACTTTAAAATTGTTTATGTTTAAAAAGGCATTTTGTTTTGAAATCGGAAATAGATAAGTTACCAAACATTTTTAACAATTCTTTTATAGTTTATATTAAAATAATTTTAAAGGTAAGCAAACTATTATTTATTAAAAAAATATTCATTTTGACCCCTGACCTCTAACCAGAAATGCTTAAAAATTATAAATAAGTCGGATGGTTCTAAAAATATATATCCGGTTTGCCAGTGTAAAGATTCATAACCCAAAATTAAAATCCTTTTTTAAGAAGTTTTATTAAAAATACAGCGCTTTTAAAATTTCAACGCAATAAAATAACTGTTTAGAGTGGGTCAAGATCTAAAAAGAGCAGAAAATTTAAATATTATTTTTAACGTATTTTGGTTCAATTTGAAATAAAGTTTATTTGTTATCGCAAAAAGCATAATTAACTTACTTGTTTTAAAATAAAACTAAAACTTTTTAAAAGAAAAAAAGAACAACTGCAAGAACAAATATTCCCTAATATTTGAATGACAGTTTAAAAAACCCTACCTGCATATACAAGATAAAACTTAAGTTTTTTTCCTATTAAAACTATCATTTTGTAAACTGCAATATTAGGTTCTACCTGTTTAATTATCTTTAGTTTCTATAGCTTACGAAATTTATAAAATTGTATGTGCCATGCAAAGAAAGAAGAAATGTTTTTCACTAAAATTTATTCTTCAAAAGAAATTTTAGCTAGCTCTAAGTTTCTTTGATACATTTGGCGAAATTTTATATTTCTTGGTAAAATTTCATCTTAAGGTTTTTAAAAAACTACAAAGTCGCGTTGAAGTGTTTTTAAGATAAAGTTTTCAAATAGCTTTGAGTTATTTAATGCATTTCCCCTTAAGCCGTCTTTGTGCATTTTTCTTTATGCATTTAATATGGTATATTTAGCATACATTTAAAATTTAAGTTTTTAGTAATTGTTATTGTTGGTGTCTTATAGAAAAAAAAATCCTAAAGAAGAAATCACGTCATTAGATGATAAATTATTGAAAGCAAGTAAGTTAGGAGAGATTCGTAATTTAGATTTGCGATCCCGTTAACTGTAGAAGATAAAGCTTGGTTGAATTGATGCCAATTTTTCTAATTTTTTTCATTTTTGACTTTATTTTTATAAGTAAAAAAGTAAAATACTTTTTTCTCATTAAAGCAGCAAAAGATGTTTAATTTTATATCAAACGATTTATTTACAGCTCTTTTTCTTAAATATTGTATTTACCTATAAATCCAGTTTTGTAATGTGTTAGTAAATTAATAAATAATAAATAATCAGCAAGAAAGAGATCAAGAAATAACTTTTTATGTAAATAATATTATTACCACCTTTGTTACCAATTTAATACCTTTACGAGACAAGCGTACACGAGGGATAGAAAATGTAAACAGGTTATCTGGGAAGGACAAGATTATCAGAAGCATAAAAACTCATATAAACTTTAAAGATGAACACCATAAACAGAGTAAATTTCCAGCCTATACAGATAAATAAATGGCATCAGCACTACTCCCAGCAGCTCAAAGAAGACAAAGGACAATAATTGGCAGCCTCTTCAAGAAACTACCACGTGCAGGGCCCACCCGACGAAATAAACGAAAAAAGGATATAAAGAACGGTTAGATCAATGAAGAATGACAAAGCTACTGGACCAGAAGGAATACTTGCTAAACTTATTAAATATGGGACGCCACAACTCATTAAACGCATACAAGAACTATTTTCTAGGTATATAAACGGAGAAGATATACATTTGGTGTGGAAAGAAGCCTGGATAGCCCCATCCACAAAAAAGGCTCCAAATATAGGTGTATATCTGTTACCAGCACCATGAGTCATCTGTATGGTAAAGTCCTGTAAAGTCCCCTAGAAGAAGAATTTTGGACATCAAGAAATCGAAGAACAGGCGGGTTTCCAAGCGGGTCTCAGGCTTACCCAGCTAAACGAAAAGAAAATCGCCAGGAATAGAGAGGTGTATCTTCTATTTGTGGATCTTACGAAAGCGTACGATACTGTTCCAGTGCAAAAACTATGGCAAGTAATGGAAAGATCTTTAATAAGTAATACCTTAATAACAGTTGTTATTTGTTTGTAAGTTGGCGCTTAAAATAAGCAACTTTTTTAAAAAACCTAAAAGTAACAAAGCTACATACATTTATTTGAAAGTGTGGCTAGTGCGGACCTGAACGTAAATAGATAGTTTATTTCTTATTTACACTTGTTTTTTGTGTTGTTTATCACGCCGTGAGTCAGTCGTATTGCTCTTTTTGGACGACGCGAGGATAATTTTAGTTTAAAATCATTGTTAAATAGCGAAAATGGCACAATCTAAAAACAATAAATACGTATATTATGTTCTTATTTATGAAAAGTGTCTATAATCTGCAAACGTTGCTTCGAGACTGAACGCGCGACGGGACGATTTTCCTTGTGGGCTTATTCCGGAGCCAAGTACTCGGGTCATTGCAAGTCAGGTCGGTTTAAGTAAAAGAAAAGTGTGGAAAACATTGCGGGAATATCACCTTTATCGTTTCCAAGCACCACAACCTAGGGAGGTGAAAACTTACTTAAGACAGGACCGTGTTCGCCACAATAAATGAATGTAAGTTCCTTATTTGTTAGTATTTTTAAAAAAAGTTATTTAAAAAAGTTGTTTATTTTAATGAGTTATATATACAGTTAAAAAAAAGCGTCAACTTTGGAATCACCCTGTATATACTCAACATTTCGCCGATGATCAAGTTATTGTTGTCCAAGATAGAGAGGACTTGGAATTCGTGACAAAAAGGACGTTTAAAAAATATGAGGAATGGGTACTCTTGGTAAATCGATCAAAAACAAAATATTTATGCATTAAAAACGACAAAGATGATTTACACCCAGAAGAAGACCAAATAATAGGGGCGTGTATCGAATACCTATATCTAGGAACCAAGATTGAAGCTGGGGGCCCTAAAGAGAAAGAAATTGAAGAGTGAATTATAAAGGGATAAAAAGTGATAGGGTACTTAAACTCCTTCCTATATTCAAGGTGCATCTTCAGAGAAGAAAACACCTCCTATACAATTTAATATTTAAAAGTATAGTCCTATATGGCTGTAAAACCTGGCAACTTACGGCAAGTTTAGACGGCTGCTATCCCTAAAGATGAACTTCTGGCATAGGGCAGCAGGAAAATCAAGAATGCACAAAATAACGAACAGAAGTATTAAAGATATCATGAACGTTCAAACAAATATAACAGAAGAAATTTAGCAAAGACAACTGGTGCGGTACAGACACCTTGAACGGATGAATGACACAGAATACCCAAACAAATCCTTAAATGGACACCGACAGAAAAAATAAAAAGGGGTAGACCTAAGGCGACATGGATGGAAGAAATACAAAAAGCCATGTCGGAGCAAGATCTACAATCAGGAGATTGGCAAGACAAAAGAAAGTGGAAGGGAGGAACCGAAAGGCACACCCTGTATTGGCTTTTTTATATTTAACTTTGAAAGCCATAATGTTCTTATTTCAACTGTGATATCTAATAATTTGTTAGTTAATCATTGCTTTTTAGAGCTGATATGAGCCTACTTGTCTAGAATTTTTTCATTGTTGCTTAAATTTAGTTATATGACTAAACGCGGTATTTTATCGTGACAACTGACGATAATATTACATTTTTTGAACCGTGGGACTCGATTTAACTTAGTAACAAGCAACAAGCAATATTTGTGACAAATCACTTATTTCTACGCGCTTTAAAGTGATCAGAAATGTGCACAAATCTGTTATATGCTGTATTTACTGATATCTGAAGTAATTAGTCAAGCTAAGGTATAGATCAGTGAATAAAAAACGAAAGTACAACAAATACTTAGTTATTGGCGTTAAAATTATGCAGCAATTATTTATGTGGATTCAGTTATGCAGGTAAAACATGCCAAGAACTGTCTTGCTTTTATTTTGTATCGACATCTGAATAATACGAAAGAATATCGTCAAATTTTCTAATAAAAAAATTCTATTCAGCAAATACATTTTTCTTTGTACTTTTAAATTGATAATATTTTTTTCTTAGGAATTTAATTTTGAAATTTTAGGGATTTATCCAGCCGTTAAACAATGTTGGGTGGAAATTACTTTTAAAATGGCATTTTCGATTAATAAGTTTATATTTATTATATTCACGCAAGCATTTACTCAAATAAAAAATAATAGTAAAAATAAGAATAATTAGTCTATAATAAATATTTTAAGTATCTAATAGTTTATATTATGGCCTGGTAGTGTCTTTCATTCTATATTATGCTTTTAAATAAAACAGGTACACTACATACACTAGACTACACAACTAACAAAACTAAAGTATATAATAAAAATAAGATTTAAATCCGCTACTAGCTACTATTGACATTAAGCTAATCGTTAATAGCAATTATAATGTTGTTTTTTCGTAATTTGTTGTTTGTTTGTACCAGTAAAATGAATTTAAGCAACAAGCGTTTTTTTATTTCTAATATTTTGTAGGGAAAGAATATAAAAAATTACTTATTGCAAAAACCCATTTACTTAAATTTTAAATGTATTGCTTACTGCCATGAAAAATTCCGTGCCTACTCTTCGAGCATATACCTGTAAAAGCAGCCTTGCCGCTCGGAAGTGCGAATAAGCTTACGAGAGAGAAAGAAGAATCGCATTATAACTTTTCTTTCTTATTCCATCGTTCTGGTTGGTCGACAATTAGCAAGTTAAAGCTAGAGAAAAAGGGTGTACTGCGATTCATTCTTTCTTACTTGCATATTTGTGCGCCCTGCCAAGTGGCAAGGCTGCCTCTATGGTAAATGCTTGAAGTTAATACGATTAGTAACCCATATATTTATACATTTGCCAAACCTATTATTGTACTTAATTTACGTCATTTTTGTACTTAAAATACGTTATTTTGTATAAAATGTTTTTCGCATTTTGAGAAATACAGCCAACGTTAGGTAAATACAAAAACATGGTGGGGTGTTATTTATGAGAATAAAGTTGATAACTCCAGCCCTAAGCTATTCATCGAAAGCGATGCTGTGCTAGACTATGCTGTACCGATCTGTAGGATGACCGTCCACTAAATGTACAAAATTATCATTATAAACTTTTAGTTTGGTGGAGATATGTAGAAGATATTTTTTCTATTTATCAACATGACGAACATTGTCTTAATGATTTTTTAACACACAATTATACACAAGAACCCACTACTGGTTTCAGCTTAAAAAAAGAACAAAACTCACAACTTCCTTTTCCTGATATTCTAATAAAAAAGATGTAAATAATTTTAAAACTAAAATTTACAGAAAACCAACATATACAAACAGATACTTAAATTTTAACTTTAATCACTCAATAATGGTAAAAAAATGTAAAATGTCTTTTAGATATCAAAACAAAGAAAACAAAAAAAAAAGATATTTTAGTTCAAAATAATTATCCTCTTGATTTTATAATAATTATTTATTATTTAATTAATAATTAAATTAATTAAGACAAAATCAAAATAGACCCATTACAAATCTATTTTTACTATACATTCCTGGGTTATTAAATAAAATTCAACGAATAGGTAATAAATTAAATATTAGTAAAGTCTATACGAAGTCAATCCGAACAGCATAAAAACTGAAACGCCGGTTGGAGGCGGCATTTTCTTTATAAGGCATGGGCGTGCAGCATTTAACATAAAATAATGAAAATTTATAGTTACGCGGACTTTTTTTAATTAGTAGGTATTATATAATATAAGAAATATATAAGAAAACACTCACCTGTTTATGATTTTATTTTATTTCCTATAATTGATAAAAAGTCAAAATTCACTATCCGAATTTTCAGAGCTTGAAACAGAATTTGGGTTTATAATAATGGGGTCAATGGCCGGTAAAATACAATATTAATTTTTTTTTCACTATGACATGCTGAATACATTTCATCCATATACCACTGTCATTTACTTAATTAACAACTGCCCTTATATTTTCTAGTAAGAAAGCACTATCAGTTGGGTATTGATTATATTTCCTTAGTTTGTTCTGGACTGCAGCCCAAATCATCTCGATGGGATTAAATACGCAGTAATAAGGGGGAAGAGGTAAAATAGTATGACCATGTGTTTCGCATAATTTGTCGATAACATATTCCTTTTTAAAGTTCTCTTTTTTTATAGCTTCCAGTAACACCTTTTTTGTAGACTTTTGAGGAATTTCCATGTTTTAACTTTCCATAAATTTAAAAATATCATTCTTCTTTGTGTTGCTATTGGGAACTTTGTTGTCTAAATGTGAATGATAAGACGCATTGTCCATAACAATGACAGAATTTGGAGACAGATTCGGCAGCAACTGTTCAATAAACCACTTTTCGAATAGACTGGCGGTCATATCTTCATGGTAGTCAGCCGATGAATTCTTTATATTTTTAGCTGACAATAATAAAGCGTTAGGAACAAAACCTTTATTGCTGCCTGCGTGTAATATAATTACTCGTTTTCCGCGAGAACAGGGCCCCTTTAGTGTACACTTATTACTATTATACAACCAACCATATTTAACAAGATCATGTATGTCGAACCAAGTTTCGTCCAGGTACACTATCTCCCTTTTTGATTGGCGATATTCCTTAATTTTACGTAAATATTCTTGCCGCCATGCTACGATACGAGTCGATTCCATGATAACCATCCTTTGGTTTAATTTTTTGTACTTGAAGCCCCAATCTAGCAAAATATTACGCAAGATATCCAAAGATTTATATTTATAATCTGAATAATCCCGAAACTTATCCTGAATCATTTCTAATGTTGGGACTTTGTTTTCCTCGTAAAATTGATAAACTATTCAGCGTATAACTTCTTTGTCGCCATTATTAACTTTTTTAAGCTGCTGGTTAGCTCTTTTTCGCTTTACGGAATGGTCGATGGTTTCTCCTCTAATAACTGGGTAAATTGTAGTACGAGCAAATTTAGTGGGCTCATAAATCCTTTTAAAAATTTCGTTTTGTGATGCCCCACGATTTTCACTTTTTAAGCAACTGAAAATATTTAAAATAAGTTTCTGAAAATCGGCTTCTACATTGTCCGTTTCATTATCAGAAACATCAAAAGGTCTCCACAACGCCATCTTGATAAAATATTTAAATGACAACAGTAAACAACAAATATTAACAACGATAACCGATAACAGTAACAACAGAAATAACCACGCTAACAATAACAAAACAATTAAGAAAAATACGACACTCTTAGACACTCGCTAAAATTCAAAAGAACGAAAAATAAACCAATTTCAATTCCTTATATTTTAATCGACAAGTCATCACAAGCACAGCACTGATAAATTTAGCCGACAATGCAAATGCAGGTGCCTACAGCGGGCCAGAAATTTTTTGATATTCTTTTATTTTTGTGTCCATGAAACATTATTTGACCGACTAGAAGCGGCTGTGCATGCGAGAAAATATTCATATGGGGTCTAACCATTATAAAGTTGGGTCCATTTTTATTGGGGATTTTTTGGTGAATTGAGCAGTCCCGGTATGTGAGTCTTTTACTTAGCTGTTCGGATTGACTTCGTATTTACTATACTATATTTAAAACACAAAACACTATAAGATCTTAAATAACAAAAACAAAATCATACAATATAAACGAAAACACATAAAATGTTATTTATAAGATCCCTTGTAAATGTAATAAATTTTATATGGGTAAAACTTATAGACCTTTAGTCAAACGCATAAAAGAACATACAACATACATTTAAATCACAGAATTCCAGAAATTAAAAATCTGTCATTACGCATTTGATAACAACTACATAATAAACTGAAATGCTTTTAATATTTTAGCAAAGAAAACTTGTTCAAAAAAATGTAAAATAAAAGAAGTGCATTTATATTATTATATAAAGATAAATGTGTAGCATTAATTTCTGTTAATTTAAATAATACATGGTTACCTGTTCTTAATGCTGAAGTAAATTCAGGTAAACTTAAAATTAATTAACACACCATCACCTTGTTTGTCTTTTTAAAAATTATAAGTATACCAGTCAAATCAACTTATATGGGGGTCATTAGGGCTGAGCAGGCTCAGTTCATATACCCCGGGGCCCGGACCAAAGAGGTCCCATTTTACAAACAGGAGTAAGGCGAGTATCCCAAAGAAAACATACTGAAACATGAATCCGCCACAAAACGATAGAACATATTCACCAAATGTACGTAATACGGTGTTGTAGCGGGATATAACAATTTTCCGTAATTCAGAAATTGAAAAATATTTGATAGGTCTGGATTCTGAGGAAGATAATATTGTTAAATATTAATAGATTTCAATAGCCGATTAAAATAAAATGTTAACAATATATAACTTTAAATTTTCTAGAAACTTTATTAAATTATTACTGCTAACTATCCTTCATATTCGATTTTTTGTAGATACATTCATTATGTTATTAAAAGATACTTGTAAGGTTCTCGCCAAAAATTTAAAAGGATGTATAGTCTGTCTCAAAGTATACCGTGTTAGCTCTTGCCTTCATTTATGGATTATACCAGCCGAGAGCAATAAAACTGCGGATCGGTAGGTATTAAAGGACAGAACATTAGGGACGGACTTTAATAATATAAAGATTTATAATTTATTATTTATTTAGGTAAGTATAATCTTAAAATTAAATTAAGAAATTAAATATATACAAAGTTTTAATAAATTTATAACTGCATTATCTATACATAATTACATTTTTAATCTAAATACCTAAATCTAATTCTGTTTCACTATCGGAGTCATCATTGAGATTAATTACAATAGGATTTATGTTGTTTTGGATAGAAATGTAAGACTCGTCAATTTTTATAATGTGCTGTAGTAAATTCTTCCAGCTCTCAACTGGTATGTTAGTAATTAAATTTTTTATCAAAGTTATAACACTGGGACTTAAAGTATGTGTAACATGTTCTGCTCTGATCTTTGATTTTACTTGGTTCCACAAATGCTCTATGGGGTTAAACATGCAGTGATACGGAGGAAGCCGTAAGACTGTATGCCCGGCCTGTTCAGCCAAATTATCACATACATATTGTTTAATTTCATATGAATTTAGGACTTCCACAAGATGCGTTTTTATGTAACAGAATTTAAAATAAATATCATTTTCTAACAAATATTTCTGGATTTCAGTTTTGGAACTTGATGAAGCTGATGCTTTGTGTAGCAGATGGCTGTGGTAGCTTGCGTTATCCATGACAATAACACTGTTGTTTGGAATATTTTTTAAAAGATAATTTTGAAACCAATTTTTAAAAAGTTCTGCACTTGTATCCTCATGATAATCCAAGCTAGAATCCTTAATATTCTTTGCAGACAACAGCAAGCAGTTTGGGACAAATCCGTCTTCTGAACCAGCGCGTATTATGGTAATGCGTTTTTCTTTATTTGAAGGTGCTTTCGTCTGACAGTTTTGACTGAAATCAACCCATCCTTTGGATATTGTGTGGTGTATCGAACCATGTTTCATCAAGGTAATGGTATGGATCTGTTTTCTAACCTATATCTTTTAATTTTTGAAGTTAATTAAATATCCAAATGCGTAATCTGTGCTATTCCATTACTACTTGTCTTTTGTCTATTTTGCGGTATTTAAATCCCATTTTACAAACAACTCTATGGAGGGTGGCACGGCTAATATTTATATTGGTTTCGTCTTCGTCTAGCTTCTTTTTCAGTTTATCCAAGGTAGGAATAACTTCGTTTTCATAAAGACAATATATTTTCCTTCTTATTAGGTCCTAATCACTAGTCTATATGGTGAGATTGAAAATCACTTCCTTTTTTTCTTTTGTTCAATTCTTCACTAATAATAATATCCCTTATCGATGATATTGGAGTTTTTGTAAGTAGACAGGTTTCTTTTAAAGCTTCTTGTTTAACTAGACCTCTACTGATTAAAGTTTCATACACATTTTTCACAACCTGTTTTGCATCTATTGACAAATGATTTCGACGCGACATAGTTATATTCTCGTAAAACAACTTTTTCGAAACGCACAGTAAAAACGGTTATTCAACACTGCCACTAAAATATTAGCCAAAATATTTATATGCCTTATGGTTAATACTCAAGAAATACCTGGCCCACTTCTGCTCTTATGAACAAATGGGTTTACCCAATAACAATAGGTAATAAAATCGTTAAAGGTTTATTAGGGGTATGGTCCGTCAAAAGCCATAACGATATGCTTTGAGACAGACTATACAGATATACATTTTTGGCAAGTACCCAACAAGGACTATCAAATAACTTAAGCAACTATGTTTAGACGATTGTCCCATAGCCAGCTGGGTTTTTATTTGGAACATATTAAATGGTATCGCAAGTTAAAAATGTTTGACATTTTGTTTAATTTTAGGAAATAAGTGGAACCAATTATTTACTACTTAATAAAAATATTAATATTATTTTTAAGTAAAGTAGTGTGTAAAAAAACAAATAAAATATTATATATAATATTATTTAATATTTTAATTTTTATAAATCTGCTTTACGAAAACAGTAAAGCAATTTATCGTAATATCTTAATGATGTGATCAATAGGTTGCTTCTTATCTAAAGGAATGTGTAAAGGCTCTCAATAATCCAAAACAAGGATGTAGGAAGTAAGGACTTACCAATAACTGTAACAAGAATCATCAAGCCAAGAACTACAGATAAAGCTCCCATAAGAATAACGTCGGCAAGTGGTTCGTCCGGGCTCAAGCCCATAATAGTTCCATTCGAACTGGAATTTTCTCGAGTGTCGTTGATAAAGCAGATTGGAGTAGTGCAGTTAAAATGGTATATTGCTTCAAGGGATGAAGTGATGTTTCCCGACGACGACGACGACGACGGTGGAAACTCATAGAGAACTGGAAAAATAAAAATAAAGAATTAGCTCTAAATTAACGGTAAATTGCTTTTGCTGCTTTTAATTTCAATAAAAGACATTTTTTTATACAATATACCTTATGTAAGTACAAGCTATTTATCTCGACTTTTATAGTTTTTACTTTTTATTAATTTGGATCATATGGACAATTTTAAATTATTTAATTTAAATAAAGTTTTGGTTTGGTATTAGTTTATGCTTTAAAATCGAAAAAGAATATCAGACATAATTTTTGCTGAAACCCTTTAAAAATGTATATAACAAAAATCAAGATATGCTTTTTCTCAAAAAAGGTTCAGTATATTTGCTAAAAAGGCAAAATATAAAAATTAATCAAAAAAGAACTTGTTTTTAATACTTTACACGCTTCTAACTGTGTAAGTGTTATTCATTTAGTAAAATTTCAAAAAAAAAATTAATTAAATTTTCTTCAGAATTGGATTGGTTAAAAATGGCAAAATGCATTACGCTTGTTCAAAAAATGCACAAAAACAAAAGGCCAAAAACGCCTAGTTTTTGGGTGATTTTTTTGGATCTGTTAGATTTTCCTAAAAAGCTTAATATTCCCCAAACAAACGTCTCGTTTAATTTTTTATTTATTTGCATAATACTTTAACAATCCAATTTCGTTTTATAAAAAAATGTCAATTTTATAACTAAAGAAAATCTATGTGGAATCCAGACTTTTTTCGCATATACTAGAGATCTTGAGCTTCCAATTTTTTTTTTTTTTTAATAAAAATCGGATCATTTAAGCAATCGTTTAATCATTTTAGCAATTGTTTAAAGTTATAAAAAATATTTTTGCTTATAAACATTAAATTTTTGATTAAAAATTTAACTGAAAATATGATTTGAAAGTACTCATAGAGACGCTTTTTTTAATATGTTGAAATCGACAATCGGTCGATTGGTCGCCTAGATACGGGCTCAAATTGACCGGAGTTTACGGCAAATCTCTATTTTTGACAAATAAAAATAACCTTAACAATTAACTTTGTCTAACCCATATTAATTTGTTTGCTTTGTTAAATATTTACTTCCTAATTGTAGAATTTTTGCCTTTGTTACTTCGTTTTTTAAAAATATTAAATGATTGAACTGTTTTAATTTAGGTGACGTAAAATTTACACAATTTTTACATAGTTAAGGTGTCTTTAATTCCCAGAATACCAATAAAAATACTAGAATCACTATTAGGTGGCACCAAAACCCTATAATCCAGTATCGTTGTGTATTTCGTATGTTTTTACAGCAATTACTGCCACCCAGCTATTACTTTTGTATTCTAATTGCCAATAATCTGAGGCTTTCAGACATGGTAACTAGTTAAAATGATGAATCAAAGGTATTTTTTTCGTAAAAGTCAAAAAAATATTTTAACTTTGCATCACTCATGTTAAAATTATCCAGTCCAAATTTTATTATTTTCAAAAACTAAGTAACGAAGAGAAATACTCCTAAAAACATGCCATTAAAAGTAATTATTGTACATACAAATACGTTATATGGGTTAAACAAAACTAATTTTAAGTTTTTTTTATTTTGCAGTCAAAGTAGGTTTTTTAAAAGCTTTTTTAAAATTGCCCAATAATGCCAATTTTGACAAATTAAGGAAAAAAGAAATATTACTTTCTACAGATAAAAGGTATCATTTGAGCAAACAAGTCTGCATAATTTTTCAAAAAATTAAGAAATAAAGCCAAACTCAAATTTTCTTTAAATTTAATTAAAAAAAATCACATATAAGGATTTTTGTGACACGTTGTATGATTTACGTTAATTTTTTAGTCATTAGTAGTTAACACAATACGTCTTTATTATTAATAACCAACACTTAGTTATAGTATTAATACCTTATATGCATGGTTTATATATAAAAAAATCTGTAAGCCAAGATGTAAGATTGCCATTCAACGTATTTCGTAGATTTTTTAGTGGCAAACTTAAGTTTAAAAGTTGCGTGTCGGCAAGCAATTGATCATTTATTTAAATAAAATTAAAAAGGTGCTAATTGGTAATATACTAGATAATAATAGTTCAATAAAGTGGCAAATGATTTTATCACAAACGCTGTTTTAAATTTTATTTAATTAGACCAAAATCAAATCTAGCTAAACAAAGTATTAAATGTTACATCATGTCAAAAATTCAAAGTAATTTTTTTCTTCTATTTTTAACCGTCAATCAGTCAAAGTCGTTTTTTTTAAATATAAGTAGGAACTAGTTTTTATATATTTTTTAGTGTTTTATTTTTTATAGAATTTAAAAATACGATTAAAATTAATGTATTCCGTTTCAAGTAAATCCTTTTGCCATAAGCTGGTAACTCAAAAAAAATAAAATAATTGCAGACACGCTTATCTCTTGCCCTGTAGACAAAAATAAACTGGGGGAGAAAAAATTAAAACAAGGTATATTACAAAATAATTTATTTAACTTTGGACAGAAGCTCCCCAAGGTTTTCGCTTTAAAAAGGGATTCGAATAAGTCCAAGGGACTAAAATTTTATTCAAAACCAATTTATTGATACCAATATATTTTACCAAAAATTTATTATAGCAAAGTCATTTTAAGAGTTAAGACCAAAACAAAAAATATTCTTTGTCAAATCATCGTAATTTATAAAAACTTGCATAACTTAAAACATTAAGGGAAAATAAATATTCAAGAATATTTAAAAATCTAAAAGATTAATTAGGTATTATTATTAATAGTTAAAAAGCTCTTATTTTTCTAACCCTTTCTATTTTTTCAAAAAATGGTTTTATACCCTACTCTAGTTGGGTGTCCAATGTAAATTATTTTTGGAACTAGCATAGCTATTATAAAATATAATACACATTCTGGATCAATATAAAAAAATAATAGATTGATGATGACTGTGCAAATTAGGTTGGCTTTTAATTCTAAAAACTTTATTTAACTAAAAACAAGAAATGCTCGTAAAAGTAGCAAATATATTATTTTGAAATTGAAAATAATAAATATAAGATACTAAAAACAATAGATTCCAAGATTTTTAAAGTCTCGAGAACTATTGAATACTACATACTTTACTTTTATTTTATCTCATATCTTCTATAGCTTACAGAATCCCAATTTAGTGTATTTTCATGTGGATTTGCAGTATTTTATAAGATCCTACCTTGTGACGAGACAGCATATACGGAATGAGGAAGTATAAGCAGCGTAGTGAAACCGGCTGTGCATCCCCATATCCTTCCTTTTTTACAAGCAACTTCCATGTCGAATTTCTTGTTTTAAAATCTGTAAAATAATAGAAATCTAAAATAATAAATAATGTGCTAGTATCTACGCGTACAAGGTAATGGCGTTCCGGCCTAACTTACAGTGTGTAGATTACACGAAAGGTTTTAGCGACTTTTTCCCCTATTATACCTTCGTTATAGTTTTACATAAAGGTATGAGATTTGGCATGCAAATTTATATAAGTATTCTAATTATATGTAAAAAAGGTAATTTACAAATAATTGAGTTAACAAGTACCTTTAAAAATTAAGTAATTATACGATTACCGAGAATTTTAGTAAAACGCGTCTTTAACTTAAAATTTTTCGGCAATGATTCTCATTGCGATTAAGGTACGTCTACGTAAAGGCTAGTGTAAAATTTAGAATAAAAAATTACTCTTATTGGGTGTTACTAAGTATACAGGGTGATTCATGAGAAAATGTCAATACTTCAGGTACGTAGTCAGAGTTCAAAAATAAACATAAAAGCCCATACATGGGTCCGCAAGGCCTTCATTTTTGAAATACAGAATGTTAAAATTTTTATTTAATTTTTCTATTTTTTTAATAAAATCTATGATAATGTAAATATGCAGTCAAAATTGGTATCCGAGAGTTTTTTGGCATGACGGATTCTAATCTAATTTTATTACGGCTCTTACTTGTAGGGGGCGCCACCTACACGTCTTTTTACTATTTTGAACAATCACAACTTTTTGGTACGGACCTGTTTTACATTTTTAAGTAAATTAAATAATTGTTTTGTCATTTTTGCGTCAAAAAGGTATTCTTGTTAAAAGTTAATATAAGCAACCGTTTTCGAGATATTTGGTTTTAAAAAAAATACGACGCATCTGATTTAATTATAGCAAAATTAAAAATATATATATAATTAAACAATATGTATTTTAATTTTTAATAAAATTATTGTTCTTAAATTATGTTCGGCAAAACATAAGCTAGGTTTTATAATTTTTAAAAATTCCACCATTTACTTCTAAGCACATGTCAGCTATGTGGTGAAAACCCTGTATCTAGGAAACGAAGGCCTTGCAGACCCATATTTGTATAGACTTTTATGTTTATTTTTGGACCCTGAGTACGTACCTGAAGTATTGACATTTCCTCATGAATCACCCTGTATATTTAAATAAAAAATTTTAAAAATACACTGACAATATTCTTAACTTCCATATTAAAGTTAATTATCGATTAAGTATTATTTTTTATAAAAATTATTTTATTGACCTAGAACTATAAATTGAATCTATAATACCCGTAATTTAATAAAAATTTTAATAGACAATATTTTATTCATATTAAATTAATTTGTTAAATTATTTTTATAAAATATATGACTTAGTTTAGTAATAAACAAACTTTAAATGCTAAAATTTAATAAAACTATATTTCTCACGCAGTTAAGCAATTACATAAATTTAAATCTGATTAGGACCATAATTGTTTTATAAGGAAACTTGACAAAAATAAAACAATTTATTTTGGCTTTTTGTCTTAAACACATAGGTTGTAATATTATGTGGCAAATCATGTCCAGTAGCCCGAGTTTAATGTAATACTTTTTTAAAATATAAAAAAATATCCAAACATATTTCACATAATTTTTTAATGCGTATATTTTATGTGATGCAAAACTTTAAGAATTGGGTAAATAATTTTTATGGCAATATATTTATTTTTACGTCTATATTTATACTTTATAGCTACTTTATATTACCCTTGGAATATCATCATGGCCATAGAAATTTATAACAGTGCAAACAGGCGCTAGCGGACCATTTTGCCCACTTTTTATTTTATATCGAAAAACATGTGCCTCTGCGAGAAGTTGGAAAACTGTTTCCATAATATTGCTTTTATGACTATGCTAGATAAAGTTAAGCATTTTTAGAATATTTACAAAAAGGAAAGTAGCTAAGAAAATAAACACGAAATTTTCTTACGACAGAAAATTACTTTTGTAAAAATTATGGTAATCAAAAATAATTGAAAGTAAATTAAATTCCTAGCTTAAGTGCTTTATTTATTGCTTTTATAGTAAGAAAATTTCAGCTGTAAAACATATAATCTTAAAAATAAAGAGGGGATCTCTCGGCAATTTCCCATTGACTTTAATAACTATTTGGTTAAAATTTCAAGTGATTCTTGCAGACTTTTTCTAAATTTCACCCAATATTTAAGTAAAAAATATCATAATGAAAATCAAGATATAACGGTTTTACCATAAAACCATATATTTTATACAATTAAACAATGTGGAAAAAGAGAAATGGGTAATTGTCTAGAAAGTGGCCGCAACTCTGATTTTGACCAAATTTGGAGTATGGTGGTTTTTTGGGGCGCTGATCACGAATCTGAAAAAAATATTTGGCGGAAACGTTTCGTTTTCAAAATATCCATCATCAAAGTTGGAAATCAAACTAACCTCATTTACACTATATTCCCCCTTCTTTTTGTACACAATTCTTGATTTTTACTAAAGTGGCACCCACGGTACGTTAGTACTTAGGCATCAGCCTTCGTGGACTGTCCTAAGATAAAAAAAAATATGTAATAAACAGCTTTTAAAAACTTTTTTTATGTTTATCTAACACCCTTTTTCTATTAAATTGCCAAATATCACTTTTAAACGGGGCAGCCATGTTTGCTTAAAAATTCCCTATTGTATACATGGTGGCGGCGTTTAAAAGTGAATGTTTGAAATTAAATGAAAAATGGGTATAAAATAAATATAAAAACCAGTTTTTAAAGGGTGTTTATAAACTATTATGTTGCAATTTAGAGTAAAAATCAAGAATTTTGTGCAAAAAGAAGGAGAAATAGTGTAAATGAGGTTAGTTTGATTTTCAAGTTTGATGATGGATGTCTCGAAAACAAAACGTTTTCGCCAAAAAGGTTTTTCAGATTCGTGATCAGCGCCCCAAAAAACCCTCGTTTACCAAATTTGGTCAAAATCGGAGTTGCGGTCACTTTCTAGACAATTACCGACAAATGTATTTGATTTAAAATTCTACACGTAAACTATTTGCAAAAACTTTATGCCAGGATTGCTTAACTTTAATTCTGTTTTAAAAAATAATTAAAGCCTTTGAAGAAAAAATTCTAACGTAAATGTTTTTATTAAATAAAAAGTCTTTTAAAAACCATATCACTTCATCGTAAAAAATAATACATATCAAAAATAGCGTCTGGTTAAAACGACATTGGTCAAAAATAACATCTGTTAAAAATCACATATTTAATATAACATCTGTCAAATGGTATATTTAATTAAATTTAAATTGCTGTGTGTTTGTGCTGCTGTTTACAGCTGCACCTTTAAAGTGTTAACTGGTAGTTCAACCATATAACCTTGCTATTAGAGATAGGTAGTTTTGTAACATTCCTGTTAAAACAAGCGCGCTATCTTTTCCCTTGATGTTTTAGTTTAACGTGCTTTTCTACTAGAACAACTTTCTGATATTACACTTTTTATTTTTTCCTATTCTTTTTAAATTATACGTTATTATCTTATTTATGTTTAACAGCTAACTGCCTGACCGCATAATCATTAAAAAAAAATCTTAGGTTTTTACCAATTAAATCCTTTTTTAAATTTAAATATTGTTTAATTTTTGCAGGTATTTTTAATTTTTCTTTTTTATTGTATTGTTTTTTACTTAACTTATTACTTATTATAATTTTATAATTTATTTCTTAAATGAAATTCACAAAGAAGTTTTCCTTTAAAAAGTTATATAATCCTTATTATTTATATCACTTGTTTTTTGCAAACCCAATATTTATTTACATCTTTAAAAAGATTTTAGTAAAACACTAATTAATTACGGGTTAGACTTAAAAAAATACGTACTTTCTTTGCAAAAAGTTTTTTTTTATGACGGCCCATGAAGGCTTGTTTAGAGCCTAAGTAAAGGGTAATTTAAAAAGAACGCCGGATTTGAAAGGGCTGCCATTTTTGTTATTTTATTGTTGGCACCATTGTTTTTGCGATTTTTAATATGTGTTGTCATTAAGGTTTTGTTTGTCAAGGGATCTGTCACTGTTATGGAGTTTTTTACAGAGCAATGCTCACTTTCTATGGCTTTCTATGGCCTTAATTAAATTAAATAAACATTTTTGGTTCCAACAGGATGGTGTAACGTGCTACACTTTAGCAAAATAATTGCACTGCTGCGTGAGAGGTTTTCGGATCAACTCATTATATTGCAAGGAGACCAAGTCTACCCAGCTTGATCATGTGACTTTTTTTATGGTGTTACATTAAGTCCAAGAGTCTACGAGAAACACAGAAATTTGATGAAACTTAAGCATGAACTTCAACGTGTCCTTGGCCGATGTGGATGTGTGTGATCAGGTTGGTAAATTTTATGGACAAAGTAGTTGTGGTTAGTTGTGAAGATAGGGTATATATTTTGATTATCGGACCCAACGGCCGATTTTTAATGGACATTTGACAACGGAGGTTTTTAGAGCGTTCAGAATCCTACCAAATTAGTTTACCTTTCGGACATACCATAAATGTATTTTTATTAATAGAAAGGCCTCATGCAAAAACTCAAAATAAAGGTTTTTATCAAAAAAAATAATTCTTGTTTTGAAACTGACCTTATATGCGATAAAAGTAACATGCATTGAGTTGTAGCTTAGAAGCAGGTTTAAAAAGCAGCTCAAACCTATTTGGTAATTTATTTTATTTTTAGTAAAAACACCTAAAACTTTTAATTCCTAAGCTTTTTCTATATCTTGCAACTAATTAAATCTGGTAGCCATTTGAAAACAGTCCATTATTTTTATTATGAGTAAAAAAGGAATTATGGATTGTGATAGGATTATATGCCAAGATATAAATAAGCCTATTTAATTTCAGTTTTCTTTAATATATAAGTGCCTAATTAGTGTATGTTCCCATTTGTTGGTAATCAGTTTCAGAAAGGAGAATTTTGAGGTTAGTTCACTTGGAGGTCTTCTAACTCAAAACCAGAGGTTGCCGGAGAAAACTAATTTTAGATTCGTGATCAGCGCCAAAAAAACTCCCGTATGCAAAAATTTATGAAAATCCGTGGTGTGTAAAGTAAATTTTACCGCAGTGTGTGATTTTTTTGCTTTTCTAAAAGTAAATTAATTTTACAGCCGTTTCAAACCCGGCATTCTTTTGGAATCACCCAACGGTCTTTCAAGGACAATTACACACATTTTTAGAGCGTCTCAAGAACCTACTCAAAATTGTTCACCAGCACTCGGACCAGTACGTCAATATATGCTATTTTTTTTAAAAAAGAAGAAGGCCGTTATGCAAAAAACTATATATAAAAAAAGGGTTTAAATATTACAACAAAATAGAATTCTTGTTTTGTATATCTACTACCTTATATGCGATAAAAAGTAACCATGAATTTTTGGCAGTTTACTAAGACTCTAGAACGCAGGTTTAAAAAGCAGCTTCAAACCTTATTTGGTAGATATATTTTATTCTTTAAAATATTATCTATTAAAACTTTTAATACTTGGCCTAACGCCCTTTCTGCTACTTCCTTGTAACGTACCATAACATACGTTGTGTGAGGGATTTTGAAAACGGTCTCCATTATTTTTTATTTTTATTTGATGTAAAAAGAATTATGGATGTGATAGGATTATATGCCAAGATATAAATAGCCTATTTACTTTACTCATCTTCTTTTCCCTTCTTTTTATATCTTTTCCTTGTTTCTAAGCTGCTACATAATATAAAAGAAAATTAAATTATAAAAAGAATTATCGTTTTTTTTATTTCCTAGGTACCTACCTTTTAATTTACTTGATATTATTTTTCAGGTATTTCAATAATCAAGAAAAAAATATTTTGTAATACTAAACAGTTTTAACACTTTTTTTGTACAAATTAAATAAAGACTATAGTAAAATGACCAACTTTACATGGTTTAAATTAGTAAAAGCTAATAACACTACTTTACAAAAATGAAAAAAGTATCGGACCCAGAGATGCGATGTATTTTTGCATCCTTAACGGAAATTCGTGGTTAGAATTTGGCCATCAGGTCGCAACTTTTTCCTAACCATAAGAAACAGGTCTTAAATAACAAAAATATACGAAAACGCTTCAGCAAAATCAAGAAAATTTGTTTTTTTTCCAAATGTACATTTATAAAAAAAACATAAAAAATGAAAATCCATTTTAAAAAATAATGTGTCACGTGACGTTTTTTCTTAGCCTTAAGGAAAACATTATTTTATTAAAATCAACCAATTTTCGCCAAATTTGGTATACGGGAGTTTTGCGTATTGCTTATTACAAATCCGAAGTCAGATTTGCAAAATTCAAGATGACGGTTTTAATATGGTGAACAAAATTTCAAAACTCTTCTGACTTACGCCAGATTTAGAACATAGGGGTTTTAAAGGTCGCTAACTATTTGGGGTCGAATTTTTAATATTCTAAATGGCGGATCCAATATGACCAATTGATTTTTTTAAATATTGTCCGTTATGTTGGATCCGCCATTTTGAACTTTAAAATATGATTCCAAACTTGTAATTATGGACCCTTAAAGCCCCTATGTACCAAATCTGGAGTAAATAGAAAGAGTTTTAAAATTTGAACTTTACAAATCTGACTTCGGATTAGTAGTCAGCAGTGACCAAACCCGTATATCACATTTGGCATAAATTGGTTAAGAGTCCATTCGCGCCGCGAAAATTGGATCCAATTTGGATTTCGGGGCATAATGGTTTTTTGAAAACGGTATAAGTTATCCATAATTTTCAAAAACTATATGAAAGTCAACACTTATGCAAATCTAGTCTTCTGCTATAATAGTTTTTTAAATTTGGATTTAGTTTTTAATATTTCCTTGACTAAAAGTCCCCCTAAAATCGGTTATGTTTAGATACTATTTTCTCTTAACTCGACTTATTTTAAAAAAATCCGTTACAGCGGAGGCATAGATTATTTCCTTACCTTCAAAATGGTGTATAATTTATGTCATTTAAGTGAAAAATAGTTACCGAAAAACGTTATCTCCTGTAGGCTTACAATCGGAAACAACATCGCATCGATACACCGAATTTGAAAGAACCTAAATAAAATATAATATTTTTAATGCGGCTATACGAAAATTGTGGTAGTGGGAGTTTGTTAGTCTCCGCCCACCGTCTTCGCGTCCTTTCTCCCGACCCTAAGGTGTACCGTAAATGGATTCTTAATTTAAAGTAAATAATAATTTCTTTGAGGTTATAAAAAAACAGAATAGATTTTTATTGCTTATTATTAAATGCTTTCACATAAATGTACATTTGGAACATACACAAAAACAAACCAACAAGAATTTTTTGTTTTTGTTGGTATGTTTTTGTCTATTATTGTTTTAAACCTGTTTTTGGGGTTAGAAAAAAATTATGACCCGGTGGCCAAATTCTGACTATTAATTCATATTAAAAAGGCAAAAATATATCAAAAACCATATATCACCACCCTGGGTCCGAAACTATTTTTTTGTAGACTGATTTAACTTGTTTATAGCATAAAGTAACTTAAAGTAACTTAGGTTGTTTGGATCTTGGTACCTTTTTAAAGATTCTGAACAAAAATGTTTAATTTTTCACAATTATCACAAATATTGTTCTGGCAATCGCCTCTTCTTATCCACTAACCTAAAAAATCGATATTGACATACGGCTTATGGAAGACGGTTGGAAAAATAATTACAAAAAGTATAAAAAAGTAAGGAAATAGAATTTAATTCTAAATCGATGTAAAATTTTTACAATAACTATTTTAAAATTAAACTACAAATTTAAATGTTTCGCTCGACAATAAGTTTGCTTACTATATGACTTACTATGTGACCAACGAATCGATTATTTATAATTTTTGTGTGTTCTACATTTAAAGCGAGAAAATTAAAAAACTTGCGATTTCGCAACGACTCTAAGTATTTTAACTTGTTTTTTTAAAGCTATTTTGGAAATGTTAAATTAAGTAGTTTGCATAAAATATTTTAAAACATTAATAGTTTCTTAACATTATTTTTTTTTAATTTTTAATTTTTATTTAAGCTCATTTTTATTACCTTAACGGCCGAGTGATGATCGCGTTGTTAAATTTAGCAATGGACTTAGCAATTATTAAAAGTTAACAACGGTTTAGAATGTTTAACAAAACGTCATTGTCAGTGTTATTCAATGATTTTAGTAGACAACCTGTCAAAATCTGACATTTTGTTAAACATTCTAAACCGTTGTTAAGTTTTAACAATTGCTAAGTCCATTGCTAAATTTAACAAGGCGATCATCACTCGGCCGTAAGAATATTGCAGATTTTATAGCAATGATATTTGCAAGACAACTGGACTTTGCGAGAAATGCAACAAATTAATTATGAGTGTAACATTTGACAACGGCACATCAAAATTGTTTAACGTCAATTGGTTTTGACTAGAAAGTAGGTTTACACACTTAAAGTACCCGAGGACTCTCCATTTTTCATTTTAAGTGTGAAAGAACATATAAAAATTATAAATTAACAAATAGGTTGATTACTTTTTAACTAGCAAACTTATTATTAAGCAAAAAGTTAAGATTTGTAATTTAATTAAAAAAAAAATAAATAAATTTTTAAATTTTTCATTTTAAAGTTTACACCTTAGCTTAGAACTAATATATAGCTTTTTTTACTTTTTTTTTTGGTCGAACTCGTTCATATTTTTTAACCGACTTAAAAAAAGGGTTATCAATTCGATACGTATCTATGCAATATTATTGTAACTATATTATATTAATTATGATAATTTATTAGGCTTTCTAAAAAATATACAAAATTTTATAGGTCTGTATTATTTTTTTATGTAGGTATGTCTATATGTATATTTGTATGTATGTGTGTTTATATGTATGTATGTATGTATGTCCACGCATTCATCCGAAATTATTAATGGGATTGTGTCCTTCCTTTTTTATTTGCTTTTATTTACTTCAAAATGATGAACAGTTAAAGTTTTAATAAAATTGGTTTAATACTTTTTATGATATAAACTAATTACGTGTAAATGTAACGACTAACGACCTGGCTTATTGATACGAGGTGCGGGTGTGGTGTCAAAGGGGAACCAGATTCTAGTGCATATAAGAAAATCATCTACAAATCTTTAAATATTTACAACCAAAGTGTTACTACTTAAGACAAAAGAAATATTTAAGTTTTTACCTAAAACTTTAAATGACCAAACAACAAGAAAAATTAAATTGCCTTTAAAAAACCATCAATAATATGAAATAATATTTTATATCTGTACACTATAAAGGGTGTTTCACATTAGACTCTCACCATTGGGATCTCGGAAACGATAAGAGAAACGAAGAAGTTTAAATTGGGGCAAAGTTGCGTATTAAGTAGCCAAATAATCATCGTTGAAAAACTTATCTTTTGTATTTTCGGAAACATGGCGAAAAAACTTTTTGATTTTTGTTTTTATTATTTTACTAGTTTAATTTAAAAATTACGAAAAGTCTATAAATACATTTTTATTGAAACATTTCGCGCTTTATGTATTGGTGAAGACAAAATTTCTTACGACACTTCGTCTTTGTTAAACCATCATTAACTTTCTTGTTTTAAATACGGCCCTGGGTTTTTTATTTATCTTTTTGAACCCCTTATTATACCAATTACAAAAATGTTTAACACTTAATATTTATTTAATAAATATTGAACGCCCCTATAAGAAATCATGTGCGTTGCTTGTCTAACTTATTGTCTCTTATGGAAAATATGTTTATTTAATGAAAAAAATTTAGTGTCATACATTATTGTCATTAGGATTAAAACTTAAAAAAAATGCAACAAACATTCAAGGGCCGTATTTAAAAAAATAAAGTGGATCATGGTTTAGCAAAAAAGAAACGTCGTAAAAAAATTTTGACTTTGCCAATAGATGTGTTTAAAGTTCAAATTAGAATGTTGATTTTTTCTTCCTTCTGAAATACACTCGTAAAAAAATAAAATCGAAAATCGCATATTTCCAACTACAAAAGATAACTTTAATTTTTCAACGGTGTATTATTGGGCTCCCCTAAATGCAACTTTGTCCCAATTTAAGCTTTCTCGTATCTCTTACCGTTTCTGAGATTTCAATGGTGAGAGTAGAAATCAAATTTAAAATACCCTATATACATCGACAAAAATAAATCAAACGTATGTAGCCAGTCCTTAAACAAAATATCTGGGAAATATAACTTAAAAGAAAATTAAAGGTTGTTATGGCAAAATGTATTATTCTATACATTTTGTATCGAGTATTTTGTTTCTATTTTAATTAAGTTTTTTATTCGATAACATTTTTGGTACCGTCCTCATAAATCATAGGCCCCCAATTTCTTTTGTACCTACTATTGTTCGGGATTTTCTTGATTAATTTGGCTTACATTTACAAATATTATTTCATCATTTTAAATTTATTTTTTGTAATTAATTTATTTTTTTTAATTACTTTTTTTGTTTATATTTGTATAACAATCAAATACAATAAATATTATTAAAAAAAATCTTATGGAGATACGAGTATAATAATCACCATGACGTATAATCGCACGATTGTAGTTGTCACATGTTATAATCTTTAAACTACTATAAAAATACAAAATATTCATAATTTTATTTGCGTAAGATAAGCACTAGTGCTATTAAAATGTACTTTAATTTTATTTCCTGTCATCTGCAGCTTACGGAAATTTATCCATTCTCTAATGTAACTGAAAACAGCTTTAGTCCAGTCGAAAATTGTGTTTCCTGTGAAAAATAGTTAGAAGGCCTCAAAAAATGTTAGCGATTGCTCATTCGACGCGAAATGCAAATATTAGAAAGGCGTTTTAAGCATTTTTTCTGCCAAGAAAAATTGCAATTTGTATTAACAAGAAACGAAAAAAAAAGAGTCATTTCGATTCTTCATGATAACTCAAATATCAAAAGAAATACCAAAAAAGGTCCTAGAAAAAAAGGAAATTTCAAATAAAAAATTCCCTGCTGTCGGAGTTCTATCTTCATCATTATAATTTTAATTTAAGGCTAGAAATGGGCCTTCGCGCGACCTTTTTAGTTGCGCGGTCGGCGCGGCGTCAAAACTGAGTGCACTAAATAATTCTTTTTAGGGGATTAAATATAAATTAAAATACTTGTATTTAAAACTATGTAATGTATTTAGAACACTTTAAAGAATTTATTCCCATTGAAAATTAAACTTAAAATTAATTTTTTAACAAGTTAGACAATTATTGTTAATTGACAAAATTGTTTGGAACTTTCGTCTGTACATTAAAAAAATGTTTAAATAATTGTCGTAATTTTTTTTTTGGTCGGGGAGTCCTTCTCATATACATACCTAACAGGATCACGCCATAAAACTTAAAAAATATTTAATGCCTTCTTCAAATGATTATTTTTTAAATTTTTTTATGGCGTTACATTATTAGGTATGTAGAGGGTCTTTGATTATATTTACGTGGCTTCTGCGGCCTTTATTTTTAAAGGCAGAAAAAATGTTTTATATAAAAATTGTAGGATTTTTTTAATATTATCTTTTGAAGTTATTAGTAAAAGAATATCGCAATAAAAAATGGAAAAATACAGGCAACCTCAACATTTTTAATTGAAACACCCTGTATATTATGAGCTACAAAGAAAGATCTTTTTTTCTGAAATTAAAATATATATATATATATATATATATATATATATATATATATATATATATATATATATATATATATATATATATATATATATATATATATATATATATATATATATACATTAATGATATTTGGAAGAACTATTTTTGAGATATTGTATAATATATGATTATTTTTAAATTATTAATAAATTACAAAAAAGTTTCATATTAGTATCAAGAAAGCCTACAATAAAATTGTTATGTTGCTGAATTTGGTGAAGGTTTTCTCTGGACCAATAATGTTTATTTTTAGAGTGAAGAAAGACTTGTCGGTCAATAAAATTGTATTTAAAAACTTTGGATCCTGCTGCATAAACCTAGCTATTTCTAATGCATACTTAGGTCGGTCCTGCATGTTTTGTTCAGAAAGATTCTGAACGGACATAAATTTATAAGGATAAAATTTGTAAAATTTTAAGGTTAAATAAATGTTATAATCTGTTTCATTAAGTTCAGATGCCGCATCCGAGATTGATATTTCGGGATTTCCTAAAATTATTAAAATTAGTGCTAGTCAAATAAAGAAAGTATAATAATTATCCTGAAAAAACCAGAATATCCAAAACTTTGTTTTCATTACGTGCTGCAGTCCTTTTCTTTATTTTAAAGCTTTTTCGTTCAATAAACTTTCTTACTATGTATTTAATAGTATCTATAGATGGTACCCGTTGTTAAGGATATAATAAGTAATATTCCATTTGCAATGTCATCAGTCATCACATTATTATTGTTACTTAAAAAAGACGCATAATAGCGATTTTTTGTTCTTCTTCGACAAAAAAGCAATACAAACTACTTATAATAGTTAAAATAATAAATTTTAAATTCTTACAATATCAATACGTCAAATTTATTAAAACAATTCTATTGTTTTTATTGCTTTCTAAATATTAATATGATTTTTTTTTAATTTATTTATATTTAAACCTGGTTCATCCAAATATTATCAATGTATATATCTTTGAAATTAGAAAAAAAATATTGTAGCGCATAATATACAGGGTGTTCCATTTAAAAATGTTGATGTTGCCTATATTTTTCCATTTTTTTATTGCTATATTTTTTTACTGATAATTTCAAAAGATAATATGAAAAAACCTACAATTTTTATATAAAACATTTTTTGCCTTCAAAATTAAAGGCTCCAGAAGCCACGTAAATATAATCCAAGACCCTGTATATAAGGAGAGCTCTACAAAGTCAGAAAAAATATACGACAATTGTTTAAGCATTTTTTTTTAAATGTACAATAAGGACGGGAGTGCGGAACAATTTTGTTAATTGACAATTGTCAAACTTGTTAAAAAAACTAACTTTAAGTTTAATTTTCAACGGGGATAAATTCTTTGAAGTGTTTTCTAATTACACCGTATTTTTTTTAAATATTTTAATTAATATTTAATATCCTAAAACAAATTATTAAGTGTGACGTACTTGGTTTAGACGCCGAACGCACAACCAAAAATGTCGCCCATTTTAGCGTTAAATTAAAAATATAAATAATAATGATAGAACTCCGAAAATTGGGACTTTTTATCGGAAATTTTCTCCTCTTTAACAATCCCTTTGGCAACTTTTGCTTTCTCTCGTAATTTTTAAGTTATTATCTATTGGCTTTTATTTTGTTTTTTGTTAATAACAATTGCAATTTTTATTGGCAGAAAAAATCCTCAAAACGCCTTTCTCAGAATTGCATTTCGCGTCAAATAAACAATCGCTCATATTTTTCGAAGCCCTTTAACTATTGTTCCCAGGAAACACAGTTTTCGACTAGACTGTATCTAAAAGATAATGCAAAGATAACTTAAAGTATTTTTGTAGGACGTAAATACATTTGCGGAGTTATATAATTTTTTAAAAATAAATAAAAAACAAAATAAAGAAAATTTATTTTAAAAACCCATTTATTAAAATTTTCCTTGAATAAAAAGGCACTTTAATATATATATATATATATATATATATATATATATATATATATATATATATATATATATATATATATATATATATATATACATATATATACATATTTTATATATATATATATATATATATATATATATATATATATATATATATATATATATATATATATATATATATATATATATATATATATATATATTATGTATGATGGGTTTATAAACGTGCTTATATGTTCCTCTGGTGGGAAAGGTTAAGGGTAAGGGTGAGTCGAACTTAGGTCCAACTTTTTATGTGATTTGCGGCATATTAAAATAATTCGCGGTTTTGTAATATTTTTTGCATTGTAATATTGTAAGTGGTGGATTTTTGAGAATTAAAAAGTTATAAAATTAAATTGGTAATACTTTTAAGCAGTCACATTTTTTAATTACAACTCTGAGACAATATGTTACTTTTTTAGGGTAATCAATTTTTTTATTAAATTGTATTAAGGGTTAAAATATAAATAATGTTCTAAGAACTAAATACTTATTTTTAACATATTTAAGCCTTATTTTATTGGATTTAAGCTTTAATATTATGAAAGTTTAAAAGGTCATTGCAATAAGGGATAGTTTTCACCCCTACAAAAAGAAGGGTAATTTAAGCCTTATCCCGAATTTTCATGCAAAACACTGTGATAATATATTAATTTTTTAAGAAAAAAATTTTTTTTTTTTAATTAAATCATAAAAGGAGTCAATTTTTAAGGGCTAAAATATTTCAAATAATGTTCCAACGAAACAAGATACTTCTTTCTCAGCTTATTTGAGTGTAATTTTATTCAACTTTGTGTTTGTGTTTTATAGGTTTTAGCAATAAAGGGTAATTTTCACCCCCTAAAAATGAGGAGCGCCCATCGGCATAATATAGATTTTAAGGAGGATGGTAAGTTAAGCTTAATCCGAAATTTGTATGCAAATCTATGCATTTTAAAAAAATTGCCAGGTGTTGCACTTTTTTGTGCTTTATTTCCTGGACTAATAACACATTTGATTTATATGGTTTACTTACAATGACAACGTGTAACAGATGTTTTTAAATGCTTTAGTTTTTTGGACTTATAATTTAAACTGATAAAAGACGTTAAAATGGTTTACATTTTTCTAAGTGTTTAATATTTATGTTAAAATGTCTAAGTGTGAATACGTGTACTTTATTTAATTTTTAAAGTCGGCATTTTACAAATATTTATAAAACCGCGTTAAACTGTCGTATCAAAATACCTAAATCTGTAAAAGTTTTAGAACACTAACTAATTTTTAACAATTACGAGTATAAGAATTGAAAACACTTATCATCATAGACAGCTTAAGAACGATAGTCTTGCATTTCTTAAAAAGTATGTTAAAAAGTCATTTTGTTTTTAAATTAAAATAATATTTTATGTTTTTTATTAGCCGGCTCCATTTACATTTAAAAATATAAATTTTATAGCAAAAGAATCTTTATAATACTCCTAAAAACGATGCACTTCCGTTTCTACTTGTAAATAAAAATAAATACAAACATTTCGAATACAAAGGCCTGTTTTCAGCAATGCAGTTAAAAAGTCAAAAAAGTTTAATTTGGGCTAAAAAAGGTTCAAAGCAAGTTCAAATTGTTCGAAGTTCAGTTTACAAGATTAAATTCTGTTTGTTTAGGACAAGAAGTCTTAAATTAAAGCTTTTCTGTATTTAAGAAACACCATTTTTCACGAAAAAATAATTTAGTTACAGTTAGTTTTTAAAATCTAAAAAGATGCATTTTGTATGACAGTTAGGTAGGAAAAAAAACAAGCGGAATGTTTAACTTATTGGTAGTGTTTATGGTTAACATGGTCAAGTAATTTACTTTATTAAGAAGCAAGTTAAATAAAGTTTTATTGGTTATAAAAAAGTAAGTATGTTAAAACTATGGAGACCAGATTTTAAAAGAATTTTAAGTATTCTAATTCTCCTAGCTTTTATTTTAAAAATATTTGAATTTATTATTATTCCCGTGTAACGTGTTTTATCTCTATAAATGTCAAAGTTGCTCTATATTATATTAAACCTTTGTTGAAAATAGTAAACCTTAATATTTTTCAGCGTAAAGAATTTCACACCTGCTTGCGTTTTATATAAATTGCTTCTAAACCACTAAACTTTCACATATTATTTTGCTTTACATTTTAGTAAAACCTGCTGGCATTAAAGAGATTTTAGCACAATTTGCTTATTAATTTTGGTTTTTATAAAATTTTATAATTTTGTTTTTATAACTTTTTTGTTATTAAACCCTACAATATATAGTAAGTAAATAACAAAGATAAGTAAACGACCATTAATATACCGGGTGGTGCGACGCCGAGCGGAACATAGGAAATCGCATGTAAATTTTAAGGGGGTTCATTATTGGCTCCCCTGTACATTTTACAGAAAAAATGTAGAAAAATTTTTGGAAGAGACCAATCTGATAAACCCTCGTGCCAAGTTTCAAAAAATTTTAATAAGCGAATCTTGAATTATTCAATTTAAGAGAATTGCTAAATTACCAAATTTTCAGTTCAGGTAAAACAAAACAGAAATCAGCCATCAGCAAACAAGGAATACAAGAAATGTTTTTTTTTCGTTTCATCAATCTCTCAACCATTACATTTAAAGTAAAAGGCACGTTAACATTATTTTTTATCAAACCTTTTATTTATTGTAACAATTAAGTATAACTAATAAAAATTATTACTATCGATAATTAAAACAATAATTTTATTATACTAGAATTTAATTAAACCAATAGCAGTATCTGAAATATTTTTAATTTATTTTCCCATCAAGCTCATCTGGTCCATTTTAACCATTAAATGTTTTGTCAGTAAATTCGAGTCCAAAGCCATCGAAATAAATAATTGTAAATATTTAACTCAGAAGATCGAAAATAGTAATATTTTACTAGGTGTGGAAAAATAAATTGAAATAAAATACAATAACTTTTTAAAAAATAATAAAGAATTACATAAAAACATTAATTAATCAAATGTTTAAACAACCCCCCACTAACAGGTAAACAATATCCCAATCGATGATAAAATTTATTTCCAACGTTGCTAAGTTAATATTGTGAAATTTTATTACATTCTAACGAAATAGCGTTTTTATTTAAATAAAACTATATGTGTTAACTTTTCTATGTCAGCTGGTATATTTTGAAAATAGAATATATATTGTGTACATAAAACATTTCAAAACTTGCTTTATTATTCCAGCAAAATATAACATAAGAGCATTTTCTGAATCGAGGTTGGTTTTTGCTCTTCACACCACTCTCTGTAGGTTTAAATAACCTTAGGATATAAGTTTATATATATATATATATATATATATATATATATATATATATATATATATATATATATATATATATATATATATATATATATATATATATATATATATATATATATATATATATATATATAAATATATGTATATATATATATATATATATATATATATATATATATATATATATATATATATATATATATATATAGATATATATATATACATATATATATATATATATATATATATATATATATATATATATATATATATATATATATATATTTTATATATATATATATATATATATATATATATATATATATATATATATATATATATATATATATATATATATATAGAAAAAAAATCTGAAACCAGAGTACTGAAATTCCCATCATCAGGACAATCCAAAAATAAAAGAAAATGATTCTTGTTATAAACCAACAAAAATAATTCTCTCTTTTACAAAGTTTTTCCATATGGAGTTGAAAACATGAAACAGGTTTAATAGCAATGAAGAACAAAATTCATTCCATTCTCTTTAAATAATTGACTTAACTTAGTTTTACGTGGGTCGGCCACCGTGTTATTAACAGATTTACGGAGTGAAGAAAAAAAAAAGCAAAAGAATTTATAGATTAAAAACTTAAAAAAACAGTATGGTTTAAAAAACTTCGACCAAAGGCGTGTCAGTTGAACAAAAGAAGAAATTTGGGTATAATGATTTTAAAAACTTTGGATTTTCCATTTTAAAATTGGACATCACAGGCCATCTTGCATAACTGACAGAGCCATCTGTCGTGGTGCCTAGGTAATTATTTATACACCGCTCACAATTAAGGTAATTATTTATACACTGCTCACAATTAAGAGTTTGCAGATACATTATTGTATTTTAAAAATGAATACCATTTACAAGGTTTAAAATTAATAGAATGTAAATGTTGCCTACAAAATGCAAAGTTCAGATGTTATTATTGAATCTAACGAAAGATTGTTATTGTTTTTTTGGGACGAGAGAATATAATTATAAATGGAGCTAAGATTTTGGATATCCTCATTCATAGATTTTGGTTGTAAGTAAATAGTACCATTTCTAGGAAAGTTCTTTTGTCCAATTTCAGCTCATCTAAAATTAGCATTCGCCAGTCCATAGGGGTCCAGCAGTGTTTAATGTTGAGAGAGTGCACAAGAAAGAACATCCTGGGGTCACTTTTATGGAAGTGATACGACCAATTAGGGTTTCGCATGTATGTCCATGAGACTAATACATTACGGCATGGGATCTACGTATGATTTTTGTTATCTATTGGAGTTTTGTTTTATAAATAAAATGGAACCATTTTGAGGGATTTTTCATTTTAATGTCATTATTATTAAAAGTTTTTAAATTTAGGTGTTAAATCCTCATATGGAATAGAACAAAAAGAGGCATTCCTGGTTCTTGAGAAAACAGGATTGAATTTTGTAGATCCTTCATTTCATGCAAGGAAAGTGGTTTACTTAAACTTTTGGGTAAATTTTCTGGCAAACTGTGTTGGTGCTATATAAGAATTTATACCCAAAACATATTATAAATAAATTCTTATATAGCACACAATACAAATTGCCAGAAAATTTACCCATAAGATTTAGTCAACCACTTTCTGCATACGCAAGACAGAGATCTAACACAAAATTCAATTCATGGTGAATTTCTCAAGAACCAGGAATGCCTCTTTTTGTTCTTTTCCCATATAGAGGATTTAACACCTAAACTTATAAAACCTTAATAATAATCACATTAAAATAGCAAAAATGCCTCAAAACTGGTTCCATTTTATTTACTAAACCTAAACTCCAATAGATAACAAAGAATCGTATAACGTAGTGTATCAAATTCCATGCCGTGAATGTGATCTAGTCTACATAGGACATCATGCAGAAATCTAATTGGTCGTATCATTTCTCATAAAAGTGACGCCAGAAGAGTGTTCTTTCTTGTGCACTCTCCAACATGTAAACACTGCTGGACACGCTATGGACTGGCAGAGCAATCATTTTAGATAGGTGACAATTGGTACAAAGAACTTTCCTAGAAATGTACATATTTCTACAACCAAAATCTATGAATAAAAGGAGTGATATCCAAAATCTTAGCTCCATTTATAATTATATTCTCTCGTACCAAAAACAATAACAATCTTTCGTTAATTCAATAATCAAGCATCTGAACTTGCATTTGAGGTACATACATATTACATTCTATTAATTTTAAACCTTTGTAAATGGTATTCATTTTAAAATACAATAATGTATCTGCAAACTCAATTGACGTGTAAATAATTACCTTAATTGTGGAGTGTATAAAATTACCTAGGCACCACGACAGAAGGCTCTGTCGTATGCAGATGCGGCCTGTATGTCAATTCTTAAAAATGGAAAATCCAAAGTTTTTTAAAACATTATATCAAATTTCTTACTTCTTGTTCAACTAACAGGCTATTGGTCGTTAAGTTTTTAAACCATACTTGTTTTTGTAAGTTTTTTAACTATAAATTCTTTTTGCTTTTTATTTATTTCTTTCACTCCGTAAAAGTCTTGTTAGTAACACGGTGGCAACGATCCACGTGCTAAAAACTAAGTTAAAGTCAATGTAGTTTAAAGAGGAATGTGAATGAGTTTTGTTCTTCATTGCTATTAAACCTGTTTCAT
Organism: Listronotus oregonensis; assembly: GCA_019359885.1. Classification (NCBI taxonomy): domain Eukaryota; kingdom Metazoa; phylum Arthropoda; class Insecta; order Coleoptera; family Curculionidae; genus Listronotus; species Listronotus oregonensis. The sequence continues at coordinate 168,721 of JAHBCN010000288.1, forward strand.
GTTTTCAACTCACATATGGTAAGAACTTTGTAAAAACAGAATTATTTTTGTTGGTTTCACTAACAAGAATCATTTTCTTTATTTAGATTGTCCTGATGATGGGAAAAAGTTTTTCCGAAAGCTCGACTTTTCAAAAAGAGTTAATTACTTAAAGTGGCCTTTCAATTGACTGCATTTCCAGTACTCTGGTTTCAGATTTTTCTATATATATATATATATATATATATATATATATATATATATATATATATATATATATATATATTTTATATATATATATATATATATATATATATATATATATATATATATATATATATATATATATATATATAATATATATATATAATATATATATATAATATTATATATATATATATATATATATATATATATATATATATATATATATATATATATATATATATATATATATATATATATATATATATATATATATATATATATATATATATATATATATATATATATATAGAAAAATCGGAAGGTACTGAAATGCAGTCAATTGAGCCACTTTGTATTAACTCTTTATTGAAAAGTCAGCTTTCGGAAAACTTTTCCCATCATCAGGACAATCTAAATAAAAGAAAATGATTCTTGTTAGTGAAACCAAAAATAATTCTGTCTTACAAAGTTCTTACCATATGTGGTTGAAAACATGAAACAGGTTTAATAGCAATGAAGAACAAAATTCATTCCACATTCTCTTTAAACCATTGACTTTAACTTAGTTTTGCACGTGGATCCGTACCGTGTTACTAACAGACTTTACGGAGTGAAAGAAATATAATAAAAGCAAAAGAATTTATAGTTAAAACTTACAAAAAACAAGTATGGTTTAAAAGTTAACGACCAATGAGCGCTGTTAGTTGAACAAGGAAGAAATTTGATATAATGATTTTAAAACTTTGGATTTCCATTTTTAAAATTGGCATCACAGGCCGCATCTTGCATAACTGACAGGCCTTCTGTCGTGGTGCCTAGGTAATTATTTATACACGCTCACAATTAAGGTAATTATTTATCACGCTCATCAGAGTTTGCAGATAATTGGATTTTAAAATGAATCCATTTACAAAGGTTTAAATTAATAGAATGTAAATGTATGTACTACAAATGCAAGTTCAGATGTATTATTGAATCTAACGAAAGATTGTTATTGTTTTTGGTACGAGAGAATATAATAAAATGGAGCTAAGATTTTGGATATCACTCTTTTTATTCATAGATTTTGGTTGTAGAAAATGACATTTCTAGGAAAGTTCTTTGTACCAATTGTCACTCATCTAAAATGATTGCATTCTGCCAGTCCATAGCGTAGTGTGTTTACATGTTGAGAGATGCACAGAAAGAACACCTCTTCTGGCGTCACTTTTATGAAAGTGATACGACCAATTAGATTTCTGCATGTATGTCCTATGTAGATTAGATCACATTACGGCATGGAATTTGATACACTCGTTATACGATTTTTGTTATCTATTGGAGTTTTAGGTTTAGTAAATAAAATGGAACCAGTTTTGAGGCATTTTTTGCTATTTTAATGTGATTATTATTAAAGAGTTTTATAAGTTTAGGTGTTAAATCCTCTATATATGGAATAGAACAAAAGAGGATTCCTGTTCTTGAGAAATTCACCATGAATTGAATTTTGTGTTAGATCTCTGTCTTGCGTATGCAAGGAAAGTGTTGACTAAATCTTTGGGTAAATTTCTGGCAATTTGTATTGTGTGCTATATAAGAATTTATTTATAATATGTTTTGGGTATAAATTCTTATATAGCACACAACACAAATTGCCAGAAAATTTACCCATAAGATTAAGTCAACCACTTTCCTTCATACGCAAGACAGAGATCTATACAAATTCAATTCTGGTAAATTTTCTCAAGAACCAGGAATGCCTCTTTTGTTCTATTCCATATATAAGGATTTAACACCTAAACTTATAAACTCTTTAATAATAATGACATTAAAATAGCAAAAATGCCTCAAACTGTTCCATTTTATTTACTAAAACTAAAACTCCAATAGATAACAAAGAATCGTATAACGTAGTGTATCAAATTCCATGCCGTGAATGTGATCTAGTCTAAGACATACATGCAGAAATCTAATTGGTCGTATACTTCTCATAAAAGTGACGCCAGAAGAGGTGTTCTTTCTTGTGCACTCTCTCAACATGTAAACACTGCTGGACACGCTAGGACTCAGATGCAATAATTTTAGATAGACTGACAATTGGTACAAAGAACTTTCCTAGAAATGGTACATATTTACTTACAACCAAAATCTATGAATAAAAGGAGTGATATCCAAAATCTTAGCTCCATTTATAATTATATTCTCTCGTACCAAAAAAACAATAACAATCTTTCGTTAGATTCAATAATAAGCATCTGAACTTTGCATTTTGTAGGTACATACATATTACATTCTATTAATTTTAAACCTTTGTAAATGGTATTCATTTTTAAAATACAATAATGTATCTGCAAACTCTTAATTGTGAGCAGTGTATAAATAATTACCTTAATTGTGAGCGTGTATAAATAATTACCTAGGCACCACGACAGATGGCTCTGTCAGTTATGCAAGATGCGGCCTGTGATGTCCAATTCTTAAAATGGAAAATCCAAAGTTTTTTAAAATCATTATATCAAATTTTTACTTCTTGTTCAACTGACAGCTCATTGGTCGTTAAGTTTTAAACCTACTTGTTTTTGTAAGTTTTTTAACTATAAATTCTTTGCTTTTTATTATATTTCTTTCACTCCGTAAAGTCTTGTTAATAACACGGTGGCAACGATCCACGTGCTAAAAACTAAGTTAAAGTCAATGTAGTTTAAAGGAATGTGAATGAAGTTTTGTTCTTCATTGCTATTAAACCTGTTTCATGTTTTCAACTCACATATGGTAAGAACTTTGTAAAGAGATAATTATTTTGTTGGTTTCACTAACAAGAATCATTTTCTTTTATTTTTGGATTGTCCTGATGATGGGAAAAAGTTTTTCCGAAAAGCTCGACTTTTTCAATAAAGAGTTAATTACTTAAAGTGGCCTTTCAATTGACTGCATTTCCACTACTCTGGTTTCAGATTTTTCTTTAACTAGTCAGTCACGACTACCCTTCCTCTTTTTTTATATATATATATATATATATATATATATATATATATATATATATATATATATATATATATATATATATATATATATATATATATTTTATCTTAAATAACTCTAAATTTTTTATGGCTCATAGACCAAGAAATGTACCCTTTCCCGAAATGGCGGATATGGTTTTGATGTTTGGTAAGTTTTAAATATTATTGTAAACAGTAAATACCTGTCAATTCTCAACTAGGAAAATGTGACTCCAATGCTAGTTTAGCCGCTAGACGCTAAGCCCAGACATTCCCAAACCGATTTCACCCCAAAAGAAAATATTTTTTAAATTTGATTAACCGCCTAAGGGAGACTGGAAGTTTCAGCGAAAGACGGAATGGTAATTGCGGCCGACCTCGTGCGGTTCAACCAGGGCAAGAGGAAGAAATTTTAAGAATTGTCGAAGAATCACCAAACATTTGTACTGAGGTTTTGGCTGAACGGTTAAGAAATATTGGGAAAACCGAGACACATAATATTTTAGGGAGTCAACAACTTTACCCATTTCATCTTCAAAAAGTACAGGGTCTTTTACCCGACGATCCCGAGGCAAGACTTGTATTTTGTAGATGGTTATGTGAAATCAATAAC
>JAHBCN010000288.1:177500-180000 GCA_019359885.1 Listronotus oregonensis
GTTTGGGGCTCGATGGCAGCAGCTGGAGTTGACAACTTAGCTTTTATTGAAGGTACTATGAATCATCGCATATACCTGCAAATTTTGCGCGCTAATTTCGTACCATTAGTTGAGCGTTTCTTTTACAGCATTCGCTTTAAAAAAATGGCTCTTGTATAATGTCCCCAAACAACTTCATTCACCACCCCACTCGCGGAATTTAAATCCCATAGATCCATGGTACCTAGTACTTAAGATCAATATAGGCCCCTTGTAAGCTGTCATAGATAAAAAAGAAGGGATAATCAGTTTTTTTTTTTTGTAAATACAATATAATTCAAATTATTCTAATTTAAAACAAAAATATTTTAGGGATTGCTCAGAGAAAATAAATGCCCTTAGGTAATAATTTTAGCTTATTTGTGCGTGTGCCCGATAAATAGCTTAATGAGGGTCATGATAAGGCAACCTAGAACATTCTTAAAGTAGTAAATATTACCTTTTCTATGCATACTTAAGGGTTTAGTTTGCTAGGTACAAATAGGTGTTATCACCAAATAACATAAAATTGTAATAAGTATATTATATTTATTAAAAAAAAAACATTGTTGTATTATAATTAATCTATTATATGATATTATTAAACTTAAGATTTTTTTACATTAAATTAAAACTTTTTAACCACATAAGGAGTTTTATTAAATTTATTTTAAAAAATCAGTTTTAAATTTTAATTCCATAAATTACTTAATGAAACAATAGGCACCTTAAAACAAAGTTTAAGTAGAGGCTTAATATTCAATTTTAATATAAAGTTGCAAATTGTAAAATAGATAAAATGTTATTCTATGGTATTATAATTTATTTTAAAAAAGAATACCCAAATTTCAGCAAGTATGAAAACATATAATTATTTGATTGATATTAAGTAGTTTAAAAGTGATTATTTATAAGTGTCCGACTTTTTGTAAGATTTATATTTGGAAAAGGTGAAAGTAATGGTTTCATTCGTTAAGCTAAATGTTATACTGTTTATTCGGTTTTCGGAATGACTTGAGTTCATTTAACATTTTAATTTGAAATTTAAATCAAAGCTAACAATTAAATAAAATTTTATTTCGTCATCCATTATATATGTCTGGTGTCAAAATTTAAATACGCGTCTTTTTGGTCTATGTTACACTAAAATAATTTTTGCATGTGCATCGTATGCCTGCAGGAGTTTGATAACCACCAAAACTTTCCGATTATGTTTTATTTTTGGACAATAACTATATGTTTTTTTAAATAATTTTAAATTGTATATATGTAACACAGTTATTTTAAAAGTTTAAATACAAGATATGTTTTTTGTAGTATCGGTTAAAAGTTTTACGTTGATATGTTTTTTGTAATATAACTTGAACAATGACCATGTTAAAATATTAAAAAAAAACTTGATTTTAAAAATTTAAGCAGAAATATTGACAAAAAACAAAATTACCATAACATATCCATCCATATACCCAACAAGTTTGATATATTAATCAGATATGATAAGTGTATTAAATATAAAATATAACAGTTACTTTGTAATATTTAAAACTATTTTAAATAAAAAATAACATGTTTAATAACATATATATAGAAATAAGAAGAAAAAAAATACCACAGAACTGCAGTCAACTGTAATTTTTAAAATTTCCATATTCTTTTGTGGCTGAAGATAAATTATACGACTTATAACTTTTGCAGAATTGCTCAATATTTGAAATATATAATGGTACAGTTGCGTTTTATCGCCGAAAGTTATCTAATCTTTTGTCCCGAGATGGACCTTAAACAAAGCGTCAAGAATTTATTATCGAATGCCTTGTTTCGAACAGACGCTTATTTTAGAGAATTTCAGGATCTAAAATAGAAATTTGTTGAAATAAATCACGTAACTTCCTTATGTTTAAAATATTTATTTTTGGTTTAAAACATATTGTGTTTGAATTTTAGAGCAAACCCTTAATTCATTAAATTTTTGCAACATACCACAATATCAGAAAAAAATGTTTTTTTTTTGTTTTTGTTTAGAAAATATTTTTTGCTTTTACGCAGCTCAATATTTTTAAATTTAGTCGGTAGAGCCTAATTCTATAAGAGCATAATAATTATGACAGCATAAAACACCAATAACCAGATAGATTCCAGAACATAGATTTCTTTAAGGAAGCCAAAGAGATATTCCTGCTGTTATAAATTTCGAAAAATAATAATAAGAAAAGTAATTTAATTTAAAAGCTGTTAAATTTTGTTCATTGTAATTTAAATGTACAAAAAATATGTGTGTTTTTACATGCCTTAATGGAAATTTTAAAACGGTTATTTAAAATCCAAAAAAATAAAGGTAGCTGTTTTGTTTAATTAAGGCATGTAAGGACAAACATACATTTAAATTACAATGAACAAAATTTAACAGCTTTTAAATTAAATTATTTCTCTTATTATTAATTTTCTTAAAGAAATCTATGTTCTGAAATCAAAAAATTGTTAT
>JAHBCN010000288.1:182500-220473 GCA_019359885.1 Listronotus oregonensis
GAACTCTATAAAAAAGAACTGTTTAATGAACTCAAAAGTGACTTAGATTAAGTGAAATGGACAGGTTAAGACAAGTGTTGTATTTTCATAAAAATAACAAATAGTGGAAATAAAAAAAGAAAAGTGATATAGTGAACAGTATAGTAAAAACATTCATTTTATAGAATTAGATATTAAAACGGGTAAAAACTTAAAGAGTTACCAAATAATTACATTTGTAATCATAGTAAATAAACAATGTTTATTAATGGACAATAATGTTGATTGTAAAATGATTATAAATTATTAAGGAATCATATTAATCTTAAAAGATGTCTTTAATTATGTATATTTAAGTTTGTAAAGTAGGTAGGAAAGAAAACCTAAAGTTTATTTGTAAATTGGAAAATAAGTAAAAGTCACGTACGCCATTTATCAAGCATCAATAGCTTTAAAAATGAAATTTGCAAACAAACTCAAATTAAAACATAAATTTGTTTATACCAAATGAAAAGCAAATAAATTTATAATAATTTTCATTTAATAACAAGGGCCATTATAAAGAAATAAACATAGGGTTTTAAAAAGAAAATCAAAATATATCAAAATTGAAGTCATAAAATTTAACATAAATTTTTCTCAGTGGCCTGGAAAGCATCCATTTTCATAAAAATTATTCATTTGTTTCAATATATAAGCGAAAAACGCCCGAAAACGGCATCATTCACATAATTCAGTTGCTACCGAAAACTTAAAAGTTTATTATAATAAAAACAAATGAATGGTCAAAGAAAGTATTCTAACTTCACTATTTTGACAGAAAGTAAACAAACAAAACAAAGTTAAGTTTCCAGTATAAATATAAAGTTAAATCATCAGAAAGTTTATAAAAGTGTTAATACAGAAACAATCAAGTTAAATACCTGTGTTAATGGTAATTAATCCAGACAATTAAAAGTAAACCAGCGATCGAAATCGACAAACGTCAACAAGTATATTTTTCGACACGTTCGATACTAACACCACACTAGAGGCAGCTTTGGACATTATTTATGGAAGATTTACAAGTTAAACCAAAGGGAAAACGAGATTATTTAGTTTTTGTATCCTTTTTTATAATGTTTATGACAAATAGTCATAGTTCAATTATATTGTTCCTGTAATAAGTAAGAGTTTATTTATGTATTGAAAAAGGATTGGAGAAATAAATATTGCCAACGTTACTTTTAAAGAAACTTTTAAAATTGAGGCAAGACATAGATATAAATATTAAACATAATTATGAATTAAAAATATATGATTTAAGATTTAAGAATAACAGCATTATTATCATTTTTATAAATATTTGTTATCAAAAATTAGTATTTATAACAAATAATTTATTTTTGAAAATTATTCAAATCTTTTATTTTGTATGTATGTCCAGATAAATGTATGAGATAAAAGCCAGAACTCAAAGGGATTGAGAGTTTCAGAAAGCCGGAGTTGACATACTTAAAACCCCACAGAATTAAAATTAATTGTAACGAATCTCGTAAATATTATAACATAAAAACAAAACTAACTATATACTAACTATAAAAAGGTGTTCACTTTGGGTCTACGTTTTATTGAGAGCGTAAGAATAAAAACATTTTATTTTATTTTGAAGCAGATCGGACAATCCGGTTAAGAAGGAATGGGTCTTTTGCGACACGGCCACGTCTTATCTACGAGCAGTTCAAACCTATTAAATTTAATGTTGCCCCTACAAACCAATAAAAATAAAAGTAGGAAACAGCGTTTAATACCCATGGAAATGTGGCTAGGGGGCAATATGTTTTTCTTTATATTTTTTCTCTTGGATATTCTCAATTTAATATGTTTTCTAAACCCAGAAATTGTATCCTAAGGTCAAGCTTAGGCAATCTGTATATGTTAAACATTATATTTTAAAGTCTATTTGTATAACTTTAAATTATTTTCCTGTAAAAGGTTAACAAAAATATACATTTAAAATAATTTTGTAGTTATTCCTTAAAGGGACAGCGCTCACAGGTTTTTAAGTATATATTACGTGATATTACTTATTGTTGTCAACACCAAATATTAACTTAAATAAAATGTGAGCTCCTTATTCCAATTTCCACCTTGCTGAATTTATTTAAATTTTGGTGTTAAAACCAAATAAATTTCAACAATGCTAAAAGAAGATTATTTAGCAAAAGGGATCAGTTTTATATTTGTATAATAAATAAAACATGTAAGTTAAACCATCGTACAAATTTTAAAATGCATTAACTAGGTATTATCCGATATTATTACCTTAACTAAAAAGAGGTTAGAATACAAAAAGGTACAATCTTTAGAAAACTACAACATTTGATTATAATTTTGTGTTATAACCAAATCATGAGGTATAAAATAAACCCTAAGAAACAAATAATAAAATTTAATATTTAGTTTAGCTCGCCTAATAATTAAAAAAATATTTGGATCCTTTAATAATTTATTTTCATAAAGAAATTTACAGCAGCAGCTAACGTGTTGTTATATTTGTCAGACTAAACCACTTATGAATGTATGCCCAATGATTACTGCTATAAATATGTAAATATCTCTATATTTCATCTGTGAGAAGTCGCTTATTGCATATTTAAATATTTAACAAAGGATAGAACCGGCTGTCCGACATGAAAAGACAAAATATACTGTTCTCGAAGCAAGGCATATATGAACATACATCATAAAGTATTAATGTATATTTGTGAGAACAGTAGCAACTTCTAAACAAAGATTGAAACAGCATGCGTTTCCGGACACAATTTCCGGCAAAGTTTGTTAATAATGCAACTCCTTGTCGGGATGATTTAGAGCGAATAAACAAAGGTTTTGTTAAGTGTTGTACCAGCATAAATAGTGGATATGCAAATCTCCTTGCATTTAAATATAATTTAAGTGTACTACTACTGTGTGTAAATTGTTGTAACATACAAACTGTAATTTTATAAATATCTTTACCATTTTTGTTTAAAAACATCTATTTGTACATACCTTCAGAAGTTGCGATAATTTTATTTATGTTTACCAATGCTTTATAATCCGAAGATGGGGTTGGAGGCCATTTATAACAACCTACGCCACCCTTATGTTTTAACTTTCTCCTCATACCGGTATATTAACTGCAGAATTCTATGCTCTGATGACACAATTTAAGACAGGTTTAAATTTTCTTACTTAGTCCGTTATACCAACCGTTCCTGAGATGGAGGTTAATTAAACAGAGTCGCGGTTGGTTCAGGTCAATCAGGTGTGACAGGTGCTAAAACTTGGCAAACTTAAAAAAATCTTTTAAGAAAGCTGCCGTTTTAGTATCTTAAAATATATTATTATAGTTACCCAAAAACAAAATGGCAGACCATTCCACGGTTATGACGTCCTGGCAGAACTTTCCGAAATATAAAAAAATGATAATAAGGAATCTGAAATTTAAATATGTTACTCTTGACAGTATTAAAAGCAAATATTTTTTACGGCAGACGGATCTGCCGTAAAAAAGCAAGCACAAATATGTAGAAGTTCTTTTTAACATATTAAATCTGCTGACTATTTTATGAACTACTATGAACATGCGAAATAATATTAATAATATAAATAATCATACTTACTGTCTTTACATGGATTATGGGTAAAATGGGACATTACAAACCCACGTCTATTGGTAAAATATAATTGTGGTATAATGAATATGCAGGGTGAGTCGAGAGGAACGCACCAAACACCAGGTGAGTATTGTACACGTAAAAATGATTTAAAAAAACTTATATGTTCTTATGCGATTCTCATTTGTTTTCAAATTATAGCCTAATTAAAATGTTTTAAATAGTTTACCGCTTCTTATCACAAATGCTGTAGGTACCGATGGTTTGGTCCGCTTTGTTGTTCTAACATGTATTAGTGTCAGTGTTAGTGTGTTTGACGCATTTATTTTTGAATTTGTACGATTAAAGTCGTATAAAATGCCACGCTTAATTTTGAAAACAAATGAGAATCGTATAAGAACATATGGATAATTTTACATTATTTTTACGTGTACAATACACACCTGTAGTTTGGAGCGTTCCTCCCGACTCACCCTGTATAAATGGCATTATTATTTTTATTTTTTAATTCTTTAAGGTAAAATATAAATTAGAAATAAAATTATTTATTGTAAACAATATTAAAAATATACAATTCCAATCTATATATTTTCCCTTCATATTTCCGTGTCATCATCTTCTGAATCGTTGTCTTTATCGTGGAAGAGAATGTCGTCACCAGCTTTATCGGTTTCTGAAAATTAAAATTAAAATTAAAATTAGCAAATCGAGTGTCATATTTAAATTTAATTTTGTAGCTATATAATTACCTATAGAATTTCCAATTAATCGCTGACGAGACATGGCAATAGATCTCTTTTGAACCATTTAAATATAAAGGAGCTTCCTTGCTTTATCCAGCCATAATGAAGTTGGTCCAACGTTGTTGGTTGTTTTTAAAAAGCGTTTTTCCAAATGCTTAAAATATAATGACTTCTTAAAAAGTTTTAAGTTTTGCCAGTAGAAAACAGGTTGTTGCTACGACATTTTACCATTGTAAAACACACTTGTGAAATAGTCAACAAAATACAATATAACTTATTAATATTTCGTAAGTTTATATGTTTACTTCATGCATCAATGTCAACGTTTTAGAATAAACTGAGGATATTCTTACTCGCGCGAGAGGCAATATTTTTCTGTCTGCCAGGTCAAAGCAACCGGCAGATCCGTCTGAAGAATAAGATAGATAAATTTTAGATTTTTATAATACTTTTTCATTTTGTTTTTAAATGTCTATTATATTATATTTTGACATACCAAAACGGCAGCTTTCTTAAAACCTGAACCAACCGCGACTGGGCTTAACTGACCTCAATCTCATGGACGGTAAGTATTACGGACTAACTGAGTAAATTTGAGGCTTTCTTAAATTATGTGTTATCAGCTGTTTACTGGCTCATAGACTATTAAAATTATTCCACTTTTTAAAAGCTCTATTTTTTACTGATTTTTTCAGTTTCTTTTTAATAATCCAATATCTATACCCAAAACAATCGATCGAACAATTAAGACAATAAGAACTTTTACGGGCTTGAAAGAATAATAAACAATTTATTTGGATCCTACAAAAAAAGCAGATACAAGTGCGCTTCGTGCAATATCGAGTGCAAACACTGAACTAACGCGCGATTATGCCTCCGGTGATATTAAGGTAGTTCACTCCCAAAACGACTTTTCGTAAGAATTTTTTTTAGCAAAATGTATTTTTTAGGGGTGTAAGATGTAAAAAAATGGGGTAAAAAACACCCCTTTTCGTAGTATCCAATATCCATTTCCGACAGTTTGTAGTTAATCTGTTTCTAAAGAGAATGCAATACGTTTCATCTCGATTCATGTACTTCCAAAATCATTTCTAGATTTAAAGTGTTTTTTAACAGATTTACCCGTATTATAGCTGTTCGCCGTGTTAAGCAATTATGTCATGGGTAAGAATTTGCTTTACAAAGAAAAAATTAGGTGCCACGGTGTTTCTTTTATATTTAGCTTTTTTTAGTAAATTTTAAATTGGTTTAAAACACCGAAATGAACCAACTTCAAAAAAGTAAAGTGTTATTATTAGATAAATAACCAAATATAAATATATCAAAGTTAGGTATTTGAATCCATAAATAGTCAGTCACTATAAACAAACTTTTTTTGCTTACTTACATTAACATTGCCGATATCTTTCATGTACAAAAAACCGGTCATTCATTTCGAAATATCTCAAAAACGGTTTTTACGATATTTTTTTAAACTATTGCAATATAAATTACAGTATTGAATTTTCTAAACGTTTTGTTAAAAAGATATTGATTTTGAAAGTTTACATGTGTTGTGTACAGTCTTCTACAAAAATAATATTTTCAAGCATTGAGAAACTCTACCTTTTGGTAAAGCGTATTCGATCGTTTTTGGTACAGCGCTAAATTTGTGTTTCATTCAAAATACTGCATCACGAATTCAACTAAAATAGGAAAAAAAATGTTTCCGACTGGTACTAGTCGAGGGAATCCCGGCCCGTTCAACAATCAATTTTTGTTAGAGGGAGATGGGCGAGTTCGGAGACGTTAATCCCAATCTCGATTTGACTTGTGGACACTGCTCGAATTTAACTAAAAAGACAATACTTTTGACCCAAGACTGTCGCGAATCCTCCGTTCACAATCAATTTTTTGGGAGACGAGTTATACTTAACCAGTGCAATCCAGATTTGAATATAAATATACATATAGACCATTTAAAACGCGGGTCCTGGGTGCTCAATTTCGCTGCAAGAATAGACTACCTTCAGGGTACGTTCTTTGGGTCTCTGATTTCGAATTTCGTGGTCCCGCAGCTCTGAATTTCTGGCATCACTCCTAAAAATGCAAAGAACACCCTTTTAAGGTTTTTTTAACGAAAATCTTATAAAAAACCTATAAAAATGCTCTTAAGGAACCTAGAAAATAATCGTTGGTTACGTTTTTTGAGTTGCTAATTTCGAATTTCGGGGTTCCCGGACCCTTGAACCTCGGGAACACCCTTTTTGCAGGTTTTTTAAGCATAATCCAATAAAAAAAAATATTTAATATTAATAAAAATGTGTATTTTTAAACATTATTATAATAATTTAAGCAAAAAATAAAAAAAGGGTAATTTATTTTGGGTAAAACAACCCCCATCTCTAAATTATCGTGCAAAAAAATGTTATGCTTTTTGCACGATAATCCCTCAGGGAAGGAATTTTTTTTGTATAATGGCTGCTTATTCAAAATTTAAGGCAAAAAGCAAACCATTTTTTTGCATTTTTTTAAATTGTATGATATTTTGGGAATGAACCCGAAAATTTAGTTTAGACCTAAATTAATATAATATTATAGAACATTAAAAACAAAACATTTAATACTAAATAATCTAAAAATTCTTTTATGAGAATTTTCTTAAAAAAATCACTAAAAAATGGTGTTTTTTGCCCTTTTAGGGGTGGCGCTGGGGTTTAAAGGTTTTAGGACCCCCAAATTTGGAATCAGCGACTTAAAAAACGAACCTTGAGAGTACTTTTTAGGTTTCTAAAGAACATTTTTATAAGTTTAAATAAAAAAATCCTAAAAAGGGTTTTTTTGCCCTTTTAGATATGACCCCGGGATTTAAGGGTTTTGGGACCCCAAAATTCAAAATAGGCGATCCAAAAAACGTACCCTGGGAGTAATTTCTAGGTGCCTAAAGAGCATTTTCATAAGTTTTTAATAACATTTTCGTTAAAAACTCCTAAAAACGTTGTTTTTTGCATTTTTAGGAGTGATGCCAGAATCTCTAAGCTGCGGGACCCCGAATTTCGGAACCAGCGATCCAAAAAACATACCCTGAACGTAGTCTCCACTTGCAGCGAAATTGGGCACACAGGACCTGTGATTTGAATGGACTACTATTAGGAAAAAAATTTGAGATTTGTAGTTCATCTATTTTTTTACGTTTACCTAAAAGTTGCACTTTGACATAAAAACAAAATTTAAACATTTTTTTAACAGAACTTTTTTATTATTTTAATTTAATTTTTATAGTTAATTCCCCAATCGACGCCCATAAGCCAAATGTTAATATCGAGTCGATTTTTGAGTTACTGAATAAAAAAAGGTAATTTTAATTCAGTAACTCAAATTAATTAATTAAATATATTTTTTCATGTGTCCAACTTTTTGGCGGTCACTGTATCGGTACACCTTATATTGATTGATTGATTGATACCGTTAAACCGTTCAATAATTAACTTTTTATTTTTAACATATTTTTTTCTTAAAAAATAATAAAAAAATTTAACCGCTTATATAATAACCGTTTGTAAAATCAAATTGACATTTATAAAATACCTAGCTGGAATTATCTTGAAACTGGAAACCTAATCCGAAATCCTATTTAAGAGCAGCTTTGTTAAAGCGAATTTTCCCAATCTATGTTACCTGCACAAGAAACTTCTTGTTTATCGTTCAATTAAAACTTTAAGTAAATACACCCCAATGAGCTCGTTATCAGTAAGGGTTATCCTAAACTGCACTCTAATAGCTAGCTGGGTATTTTGTGAATATCACGGTGTGACAATATTGCATAGTTTGCTATATCAAAATCTCTCTTTCCTTAATAAAATGCTAAAGTTTTTTGGTAAATTTTTAAATTTTAGAAGAGATCCTTAGTATTTTTAATACAACAGGTAAAAAAAATAATGATAAATTAATGTAGTCATGTAGACTTGTCACTTTGGCCGCTTTACAACCATTTTATCCTAAAATTAAACAAAAAGTCAAGTACCTCAGACCTGCGATACTTTTTATTAGGTACTAGATTAGTATAAATGGGATTTACTTTATTCCTATAATAATAGCCATCATTATATATGCTTGGCAAAGAATATAATATTATTTACGTTATACACGGTGACCAAGATAAGGAAGGCCAGTAGGGGGATCTTCGAAACAGTAAGAGATTTGTGGGTAGTTTTAATTTTTTTTTTCTTGAAACAGTTCATGAAGGCTGATGCCTTAATACTAACGTACCGTGGGTGTCTTAAGTGTGGTGAGAGGAAGTTTGTTTACACGGGAATTAAATATTTGGAGATTGGGAGGAGAAGGTAAAACTTCTGCGGGAAGGAGGTTCCATAGTCTTGACACTCTAGGGATGAAGAAACAAAGAAAGCGGGAAGTTTGGGGCCTCTCTAACTGAACTGTTAAAGAATGCATAAAAGTTGCACTACGTGTTGCTCTGTTGGAAGCTGCCAGAGAAGGAATTATACTGGCCAACTCATCTGAGCCAAAGCCGTGAAAATGCCTATAGAACAGCGACAGATCCTCTACACCTCGACGGTGGGCAAGAAGAGGAAGCCTTTCTGTGAGCGTGGAATCATTAATAAGACGAACGGCTCTTTTTGAATGGAGTCCAGAATGCTAAGTGTTGTAGGAGACGCCATTCCCCAGACATGAGAACAATATTCTAAAGAGGGTCTGATTTGGGATACATACAGAGTATACATATTGGAAGAAGAGAAATACTGTCTGGAACGAAAGAGGAATCCAAGCTTTTTGGAAGTTGCCGAGGCTATGAATGTAATGTGTCTGTGCCAGTTGAGGTTATTTTCAAAAGTAACGCCGACAAGATTAAACGACTCTTTGTTCTGCGGAACTTGGCCGCTCATATGTAACGGATGAGCATTGGCAGACTTTTTTTGCGACAACGAACATGACTGTGTTTTCGAGGCATTAAGCTGAACAAGATTTATGGCGCCCCAATTCAAGATAAGTTTAAGGTCTTGTGAAAGAGATATCTGCATTGACCTGCGCTTGTTTTCCAAATCAGAATTACATGGTGGCTTAAGAAATTAAATACTAGAGTGGAGGGTACTGTCGTCAGCAAAACTATAACTATGAATTAGGCAAAGTTACGTATTGGGGAGTTCAATAATATCCTATTGAAAAAATTGATGTTTCGTACTTCCGGAAATATGGCGAAAAAACTGATGTTTTCGATTTTCGTTTTTATTTATATACTAGTTCATTTCAAAATTCTAAATATACATTCTTATTGGAACTTTTTGCGCTTCATCTATTGGGGAAAGCAAAACCTTTGTACATTTTGTTTTCGTTAAACCATCATCAACTTTATTTTTTTAAATATGGCTCGGGACTTTTTGTTTTATTTTTTGAACCACTTATTATCCCAATTACAAAAATGTATAACACTTAATATTTGTTTAACAAATATTGAACCCCCCTATAAAAAATGATGTGCCTTCCTTGTCTAACTCATTGTCTCTTATGGAAAATATGTTTATTTAACAGAAAAATATCAAGTGTTTAAACTACCAACCTATCTCTTACCGTTTCGGATATCCCCATACTGGCAATCCTTATCTTGGACACCTTGTATACAGCAAGCGGCTAAAATATGGGACAAATTAAGTTTAGTAGTTTTGATACCAAGGGTATTTTTTTTGGAAACACTATTCCTTTAAAGCCATTTACGAATTCTTAAATTTTACGCATGATTTATGCAGCAAATCCTACACCTATTTTTAACTTTTTCGGAGCAGAGAAAAAAAACACAATTTAAGGTGCCAGCCCACTAGGGCGACGCAACGAGATTAAATGCATTAGAGATACTTTACATGTAATCAAACTGAAGCCCGCTCATCTAGGCAATGCAACGCGGTGCGACGCGGTGCGACACCTTGAGACACGTCGGGAGAGCAAGCAAGCGATAATATCGCGTGGCATTCGAGGCCTCCTTCTGGTATCATCGTAAAGAATCTCACATATTGATATGTTCTGTTATCACTGCATTTATTCATTTGTTGTTATTTTGTGATATAAGTATTTTATTATTATTATTATGTTTTTCTTTTAATTGATCTAAATAAAAAAGTTGTTTTGGGGATTCTAATTTCAAGGTATGTAAAAGCTTTTTTGGAGTTTTATAGACGTCTGTGTTAAACTGAGAAGTTTTGAAAACTTTTTTTCCGACATGCGAAAGTCTTTGAAAATTTGTCTTGCATCTTTGCTTAAATCTGGAAATAAGTGATGGAATTCTCCACACGCATTCCTTGTTTCATTAATTTCAGGGACCCAAACTCTTATATATAACAAATATGATGTATATTTATTATTATATTATGTATAAGGAATTGTAACAAAGAGATCCCTTATTAATATTGAAAATATTTACGGGAGTAAACAGATATTCTTTGTATAATTTTAAAATAAAATTAATAATAATATTAGTAAAATTAATTTTCAATTAGTAAATAACGTTGAGATTACGGTAAAAATACATGTCGATTTTAAAAACGTATGACATTGCCTAATGGGAGATACCTGGCCAAAAATAAGACAAAATTGTTATATTAACATAGCTTTAAAAGGGCACCGATTTTGAGACACTAGGTGTAAAGGGAATTTTTTTGGAATTTGGTTATTATTTTTAAACTAGGTTTTTTAATTTAAATAGGATGTATATCTAGAACATTGACTAAGAGTCCCCGAGCACTGTCAACTTTAATCATCGGCAACTAAATAGTTTACTCACCTGTGAGTAGCCCGCCATCGCGCACTGGCGACTAAATAGTTGCTTCTCAACTTAGTCCATGGATTTCCTAGAAGCTACTTGCGCTGTTGCGCCCATTCTGAGACGTCGCAAAAACAAGCAAAGGAACAAAAAGTTTTGGGTAAATCCAATAATTAGTTCCAGACTTTCTGATGAGCAATTTTATAAGCTGTTTGATAAATTAAAATAGTATTCAAATAAGGTCATTAATTACTTTAGAATGAGCATAGAAACTTTTCATTAACTACTGGTTACCCTTGGACCATAAATAACTTATACGTCATGACGTCAGGCTCTACCACCTCCAGAAAAATTGGCGGTGACTCTAATGAAAAGAAAATAATATTACTAGGTGCTTAAAGTTTAAATTATTTATTGCAAAAAGTAATGAAAGCGCTCTGAACATGGGCCGTCAAGCAACTAAATAGTTGACAGTGTGCGCGGTTAGGCAGAAACCCACGTAGTCTATTTCTGCCGGCAACTATTTACTCACCCTCGGAATAGGTCCGGACGCAATTATTTAGTTGCGGCAACTAAAAAGTCACGTGTGCGGGGCCGCCGAACCGTTTCATTCGAATTTCTCTTAAGCAACTAAATAGTTGCTTTGAAAAAGTTGATGGTGCGCGGGGGCCCTAAAGTAGGTGATAAATTATTTCTACTATTATGAACCAGTTTCGTAGCATCAACCAAATATATTTATTTTTTACCATTATTAGGTCATCATTTTTGTCAATTTATATTATTAATAGTTAGATATATAAGTCTTATTTTCTGCTTAGTATAAAAAAGGTACTTTTGAATTAACTTGATAAACTTAATGAATTTTAAAATATTTTAATTTTAGACTGGCATGGTATAAAAAGGAAAATATTTAGGTGTTTAAAGTTAGAAAACCAACGATTTATTCGTATTTAAAAAAAAAAAAAAAAGAGCAAGCCTTAAACTAAACAAAAATCTTAGAAATTTTATGTATACCGAGTATTTTGCAGAGGTGGTCCCCTCAGTAATTTTTTTTTAAGATAAAAAAGAAAATAAATTTTTGTGTTGGTAGTTATTTTTTTTAAGGTAAAAAAACTGTCTTATTATTTGACATAAGTTATGCAATATTTAATCTACTTAATTGTTTTGTATTACTTTCGGATTGACCAGAAATGACCAGTAATTTTTAATTTTGAATATCAAGCCAACATAATTTTTGTTATATAGATAGGATAGGACATTCTGAATGCAGTGATATCTCATAAGTCACTTTTTTAGACTTTGGCTGTAAAGGATTTATTTTCTGAAATTTTAATTTGAAGTGCTATAAATCCGTTAATACGGTTAATTTTAAATTTAGTTGTCCCGAAAAAATAATTGTTATCGTCTTTTGTTTTTAAGGTTTCTTCAGACAAAATAAAATTTGCAAAATCACATTTATAGTCATAAGTTATTTTTTAATGAACCCTGGGTGGCTTGTTAGCAAATCCTAAAAAATATTTCTTTTTAAATAGTTTAATTTCATATTGGCAAGGTGAGAAGTGTATAGTGGGGATAGTTAAATCGATTGTAGCACTCGTTGTGGTCAAATTTTCGTTAAATCATGCTTGATTTAAATGTAAAAAATTAGATAAAATATTAAAAATGGGGCATAGTAGTTGTGTCAGGTAATAAAAATGCCTTAGTTAGAAGGTTAGTTGATTCATAAATAGCCTGCAAATTACTAGAATTTCTTTGCTTTTTTAGTACAATGCCTCAATGGCTAACTGGGTATCACGTTTGACAAGCAACACGAAGGTCCCGAGTTCAATTCTACAAAACTTTAAGTACTTTTTTTATTAAAAACAAACGAATATATATATATATATATATATATATATATATATATATATATATATATATATATATATATATATATATATATATATATATAAATATATAAATAATGTAAGTAATCTTACAGCTCTCCCATAGCATTAAAGCATGATTTTATTCAGCCGTCAGATATCGTTGTATCGCACACCCGGCCCATAGTAAGTAATTAAGGCATGACTGTTTATAAAATATACCTTATAAATATAATTATCGTTTCATTAAACTAGTCCAGAGAAGCTGTAAATAACATGAGACAAATAAATTATTTTTTTTATGTCTACTTGGTTTAATATTTATGGATTTACCGAAGACAAGGCGCTTTAGAGTAAAGTATAAAAACAAACTAAACTGCTCAACAAAAAGATCGTACCATTTAATTTTTAGACCAATTTCAAACTGCTGTAACTTTTAAAAAAATTAATTTTTTTGAATATCTAAAACGAAGCTTAAAGTCGCTTTTCTTCTTTTAAGCTGTATTGCATTTAGTTTTAGTAAGATGAATATTATCATGATGTACAGGGTCATCAATAGAGTGCTGCAAAAACAATAAATTCGAGTGTGTCCCATTTCAGTGGTAATTCTTTTGATCGTTATAATATGGGTTGTTACCAAGATCATATCAATATCTCTAGGCGTTTATGCCAGTTTTTGAATTGAGGACCTCTGGCTTGCGATACACTTCTAAACGTCAAATTTTGGTAATTAATTCTTTAAAACGCTATAACTGGAAAATGGATTAACGGATTTCAGCGAGTGTTTCATATTCGGAAAGCTCATTTCATGTAGATTTTTTATGTCCTAAGCACTTTTCGATAGGTTATATTTTTATGAGTATACGGGGCCAACAAATACCAAGAACGTAGCTGATTTAGAAATCCTAAATATAGGGTAAATTATTGAACGCCAAAGGGACCATATTGTGTGTTTTGTTCTAAAACACGATTTCTACCGTTAATTGATTTATGCTGTTTAAGTGCCTGTAAACTTCAGCAATTCAGCAAAATGCGTTGTTATTATGACATTGGGACTGAATAGTAGAATTCCAACAACGTCTTAAAGTTTTAAACATAAATTAGGGTATTTGGTGTTGTACACCATGATATACGGAGTGATCAACAAAGTGCTTTCAAATTTATTATGGTATCCATAATTACCGCAACATTAGGTATATAACGGCCTTGTTTGCGCAACATGTTTTAAATTAAAATTATTAGGCTTGAAACTCTTTTTAGTACATTTCGGTGTCCAAAAACTTACCGCACTATATTTTTTAGTAGATTTTAGCTTAGTTTTGCCATTTTCAAAAAGTCAAATTACCTCTACAAAAAACAAAAAAATGTTTAGTTAATACATTGAATTTATTTATAGCAGCGATACGTTTCTATAGCAACGATGGAATAATGTCATTGTCATAAAACAGTTTGTAAGTCAAACAAAACTTTTTGTCTTCTGTAGGGGTAATTTTACTCTTTAAAAATGGCAAAACTAAGCGTAAGAAGGGTAGAAGAAGTTAGGAGGGCTCACGGGGGGACCATCCATTATTAATTTTAATGTTTTTTTTTGTTTATTACATTATTAATTTTATCTGTTACTATTGCTGTTTTTAATATTTTTTATTAAATGTAATTTTACGCAATTGAGATTTGTAAAAACATTTTATCTAATGAGAATGTTTTATTTTTTAACGTTTATTAAAACATTTGTAAAATGGATTACTGGAAATCCTAAATTTACATTTATCTAGGATTTTAATAATAAAGACTTGCAAAAACGTCTATGAATATCGAAAAAACAATATTATTCTAATAAGTAAAACATTTTGCTATCCAAAATGGCACAAAATTAAACATTAAATTTGTTGATCACTCTGTATATCATGGTGTACAACACCAAATACCCTATTTTATGTTTAAAAATGTTTAAAACTTTAAGTCGTTGTTGAAATTCCTAACCGTTCAGACCTAATGCCATAATAACGATGCACTTTTACTGAATAAGTTTACAGGCACTTAAACAGCATAAATCAATTAACGGTAGAAATAGTTTCGAGATATTGACATAACTTGGCCATTTTTAAAACAAAACACACACATATGGTCCCTTAGGCGTTCAATAATTTACCCTATATTTAGGATTTCTAAATCAGCTACGTTTTTGGTATTTGTTGGCTCCGTATACTCATAAAATTATGACCTATCAATAAGTGCTTAGGACATAAAAAATCTACATAAAATAAACTTTCCAAATATGAAAGGCTCGTTGAAATCCGTCAATCCATTTTCCAGTTATAGCTTTTTAAAGAATTAATTACCAAAATTTGACGTTTAGAAGTGTATCGTAAGCCACAAGTCCTCAATTTAGAAACTGGCATAAACGTCTAGAGATATTGATATGACCTTGATAACTACCCATATTATAACGACCAAAAAAAAAAAACCACCGAAATGGGACACACTCGAATTTTTTGTGTTTTTGCAGCACTCTATTGAGCACCCTGTACATCATGATAATATTCATCTTTTAAAACTAAATGCAATACAGCTTAAAGTAAAAGAAACACGAATTTAACTTCGTTTTACATATTCAAAACAGTCAATTTTTAAAAAAGTTACAGCAGTTTAAAAATGGGTCTAAAAATTAAATGGTACGATCTTTTTGTTGAGCAGTTTATTTTAAGATATATGTTGTCGAAGTAAAGAAAAATATGCCAATGACTTCATTTGGATTTTAAAACTTATTGTCATTTCCAGTCAAACCGGAAATGATACAAAACTAGTGAATAGGTCTCACGATGTGTTATTATCTTAAATATTAACTTATAATCTTTTTTCTTAAGAAAAAAATATTAGTAGGAAGAAACCACCTTTAAAAACACCCGTTATACGTAAATTCTATAAATATTGTTATCAGAACCTGCATGTCATTTATCATACCTTAAAACAAATCTTATTAAATGATCAACATCGACCTACTTTTATTAAAACTTCTTTGTTTTCCATCATTCTCGTCTTCGCAAACTTTCTCCATCCTACTTTACATTAAAGACACTGTCACTGGCATACCGGATCTTGTTAGCGTGGAGATGGCTTTAAAGTTTTGAACAAACGAAATGTAAACTTTCTGAGCTTATAATATCCCAAGTATCAAAGAAATTTCACAGATTCTGCTTTGATATGCAGTTCGGCTTCGATCTTCATTAAAAAGAAGCAAGTTAAGTAAGTTTTAAAGTAAAAAATACCACATAAGTTCAAGATTGTTTAAAAAGTTTTTTTTCTTAAAAGTTTTTACGTTAAATAACCACCTTTAGTTTATATTATATATTAAATATATATATATATATATATATATATATATATATATATATATATATATATATATATATATATATATATATATATATATATATATATATATATATATATATATATATATATATATATATATATATATATATATATATATATATATATATATATATATATATATATATATATATATATATATTTCTATTTAAATATAACGTGCGATTTTTAACGTAAAAATTTTAAAAAAATATCTATCATTTAAATACCACTTTTTTTGTCCCCATTTTTGCTTTCATTCATTTTACAGATTATTTTGTTTTTTTTGTACAGCTCATTTATAAAGCAACATTTGTTTATTATTAGTCTATATCAAGACATTGATCTTGCTGGGCACGCTGTTAAATAAAAAAAGTAAAAATGTCAAGAGGTGTGCAGTTAAAACACAAAATTGAAAAAAAAATGAAAAAGAGAAAAACAATTAACAAAACAAAAGATTTAAATTTACTTAAATCGATTATTTCAAGAGAACTTTTATACTTAAAAAGAAGAGGTACTGTGAAAAGTGTTCCTTAGAGTGATAGAAAACGTAAAACCAATAAAGCACTGGACAGAAAAATAAAAATGTTATCCACTCCGCATAAAACAACAGTTAGGAGGTGTTTCCATATCTGTAAGTACCATTAAACGAATATCGCAAGAGGCTGGTCTGTATGGTAGAAAGTCAACAAAAAACCCTTTATACAAAAAAAGAGGCAAGATAACGTTTCAAAGAGAGCATGTCAACGAGTCTTATGAAAATAGGAAAAATATTATTTTCAGACGAAAGTCGATTAAACTTATTTAAATCGAATGGGATATGCTGGGTAAAAAGACCAACCAACGAACGGTTTAATCCCAAATAAACAAGATCAACAGTCAAACATGGTGGTGGCGGCGTAATGGTTTGAGGGTGCTTTAGTGGGTTTGGCATCGGTCCAATGGTAAAAATTGACGGGATTATGGATCAGTATGTGTACAAAGGCATCTTGGAAAATGAAATGCTGCCTTGGGCAGGAGAAAATATGAGTATTTGATGGATTTTTTAGCACGACAATGACCCAAAACACACTTAAACATTAATTAAAGATTGGTTGAATGCACATAATGTCACCGTTATGGATTGACCGGCCCGAAGTCCGGACATCAGCTCAATAGAAAATCTTTAGGATAAACTTAACAAAAGAATTTATCAAAAAATATTAAAAAATATATAAAGTATTTGAAGAAATTTAAAACACTTGGAACTAATTACCCCATGATTACCTTAACAAACAGTTAAAGTCCATAAGCAAAAGATGTTTTGAAGTAATTAAAAACAGGGAATATGCTACAAAAGACTAATAAAAAATCTTAACTACAAAAAAAAAAAACAAAACATATGATTTAGTTATAGTTGCTCTACTTACAAGTATGGTCTTTTTTTGGAATGTTTTTTAATTTTGTAAAATTGCAGTAGTAAATAAGTAAAACTTTTATGGTAACAAATTTGTTTTATTTTACCTTAATAATATAAAAAGTAAATTATAATAAATTTGCTGTCAAAAAGAATAAAACTTTATTTTATTCTCTAAAATCAATTTAAAGTTTTTGGAATTAAAATCTACCTTTGCCAGAAAAAAAATACTAAAACTGGGTTTTTAAAATCTAGGGCGCAAAGTATTTTGACGTCCAATAAATATTTTTTTATGTTACTTATATTAACAAATATTTGAACCCTGGTGATAATGTTAAAAGATCAAAATTTTGTTACTGGTTTAAATAAATCCAACAAGGATCATTCTTACAAAAAAAACAAAAAACAAAATATTTTGTCGGATAAATGTCGAATAACCAGTTGCGGTATTCTTAACCGACATAATGAAAGACATTGGAATTACACAATTTTATACAGAAGTCATCTTATCCAAACAACAACTTGATCAAATAATTCATGATGCTTTTGCAAGAATAAAGCCATAATACATAATAAATGCGTTAAAATCCGTTTAAAAAAAGGTGTTAAAAATGCATTAGAAATAACGGAGGAGCTTTTGAACATTTGCGATGATTCCCTATATTTTGTCTCTTAATTTGAATCTTTTATTTAGTTTTAAATATTCTATAGTTTTTAACTTTACTTTCTTGTTTTAACCATTTCTTTTATTATGTATATGTAAAACATGTATTGTGTTATATCCTTTCAGCTACAATGTCAACATAGTTTTGTTTATAGATTTTTTTTCTTTCTTTTTGTTTTGTTTTATAGCCTACTTTGGTTTAAATGATTTTAAAGCATTGCATATCGATTATTTAAAAAGTATTTATTTTTTGTAAAATATATATTATTTTATATATTATATGACATAAATTTCTCATACTTTACATATACTTCTAAATGGTAAAAACAGAAGCATGGAATACGGACAAAAATGGCACTCGTCGCACATTAAAAGGGTTTGGAAAATAAGACTAGAGTAGATTTTAGGTATTAATATGTATTTTTTTAAATAAAAAACATTTTATTTACTAAAACCATAATGACATTTTATTTAGTTTAAATATGTAAAAATTCCCTTAAAATAAATAACTTATTTACAAAAAATAAATATTAATATACATAGGCCTACTTGTTGCAGATCGGTTATAAATACAAAATAAATATTTGTTTGTTTTAAATAAATAATAACAAGCATTTAAAGTAAATTTGTAAATTTATTCAAACAAATATTTGTTTGGCCATGCCGAAAAATTAAGTTCCATTTTTATTTATTTTAACTGAATTATTTTTTAGTGTGAGTATTTTTTACCAAATAATGCTCTTTTTTTTATCTTGGGACAGTCCACGAAGGCTCATGCCTAAGTACTAACGTACCGTGGGTGTCTTCATGTGGTGAGAGGGAGTTTGTTCACACGGGACTTAAATTTTGGAGATTGGAGAAGAGAAAACTTCTGCGGGCAACAGGTTCCATAGTCTTGACACTCTAGGAATAAAGGAACGAAGAAAGCGGAAGTTCGGCCTTTCTAACTGAACTGTAAAAGGATGCATAAAAGTTGCACTACGTGTCTTTTATTTATGTTTTTTTTTAATCTATTTGAGGTTAGGTAATATAATATGACTATTCATACTTTTCAGTAGCGTATTTTTAGGCAACCCTAACTCAAAAATTAGATAGATAACTACCCAAATTTTTGTGGAAAAATTATCGGTATGAATAGGATTCTAACATATAACATTTTTAAACAATTTTACCGAGACCGGTTTTCAACGTAAAGGGCCCCACAGACTACGGTTATTTTCATCCATTCGTATTGCCACGATTCAGATTTATATTTATTTACATAAAGCATCATTTTTTTTATAATTTAATTTTTTATTAGAATAATATTTGTTTTTTTTTAAACATTTTTTTTAAAAATTTTACATTTTTTTGTGTATTTCTAGGAAAAGCAAAAAATCCCTTTTTATTGCACTAAATGCTCAACTGCACTTTTTGAACATCACAATTATTAAATTGCTTAACCTTGTAAAATACATTTTATTTAGCTTGTGAGGATTAATATTTTAATAAATTTTAAAAAAATTTAAAATTTTACATTTTTTTTATTTGAAATAAAATATTGATCAATATTACCTTCAAAACAGGAAATTTCTTTTAATTTTTTATTGTATTATCTTTTATTTTTGAAACACCTTTTGATGCTTATATTTGTTTCACAAAAGTATTTAGTAATAGAAAAGAAATTATAAATAAAATACTTTACATCAAAGAAAATTCTCTCTTTTTATGTTACAGAACTTCCTAAAAGAAAAATTAAATGGAGAACAACCTACAGAAAGGAAGGACCCTCTGGCAAAATGCAAATAAGGGTTCGAATAAATTAAACCAATTTACCTTTTGAGTAGGTTTTCAAGTTTAAGTATTGACCAAAGAAACTTGTGGCAGAGAGAATAAATGAATATTTGGACAATTGATTTATTTATCAAAATAACTCTCAAGAGAGGTAAAATTAAAAATGTTTCAGATATAAAAAATCTGTTTGCTTTTTAAGATATAAATAAATTATTTATACTGACTTTTATCTTGTGATTTAGATATTAAATACATTAAAAGCATTTCCTTTATTTGATACTTAAATAAAAATAAAAAAAAATATGTATATATATATATATATATATATATATATATATATATATATATATATATATATATATATATATATATATATATATATATATAGAATTTTCTTTTCTACACACAAAAATAACTTTGGTTTAATTACCACTACATATACCTGATTTTTATAAAATAAGACACTTTTAATTTTTAAGTAATGCTCATAGAGAGATCGTATTACAGCAAAACAAGAAATACATGTTTAAATTAACATATAGTATTCTCACTGTAATAAAAATATACAGTGCAATTCTCCCTTCGAGGAATTTCAATAAATCAAAAAAAAGTAGGTAATTTCCTATAAAAATACTCTGAGACGTCGATATACATTTTTAGTCGCTCTCTTTTCTATGCAAGAAATATTTATACAATAAGTCCCAAATTTAAGAGTCCATTCGCGCCGCGAAAATTGGATCCAATTTGGAGTTCGGGGCATAATGTTTTTTTCAAAAACGGTATAAGTTATCAATAATTTTTAAAAACTATATGAAAGCCAACACTTAAATCTGGGCTTCTGCTATAATAGTTTTTTGAATTTGAATTTAGTTTTTAATATTTCCTTGAGTGAAAGTCACCCTAAAATCGGTTATGTTTGGATACTATTTTTCCTTAACTCGACTCATATTTTAAAAATCCGTTACAGAAGAGGCATAAATTATTTCCTTACCTATAAAATGGTGTATAATTTATGTCATTTAAGTGAAAAATAGTTACCGAAAAACGTTATCTCCTGTAGGCTTGCAATCGGAAACAACATTGCATCGATACACCTGGAATTTGGAAGAACCTAAATAAAATATAATATTTTTATTGCGGCTATACGAAAATTGTGGTAGTGGGAGTTTATTAGTCTCCGCCCACCGTCTCCGCGTCCTTTCGCCCGACCCCTAAGGTGTAGTGTAAATGCACTCTTAAGATATGAAGTCATTGATAATTTTTTTGTAACCAAAACTCAAGTTTTTAAGAGTTTTCAGGAAGAGTAGTTTTGAAACGCATATTAAGTTATCTGACTAATTAGACCAAGCTTTGTCTGTTTTTGGTTGCATGTACGAGATGCCTGGCATGTTTTTGTTGGAAACCATGACACAGAAAAGTTTTTAACCCTCCTAAGGTTTCGTATTTTAAACCCCCCACAATTTTAGGCTCTAATAGGCCGACCTGGTTATTGCTTAAAATATTATATAATACTAAAAAATTAAAAAAATATATTAATTTTTGTAAAATAAAGAGGAGTGCAGTTTCTGGGAAAAATTTATTTTTGTATAACTAATACGTGAAAATAAAAAAAAATGTATATACGTTTATAAAAAAAACCTTAACATATTTTTTTTAATATTATCTTTGCCCTACCACCCCACAAACAAAGACCGAATATTGCATTTTAGTAAAAATTAATTAATCAGGGTCTGAAAATTATATGTATCAATTATGCTATACTATAATAAATCAAAACACAGGATAGAATATAGAAATAAAAAAATATATATTTTCGGAAATTTACACATTTTACCTTACCTTTAGGGGAGGCTACTAAGTAAAAGACATTAGAATAAGTTGAAAAGCATATAGGTTACAATTAACAACAGTTACACATTCTTTTCACCATTAAAAGTAAGAAAGTTGATTTTTTTTAAAAATCGTAAGAGGATATACAAAATAACCTAACTTATGATGATTAAAAAGTGAAAATTTCAATACATAGATATCTAGATCTGAAACTTTACCTTATTTTATGCAAAGAGTTACTGCTAATCTTAGCACACTTAACTGGGTAACAGAGTAAAAATTACTTTTCACATTATCATAAATGTGATGGGTTTAATTTGTAGTTGTGCTAGAGTAAAGCTCAGCTAGTAACCTTGTGTAGAGATTATTTATTAGGGTAGTAGTTTTTAAACTGGGATTATTGCAGGAGCCCTTTAAGTTATTTCAGTTGTTGCTTAAAAAGGTGCTTATTACGGGTAAAAGATACCCTATAATTAGTTTAAAATATTGTAGGGCCTCCACCATTGGTTTCTTTTACTGATAGTACTACTATATTTACAGGCTAGTAAGATGCTAATAAGCTTTGTTACCTGAAAACAAAAGCAACTGATTTTATTGTAAGAATCACCTTGGTTTTTAATGCAACGTCAATTACTGATAATAATAAATATGTTTTTAATAACAACAGTACGTGCATTAAATGATATCTAACTGCATACAATATGAAATTTACTTGTAAATATATTGTAGATATAAAAAAGTGAAAGCGTGTGAATATGTATAATAATGTATATAAAGTATAAAAGAGAATAAATGCTAGGAATGATAGAAGTATGAAAGTACCAAGGACAATAACTTGGTTTTCTTGCGCTACGCGTACCTGAGGCATATCAAGCAGGTTTTTGCAGGCCTTTTCCTGCAGAAAATTAATATTACAGACGCATTATAACTAGAATAAGAATTTAAATTTCAAGCTTTTCAAGCAACAGCAAACTTAGTCGTTTGTATGGTTACTCCAAAGACCAAACCGTATTATCCCAATCATTTTATTTACCCAAGGAGGAACATCAGCCCGGCCGCGCTGGCTAGATTTTCTGAAACTTAAAGGAAAATTAGAGATAGATTTGTATATATATATATATGTGTAAATAAAATGAAAATGTTAAATTATTTAAAATAAAGCACTGGTTTAGTTTGAGTTTGAGTTTGAGGGTTTCAAATAACCCATCTGTTTGGGATAAACATAGCTTAACGCTTCGTCAAACTCTAAAAACATGGTTTTTAAGAAGGCCCCGCCGATTTATATAACGTCAAATAAGATCAGACAAACAGATATTTACGAAGTAATGACAATAAAAAAAGAAAAGAAGATTTTTAAAGTAAGTTTCAGAAAATGAAAATATCAGGATGAATATAGCTCCATTCCGTATGGATATAAAATGTCAATTGTAAACACTGAGAAGTAAGATGTTCCTCAAGAGCAGTTTCTTTTAAAGAAAAGGTATATTGTATTTGTAGATATATACCTAGTCTTAATTTAGAAATAAATAATTCTTCTCTGTGTTTTTGCTATGGTCTTTGCATTTAAAACATTTGTTTTTATTCTAAAAATCTATCTTTGCAAAACACTATTGGATAATTTTAAAGAAGATCCGACCTAAAGCCCCCTCCCCCAAATTTATGGTATAGATTCTGTTTTAGATTCTGTACTTTCCATTTTCACTGGCCCTGCTGTTTAAAATAATTCAGCGATTAAATCTGAATTCATGTCAGCGGTTTTTATCATTTTAATTTTAGCCTATTTTTAATAACCTTTGAGATAACAATTTTACCCTGTATATTTATAACTAATATAAGGACTTTTTACCCTCTTTTTTTTTCGTAGAATTTGAATATACGCCTAATCATTTATAACTAATGACCTTTGGAGCCCTAAATTATTAAATTTATTTTACCTTAATTCCAAAATTCGTGTAATATACCTCCTGATTATCAAAAAGAAATAAAAAATGTGCTACTTTAGTGATATACTTCTGTATTACATATTTTTAAAATTTAACCTTTTACTAAATATCTGAATTAAAAAAAGAGGTCAAAGGAAAAGATTTAAGGAGACTAGCAAATAAAATTTTTATTCTTAATTTTTCCAAAGAATTAAAGTATATGGTGGAACATGTTTATCTAATGCCCGTCTACTCTCATGTATTTTATTTTTGATAAAACATTGAATTCGTAATCGCCGACAATCTGAACGCAAATTAAGGGTTTATTAAAAACTTGCTTAAAATTGTTTACCCTGTTTTCATTATATATGTTGTAAAAAGTAAACCTTTTTAGTTCAATGTTTGCCAACCTATGTCATTTGATTTTTTATATTAGATTTTTTTAGCTGTTCCCACCAGATAATGTAACAAATACACCTTTTTAGTTGGACGATGATCCTAAATACATAAGATATTACTTTTTAGCTGTTCTCGCGAGTATTAACCTGTATATAAACCCCGCCCAATCCTTGTGGATTTTTTTTAAACTTTGCATAATACGCTATTAAAAAGTCTCTTTGGGCACGAAACCCGATAACCCCTTGAACATCCTTAAAATCACCCTCGAACTCAGGACGCATTTGATTAAATATTTTTGTCAATTGCCGTACCAATATTAATGTTTTTAAGCATTGCAAATTAATAGACCTTAATACGCTGATAAAAAGTCTCCATGGGCACCAAACCCGATCACCCAATTAACATTCCCAAAATCACCCCCGAAAGTTAGAAGGAAGCATTTTATTAATTTATAGTCATTTGCTTTTCTGAAATATTTAATACTGAAGTTGAACTTAAAGACATACACAGACTAGACTTAAGCCTAACACTCTTCAAAAATGTATCCATTTCCGTCTCTTACCATCTCAATCTTTCAACCACCGACAAAGGCTGCCATTTAACTTTCCCCTTCCCTACTCGTCGCTGGAGAATATTACGGGGCTCCCACCTCTCCATATAATGATCAAGGCGTCAGCGAGGGCAGAGGCACTGAGACTGGAGTGTGGAGGACGGTGGTGGACGGGAGGGGGGACTCTGTGACATCATGGGCCAAGTGAGAACTGTGGCTCTTTCGATGAAGCAGGATAGGAGACAGGAGACCCAGTAATCCACTTAAACCTAATGCACAAGGTGGACATGGCATCGGCGGATGACTGGGCTCACAAACGCTATGGAACACCAAGCGAAGGAACAGTTATCTAAACAGATGGCTTGAGGAAAGAAGGCCGCACAGGCTTCAGTTTCTATGTAGAAAGGACGAACTACAAGTTCTATGGAACAATGGGAAAATATTTAACACTATTTCAGGCGGAAGTTATGGCAATAGCTAAAGACATAGAATACTGCCTTAATGGAAGATACAGGGGAAAAATTAATATATGTACTGACAGTAAGGCAGCGATCGGGGCCTCTAACAAATACAGTGCACAGATCAGATCTTAAGCATAGATGCCGGGAAGCAATTAATAAACTAACGAAAACCGCCAGAGTCACCCTGCAATAGGTCTCGGACACAAAGGGATCCCGGGGAATGAAATGGCTGACAAACTCGCCAATTTGGGAGCTGAGGACCATGGGCCTGAATATACCGTGGGAATCTCTTACAACACTGATATGACATAGATAGCAACATGGATAGAGAAACGGTTTGATGAGAACTGGAAAAAGACAAAAGCCAGACAATCAAAGGCTACTATTGGGGAAGAACTATGGAAGGACCTACCGATGAACATAAAGGACTTCAATAGGGTGCAAATGAGAAACCTGACAGGCATACTGACAGGTCATTGTAGAAACAGACACTATCTGAACAAGATAGGAAAAAGCAAGACAAGTACATGTAGATGGTGTAGAGAGGGAAGAGAGGACGCCATACATGTACTTAGAGATTGCCCAGCACTAGGGCACATCCGGAGGAAATGTCTAGGTACGGCATGGCTGGACCTAAATGACATAGGATTCCTACCACTAACAGGACTCGCATCACTAGTGAGAAAATTGGAGCTCTAGTAAGTAAAACGACAGCACCATATCAGTGTAAAAGGAATGTATTTAGGGTTGGTGTAGAGCATAATAGGCTTAGGCGTCAGTGCTCAGGGCCCCAGCGAGGAAACTCATCATGCTACAATGGATAGATAACTAGATAATAATTATAAGATGTGAATATTAAGATAATATACGGGGTTTCTCATTTAAAATAGCAATTTTGCATTATATCGTTAAAACTGTTACCGTTAAAAAAAAATTGAGCAGGCCACTGGATTTTACTTAAAATTCTACATAATTTTATTTTACTTTTTTCTTCTATCTTTATTAACAACGGAGATACAAAGGTGTGCTGAAATCTTCAAAGAGATGGTAAAACCCAATTTTAAGGATTTTAAAGAAAATATATTAACGGTCAATGTTTGGAGCACAGATCTCAGTATAACTACCGTCAATATTTAATCTTGCCCAAAGACTGAATTACGTTATTCGGGATATTTAAAAACCTGTTTAACAGCCTAATTTATGTATATCTAACTTTATTAAAATTTAGCAAAGAGATCGGTTAACCCCTTTGGTAAATATTCTTTTCAAAATTTCTCTTTATGAAATATCTCTTTTGAGGGAAGATAAAAAGGCTATTACTTAAATCTGTAATGTGATATTTATATTATTAACATCCTAGATATTTATTTTAAATAGCAAAAATTTCTAAAAGAATCAAAACATTAATAGTAAACCCAAAATTTTTAAAAATATATTAATTTTATTCTCTAAATCTGAATAAAATTTGTTTTTTAAAGGATGTGTTTCTTATGCTATAAAAAATATAATTTTCCGATTTTAATGTAGCTTATTACAACATTTGGTAGACGTATAGAATATGTATGTTTATCAATATTTTTTAAAATCTTTAACACAGCCAACGAAGGCTTTTATGAAATCTAGGTACTAAGTACCGTCGATACTGGACATTTAGATAATCAACCCATTTTATCTTCCGGTTCTGTCATCGCTTTCCAAGCAGCGAAACATGCAAATATTGTATTTCACAGAACCTTTGTAAGCGACACATCTAGGTAATATCAGCCAGATCGGAATTTAACGTGGGTTGCGAACCATGCACAACGGTGTTCAGTGGCGGTCACACATCCAATTAATAACCGTGCTCGGCGTCGCTTAACTTTGCTGATTTAACGGGAAGCGGTGTTTTGATGCGGGCCGTTGGCATATATATTTTAGGAACAATAATATGGATATAGTTAACTCCATTTTACCATATAAAATTGTTGTTACAAATCTTTATAATAGTGGAAAATGGATAACAAATCGTACTAAAATTAGGGTTAATGGAAATGAAAAAAACAAACAAAAAATTACACTAGGTAAAATATTAAACAAATTAAAATTGCTACGAAATAAAAATTTTAAGTGTGTCCATCTTTTGAATCCCGGTCGGAAAATCCCAGTCAAAATATCCCCTTAAAAAATTCTATGGCAAATTCTTACTAATACAAAAATATCCTTATTTTTTCCATTATGTGTAACCAAAACTAACCACCCATCATCTTTCATATTGCTAGTACAAACACGTTTTCTGCAATTCTTTGTATTGTAATTAACACATCGCCATCAAAACTAACCACAACTAACCATCATCTTCCATATTGCTAGTATAGTATTTTTCAAGATATAAGAAAATGAAAAAGTCTTGACTGCTTCTGAGTGCAGGCAGTAAAATCCCTCGAAATTAGCATTTTATGGTACTACTAGGGAAGGTTGACCTAATTATTACACCCGACCGTACAGGGTCGTATTTCTACCTGACTGGAATAATATATAAGTATTTATGATGTCCTATTTGCCCCAGGTTATATCTAAACGTATAGGGTAAAGTGCGGACCTAAACTATTCTCACCTCTGTTGGCATGGCCATAAAGGATCACTTTCGAGGATTTTTATTGCAGTCGGAGATAATCGATATGTCTAGTCATGTTCTATCTTGAAAATCTATAAAATAACTATGTTTCACACAATGAGTTGAAATACCTCTATTTTTGTTAATAAAGAACTTGGGGAACACATGGGAAGGCTATCACTTTGTTTATAAAATTCATTATTAACTTTAACACACTTTTAGCTTATACATATTTAAACTACATTTTGTATTTATGCTTTTGTGTAATTAGATACGAATATTAAATTATTTAAAATTTCTGTAAGTTTCGCATTGGAGTACTCAATTGTATATTAAATTACGTATAGAAAATTAAATTATTTCATTTCACAAATACAGATTTGCCACATTTTCCCTAATTAAAACAAATTCTAACATGGAACTCAAAAAAGTGTTTAGTAATGTTAAAAAACCGAAAAAGAGTAATTTTAAGTTTATTAAATAAACTCACCGACAAAAAAACGGCACCTAAATTTTTTTAACAATTTTAATATGGCATAAAGCAAATATAAAGCTTTTATTGCAATTATTTTTTCGCTGGACGATAAATTAATTTATTAAGATTGCGCTGCAGTTTAAACTGATGAATTTTTGGTTGCCTGAATGTTTACATACCGGGGTAAGTCAAAATGATGTTTTTAGTCGTAGGTTTAAAAAACCCTGTGGAAAAAACACGTCTAACAACCTTGTTCAAATATGATCTACCGCAAAGCTGGATATGTTCCGAGTATTTTGTTTTTAAATCATCTGGCTATCTCATTTCTTTTACGAGTTATGCATTTTTAAATGAAACGCTGCATTTAAAAACATTTTTTATTTCAAACATTTAAATTTAAATTAAAACTTATTAACGGGTGTGTCAACCTCTTGCCGCAACGACAGCCTGTATTCTTCGTAACATAGCTTTATTTTATGCTAACCAGAGCTCTGCTAAAGTTGTAGGCTTAATGAGACGGTAACGAACGCGTCTTTTTAATTCATGTCCAAAATGCTCAATTGAGTTAAGATCTGGACTGCCGGGTGGCCAGTCCAACTTCCGAATTCCAACTTCATCCAAAAACTTATTTACTACATGCGCAACATTCGGTCTGACGTTGTCTTGCATAAGTGTAAACTCTTCTCCAATAAAAGGGCCAAAGGGAATGAGAGCTTCCTGTAGTATATAAACATTCAGGCAACCAAAAATTAATTGGAACAAATCGCAGCGCAATCTTAATGAATTGATCTATTGTCCAGCGAAAACATTATTGGAATAAAAGCAAAAATAAAAAAGTTGGGCCATATTAAAATACTATACAAACACGTGCCCTGCATTTCTTTGTATTGTAATTTACACATATTGGGAAAGATAAGGATATTTTTGTATTAGTAAGTTTTTGCCATAGAATTTTTTTTATAGGATATTTTTTTATAGGATGTTTTTGTCATGGAATTTTTTGTATGGGATATTTTGGCATGTGATATTAATGATCGGGATAAATCTTTCTAGGATTTTCTGACCGGCCACCCCTATTAAAGAATCTTATTAAGTGAGAGGTTTACTAAAAAATATATATATAAATACAGTTATACTTTACAAATTCACTTTAATTTTATTAAAGTTATTCCAAAGTAGTTTAATTGTAGCTTCTAGAAAAAAGTATTCCACAGGAATAATAAAAATATGTATTATACAGGTGTTCCTTAAAAGTTAAAAAAAAAATTCGAATATCAATACAAATTTGCTTTAATTTTATTAAAGTTATTTAAAGTAGTTTGGTTGTAGCTTTTAGAAAAAAGTATTCCACAGGATAAATTAAAATATGTATTACACAGGTGTTCTTTAAAAGTTTTCAAAAAAATTAAAAATTCGGATATCAAGCCATGACTAGGTATTTAAGCATATCTTTTAATAGTAAAGTGCATATCAAAATCGTATATATATACCCTTTTAAATATTTATTTTGAATTCTAATAAAAGTGAAGAATATGCTATTTGTAATAATGTAAATATAGGTATTAACAAACCGTATTAAAATTACAGTTGATGAATATGGAAAAAAACAAACGAGAAAAATACACCAGGTAATCAAGTATAAGGTTTTAAAGCAAAATTTTAATTATTATTTAATTTACACTCATTTTTCAACTGTTTTGACTAATTACACTTTTTTCATACAGTCGCCAATGTACCATATTTGTTCACATAGGTGTAGATTTTGACATATTTGAAACCATGGTTTCACGACTCCCCATAAGCAGTAATGCCAGTGAAAGTATTATTTAAATTAATTCTTTTTACAGAAAAAATATTGTTAGATTCCGGGTAAGTTACCCTTTGAGTTAATAAAATAAACACATGTTTTTTTATAAACCATTAAAAAATAGAAAATAAATTGTACAAATGATTTTTTTTAACATAACTGAATAATTAGTTGTTTTTGTTTATTATAAGTAGAGCCAGTAAAAAACAAAAACATAAATAAAAAACAAACCATCATGGCTGCAAAAGTATTTGAATAAGAATAGTACATAATAGAAAATACGTAACCAGAAGTACGTCCTAATTAAAATATAATATTAAATATTATTGTGTTAAAATCCCCAAAAGATGTAGCACACTATTACTAACTTGTTTCTCAAATTGTATCTTAATAAATTTTGGTATATTTGCTATCGCAAAATATTTCCATATTTTCAATATTTTATAACGAGGTAAGTATTCGCATTTACTTGTCAATAGATATTCAGTAGAGAAATTTTTCTATTTTTAATATTAAGACATGCATATATGCGGGAGAAATTTTTCATCCAAATGTAAATTTATTATTTAAATTTTGCACATTTCCAGTACATATTTACATGAACATACGTCACGAAATTGCCGCTTTCGTGAAAATGTCGATTCAACACCTAGTAACTGTCAATTATGTAATTTAAATTACAATTTTGAGTAAGTATTAGACATACCTACTTATCTTTCTGGAACTATTATAATTTAGATAGATAAGTTTTTTTTCATAAATTTATATTGCTAGTGTAATTATAGTAGTACAAACATGGCTATTCCCTAAAGTTATTACATTACTTTAGGGAATAGAGCCTTATATCTCCTCCATCAAAGTTTAATTGTAGTACACGAGAAAAATATATAAGCATGAAAAAATCTACCAACGTGTTAAAAATTCAATTTTTAACACTATCTAGATGCCTTAAAAATGTTAATTTAAAGCATTAGTGCCTTAAAGTACCATTTTAAAGCACTAGTGTTAAAAGTTATATAGCAAACTTTAAAAAGTAACATCAACGTTTATTTACTAACATTTATATTAATTGTACAATTTAAACAACTTGAAAAACAAATTCCTTCCACAGTTCTAGCATTTTCCGTAGTTGAGGTGGATTGAACAGAAAAAAACCGCATTCTTAGTCGACGTTAAGGCACGATCTGCTACTCTTGTTTTCACTGTAAGTAGTCTCCTGGCAATAAAGTTCTTATTTTCCAAGGTATTTTCTATGTATCCCTCAGCAACGGTTAAGGATTTCCACCCCTCCATGTCTCTTAATTGTCGCCAAATTTGCTCCAGCATCGGCAAGTAAACTCGCTGAAGAACGGCGAAAACAATGCCCCGTTTAGAGGATCGGATTTGAAAGCTGCAGAAATTTTGCTATTGTAGCAGGGATTTTTTCAAAAGAGTTAATTCCGACGAAATTTCCGGTACATTTACCCTTCGCGTATTTTAGGAGGTCTCCAATGTGCTACATTTGCTGGACGAAGAGCCATATACTTTCGATAATAATCCAAATAAAAATTTTTAACGGTAGTAAAGTTTCGTGGTACCTTGATTTTAATATCTTGTATGTGAATCATCAATGAAGTACCTAAATCTTTCTAGTCGTCAAAAGTCAACTGACAAAGCTTTTTTCTGCGACAGGCACCAAAAATTCCCCAACTGTTCTCAGAAGTTATTCATCCTCAGGTGCACAATTCAAAAACTGGTCAATTTGCACTTTGCTCAGAATGTTTGATTTCTTAGGCTGGTATCCCTTCCCTTAACGCTTTAAGTAAGCGATAACCTTAAAAATTACTGATATCCACGTCATTGTTTATGCGTAGCATAGCTTTAATCATTGAATAAGTCGACCATAACGATGATGCTTTCCAAATCTTTGCTTTTTCCTCAAAATACGCAAGGAATATACTTTTGGTATATTTTTCAGCAACACATTTTTCCTTACACCAATTTATTAACTTATTGTAGGCAATACTATATTGTATATGAGATTTCCTGGACAGTAAATCCAGCGATGCTCTACTGACCGCTTTATCTATCTCTTTAAATAGATCGATGCAACCAATACTTTCTCCTACATTTTCTTTCATTTCAAGTTGATTTAAAGTAAAAACTAAAACGAGCTAAAGCTGACTGGATATATCAAATTTAAAGTAAACATGCCGTAACCAACCAGTATCAACAATGGTTGTTAGAATTCATTAATAAATGCCAACTTCAATAATTTTTATATATGATGTTATGTAAAACTATATCTTCCAATTTTTGATTAATTTAATTTTTAACTGCATTATTGCGTTTGTTAAAAATTTTGTATGATATTTATGTTAAAAGTACGTTTTAAAGGACTCAAGTAAATTGCAGAACTCACTTCGCTCATTCTGAAAACTTTCACATTCGTGCCTTAAAATTGTACTATTAACACTTATATCATAAATAACTATTATCAAACGGATATTTTTAAATTAGCTGATTGATTTTTAAAACAATGTTAAAACACCAGTAGGAACTAAAGAAAGACAGTTACGCTGCAGATTCTGTATGTCAAGAGCCTCTATGAAGAAGCAGGAAGAATAGCGTAAATTCTAAAAAGATTAATAGGAATTGCCTAACGGATAAGAACAAAAATATTTTTAAAATTATTGGCGCTATTATATAGGCTAAAAGAAAAAAAAGATACATTAAAAAATTAATAGTTTCTGTAAATTATCTATCTTATAAGCGTAAAATATATACTGTGTCACCTAAGTTGCCTTTGTCATTTCAGCGTTATCCATTTAAAATAAAATATTTTATTTTTTAATAGAAAATTATATAGGATTGTATGTTTTTCAATTTATATATTTTTTATAAATTTTCTTGATTTTGCCGCTTTAAAAAAAAGTTTAAATTATATTTGAAAGCAGTAAGTATGTCTTAGTTAAGTACAGAATATATTTTTTTAACAGGATCACGACAACTTTCAAGCGGAATCATCCTCTCTGCCTATTATTGCTTGTGATGATTTTGTACTGAGTGGATTTCTACATCTTCTTCTTTTTTAAAGTGTCCACGTTAACCTGTTTTATTGTTTAAAATTACGTTCTTCGTTTTTCTATATTTGGTATTATTTACAGGGTGAGTGAATTTTTCTTTGTTTCCAAGATATTTCACTATAAAGTTTTGCCAAAGAAAAAATTTAAATCATATTGTCGGTGTCGCTAATCTTAGTTGGCGCTTTCAAGCTATTACGTCATATGAAATAAAGTTTTACCGTTGTCAAAAGTTAGACACTTGTTAATCTGTTATTGGAAAAATCACAATACTCATAAACAATATCACCGTCTTCTTCGTTGGGAAACTCCATTTTCTTGTGATTTTTCCAATAACAGATTGACAAGTGTCTATATAACTTTTGAAAAATGTGAAACTTGATTTCATATGACGTAATAGTTTGAAAGCGCCAACTAAGATTAGTGACACCCACAATGTGTTTTAATTTTTTTTCTTTGGCAAAACTTTATAGTGAAATATCTTGGAAACAATGGAAAATTTGCAAAAAAAGTATTCTTGGTTTTCGATTTAGAATTAAAAAAATAATTTGGGTCTTCATTTTTTGCCTCTACTTACCAATCATCCTGTATATACAGTACATCCTAACTTGAAGTACATTTATGAATCAAAAAAAAGTTATTTTTTAGAAAAATACTTGTACCCGTCGATTTTCTATAAAAGTAAGATTTATACAGTATATCCTAAAGTAGGATATGACGTTATCGATGAATTTTAAAAATCGAGATCCTAGGTTTTTTTAAGACTATTTTTTAAGCGTATTTTAATTTAATAATTTTTCCTCCGTGTCTTTGCGAGATATTAAAAACACAAACAAAATTCTATTTTAAAAAATAAACCATATTGTGTTTACATTAATAATGTTTTTTCAAATACCCGCTAAAAATTTGTAGCAAGGGTTTTTAACCCTTGAGAATCGTTCCCGCATGTAAAAATTTTGGAATTCCAAAAAAAATTAAATCTTCTTTATGATACACCCTGTATTTTCAAAAGTCATACTTACTAATGTAAAATATCATTGCAAACAAAAAATGTCCTATGACGTCTCAAACTGATGTAACAAGATGAGAGCAGTCATATTTGACATCTTTATATTGTTTTTTCTCGTGACGTGTGCTTTATAAAATCGTTATTTATTTCATTAAAAAAAAATAATTTGTTTGTTAGCAACCTTTTTATGGCTACTTGTTTTTCCAAATTTCTCTTATTACTTGGCTTATTTAGAAATTCCACGCAGAGGATTATTACATAAAATAAGTTTTAATTTAATGTTCTTTGTCATCTCTGTTCCCGCATTATTAAGAGATTTTGACACCCTCAGAGAGTAATAAAATATACTCTATTTTAATATTTGATGAAATCTTGTTTTTTACCTGGGAGTTTTATCTTTGATGGTTAGGAAGAAAGAAAGATAAACCACAAATGTACGTTAGTAAAAAAATGTATTAAAAAGCTAAACCTAATTGGTTGCACAGGAGTTAGTGGGCTTAATATAATAATAAAATTCAAAACTATATTATATCCGTTTAAAATATTTTTTATATATACAACATATTTTTTACTGTATCTATGTTTATAGTTAAAAAAACAACCTTTAAATAGTCTAAAAATGGTTTAGTTTAACGTATTTATAGGAATTAATTAAAATTGGATGAAATTTTTTACAAAAATATGTTTGGCATCTTTTAGTGCTATTCACGCGAACATGTCTATTGTTAAAAAAAAAGATAATACACTGCCAAACTAAATACTAAAATCAATTTTTTTTAATTAACTCTTAATGTAGTTCACTAGTAAAACGGATTTTCTTAAAAATTGAATAAAATTGAAATATAGGGTTAGTAAAAGTGTCTTTTATCTATCTAAACAAGAAAACATTTTTTTAACGCCTGTCAAACAAGCATGTTAAGTTAAGCCATGCATTCATTTCGGAATATCGCGAAAATGGTTTTTACAATATTTTTTAAAACTAATGCAATAAAAATCAAAGTATTAGAAAAATATTCTAAATTTTTTGACCCTCTTGTTAAAAAGATATTGATTTTTAAATATTTA
This sequence comes from Listronotus oregonensis, assembly GCA_019359885.1. NCBI lineage: Eukaryota > Metazoa > Arthropoda > Insecta > Coleoptera > Curculionidae > Listronotus > Listronotus oregonensis. Next base: position 217,852 of record JAHBCN010000288.1, read on the forward strand.
CTAGATCTGTTTGTTATTAAGAAATAGTGTACGCTATTTTATTCTTTTTCAGGTCGGGCTTTACTTACTATAAGGCGATAATTTCGTCTACGACTGTCGCAAGTAAACTACCTTAAGGTTAATAATTTTTATTTAATTTAGATAATGGATTAGATTCCCATGCAAATGCAAAAACAATTAATTTATAATTATTTCCTAAAGCATACTCGCAATAACACCGACAATATTTTGGCCTACTAAATAATCCTATAAAATTAAATATATTTGTAATACCCTTATTAACACCAAACCGGTCTTTAAAAAGACTAGAAAATAGTCTTTACTGACAATATTTTTTATTTTTAGTAAATTAATATTGTCAAATATAAATAAACCTTTAAGGGCTACAATAAAAGGTAATTTAGGTTTTAATAATATTCCCTTGCTATGTGTTGATACTTCTATCAACACGATGTTTATATTGACGAAGCCTTTTTAAAGAGCCTTTGTAAACTCTTTCTTTACTTTGGGTTTGAACATTACTTATTTTAGACCGGATGACTTTAGATATTTGCTTAATAATGCAGATATATCAAACTTCTCTTGGCCCTGTATCTACTGTGTCAAATTTAACAGTAAATGGTCGACTATTCAAAATAAATTTGGTTTAAACAAAGCAAAGGGGGCATTAGGGCAAGGAGGGTAATCGGCCTTTTCATTTTTTGAAATTTCACCCAGCTAGGCTTGCAAAGAACAAAAATACGTGCTTTTCCCTGTTTTTTTTTTAATTTACGCGGGTGCTTCAAAAAATGTTTTATTGAATTATGCATTTTTTGTTTTTTCCAATATCTCAGCCGCATTAAAATGTTCTTTAGTTTTGCTTGAGACCAAATTGAAGGTCTACAAAGCGCGGCTAAAGCATAATTTTTTTCAAAAATTTTTGGCCAGAAATTATTTTTTTTAGGCTTTAAAAATGTTAAATATTATTTTTAACAAAACTTATTGACTCACGTCATGATGAAAAAAATATGTGATGTGTCTTTAGTAAATCATTATCATCATCTAGCTTCATGAATTTTTTCATAATTTTTGATAGAGGGTCAAAAAATTCAAAATCAATATTTTCCGCTATTTTTCGATATTTTTTTTTTTAAGAAAACTTTTAAAAATATTTAAGATGAACAAGTAGAGTCGATTTTTGTTAAAGGACCCCGCAATTTTTTATGAAAAATGGGTTTTATCCAATTGTTTTCAAACTTTAGATATTAATGGTTTTTAACACGCTGATCAAAAGTCTTTTCGGACACACAACTCGAAAAACCCCTCAACCCGCCAAAATCACCCTTAAAGGTCACTGGTTATAATTCATTTTTTTGTATAGTGATAGTTCTTAACACGCTGATCCAAAGTTTTCACAAGCACAAAACTGGAAAACCCCCCTAACCCCCCAAAATTTTCCTCAAAAGTTACTGCGTTTTTTTCATATGGAAAATGGGTTTCGGCCAATTGTTTTAAAACTTTGCATAGTGATAGTTCTCAACACGCTGATCAAAAGTCTCCACGACACAAAACCCGAATACCCCCCCAAAATTGCCCTTAGAGTTTACTGGGCATGATTTTGATTGATAGTATGGTCAATTGCTCTGCGCAATTTTTGGATAGTGTTGTCAAGGGGTAGCCACATAAATAGTTACAGTTCAAAATCCGTGAGCAGGAACTTCATATGGCAAGGCCTTGAGGGAGGGCTGTGGGTGGATATCCAATTATTGGGGTTGGAGGGTAACATGTGGATATACAACTGGTCAAATAATTCATGATAAAATGGCTTCGTCATCCGTCAACAGGGAAGCAGACTTTAATAAAGTGAGATTGAAGTCTAAAGTCTGGGGAGGAGATATTAGGGGGGGGGGTCACATACCCGGTAAAAAATCCAGGTATAGGAGATGTCAGGCTATAGATCTGTTTCTATTTAAGCGTCTACAAGACTCTCAAAAAATTCCACAGAGCAATTAATCAAACTATCAGTTCAAAATTATTCCCAATAACTTTTGAGGTTGATTTTGGGGGGTTGGGGATTTTCAAGTTTTATGCTAGTGGAGACTTTTGATTAGCGTATTGAGAACTATCACCACAAAGTTTTAAAACAATTGGTCGAAAGCCATTTTCCATAAAGAAAAATCCCCAAGAATCTTTGTCGGTCATTTCGGAGGGATTGGGGAGGTTTTCGGGTTTTGTGAACGAAGACTTGATCAGCAAAGGCCTTGGCCTTTACTTTTTAGTAATATTCAAATATTTTTTAACTATTAAAAGTTATTTAAAACTTATTCTATTTCAATATCCATTTCTATTTCTCATTTAAAACTATAAAAATGTAACAGTAGATATGCTAACCGACTTCTAACATAATAAGGGTAGTTTTTCCCATGTATTTCTTATGTCAGAAATTTCAGGTCCGATCTGCAATTTTATCCATTTTCAACCCCTACTCAAAATAGAGGATGATTTTAAATAGAGGTAGTTTGTAGAGCCATTAGTACCCACCTAACATCACCAGGGTCATATTAGAAATACATCTGACGTCATCATGGTCACCGGGGCCAGATTAAAAATAATTAAATAAATAAAATCTTCAAATAAATAACC
>JAHBCN010000289.1:0-27500 GCA_019359885.1 Listronotus oregonensis
CAAAAACCCTTTTAAAATTTTGTACTAAGGTATGTTTGGTTAAAAAAGATTCAAAAGGGGCCAAAATGTCACCTCCCCAAGACTTTCTATCGACCTTCCAAACACCCTTTATACTGTGCACTGTACACGCAATAATGTTAAAAGTAAAGTTGCATTTGTTCTATGAATGTGTTTTCTCTTCAGGAAAACTAAAAAAGAAGTGACAAAACATTAAAAAAATGGGTTTTAATAAAAACCTTTGTCGTAAGCTGTTTTGTGTTTACTGGTTAGTTATTAAAAGTTCTTGTTGATCTTACAGCAATCACACACCAGCAGATATTGATTTCTAAATAATTTTAAATTGGAAATTTTTAATCATATATCGATAGCTATTAAAAGTTGTATTAAAAAAAGTCAGATGATTGTTTAATAAGTATTTATTTAAGCTTTTAAGCGGTAAAAATTTTTTTTTTGTGTTCTAAGAACGGTTCTCGTTTCGAATATAAATAATAGGCTCGCTGTTTATGCGCTGCTGGATGCAATCCATATTTGGTGAAGCAGCTTATTCACCGAAAACAAAAAAATGAACCGGACTGTTTTAATGCATTTTAAATTAGATTTATTAAATCATGATATAACGAAGAGATCTAAAGATTTAAAATGGAAATTCGTGATGAAGCGTTTCTACGGTTAGACAAATATTTATTTATGAAATTCCATAATAGGCAAGCGCCATTATTTTAACAAAGCCATCATTACAATAAAATAATTGGTTAATCAAGGAATAATTTTATTTAACTTTAAACATGTTTTTGTATTTAAAAAACATAATTTGTAAAGCAATATATTGAAATTTTTTTCTTGCGTTTCTGTAAATATTAAAACACCAAAAGTGGGTGTTGTTATAGTCTGTCTCAAAGAATACCGTGTTAGCTCTTGCCTTCATTTAGGGTTTTTATCCCGGGGCCGACAAAAATAAAAGGGGTCGGTAGGTTTAAAAAGGGAAAAGAACATTAGTAACGGACTTTAATAATATAAAATTTATAATTTTCTTTATTTTTTTAAATCGGGTTTAAATTTATAAAAATTTTTTCATATATTTAATTTCTTAATTTAATTTTAAGATTATACTTATACCTAAATAAACAATAAATTATAAATCTTTATATTATTAAAATCCGTTACTAATGTTCTGTCCTTTAAACCTACCAATCCACCAGTTTTTTGCTGTCCTATAATCCATAAATGGGAAAACTAACACGGTATACTTTGAGACGAATATAAGTATAATCTTAAAATTAATTAAAAATTAAATATATGCAAAGTTTTAATAAATTTATAACTGCATTATCTATAAAAAATTTAAATTTTTTTAATCTAAATATCTAAATCTAATTCTGTTTCACTATCAAAGTCATCATTAGATTAATTACAATAGGATTTTGTTGTTTTGGATAGAAATGAAAAGAGTCCTCCAATTTTTATAAATTTGTAGTTAATTTTTCCAGCTCTCAACTGGTATGTTAGTAATAACATTTTTTATAAAATTTTATAACATGGGATTAAAGTAGGTGTAACATTTTTCTCTGATCTTGGGTTTTATTGGTTCCACAAATGCTCTATGGGTTAAACATACAGTGATACGGAGGAAGCCGTAAGACAGTATGCCCAGCCTGTTCAGCCAAATTATCACATAATATTGTTTTTAATTGCATATGAATGTAGGACTTCCAAAAAGATGCGTTTTTTAGTAACTGAATTTAAAATAAAATATCATTTTCTAACAAATATTCCTGGATTTCAGTTTTTTAAATTTGAATAAGCTGGTGCTTTGTGTTAGCAGACCCTGTGGTAGCTTGCGTTATCCATGACAATAACACTGTTTTTTGGAATATTTTTTAAAAATTAATTTTGAAACCAGTTTTTAAAAGTTCTACACTTGTATCCTCATGATAATCCAAGCAAAAATCCTTAATATTCTTTGCAGACAACAGCAAGCAGTTTGGGACAAATCCGTCTTCTGAACCAGCGTGTATTATGGTAATGCGATTTTCCCTTTTTTTGAAGGTGCTTTTCTGACAGTTTTGACTGGAATCAACCCATCCTTTGAATACTTTCTGTGTATTGAAATGTTTCATCAGGTAAATTATGAATCTGTTTCTAAACTATATCATAATTTCTTGAAGGTAATTAAATCTCCAAGTGCGTAATATATGCGATTTCATTACTACTTGTCTTTTCTATTTTGCGGTTTTTAAATCCCATTTTACAAACAACTCTATGGAGGGTGGCACGTTTAATATTTATATTGGTTTTGTCTTCATCTAGCTTCTTTTTTAGTTTATCCAAGGTAGGAATAACTTCGCTTTCATAAAGACAATAGATTTTCCTTCTTATTAGGTCATGATCACTATTGTCTATACGGTGAGATTGAAAATCACTACGTTTTTTTCTTTTGTTCAATTCTTCACTAATAATAATATCCCTTATCGATAATATTGGAGTTTTTGTAAGTAGTCAGGATTCTTTTCTTTTAAAGCTTATTGTTTAAATAGACCTCTACTAAAGTTTCATACACTTTTTTCACAACCTGTTTTGCATCTAGTGACAAATGATTTCGACGCGACATAGTTATATTCTCGTAAAACAACTTTTTCGAAACGCACAGTAAAAACGGTTACTCAACACTGACACTAAAATATTAACCAATATATTTATATGCCTAATGGTTAATACTCAAGAAATACCTGGCCCACCCTTGCCCTTATGAACAAATGGGTTTACCCAATAACAATAGGTAATAAAATCGTAAAAGGTTTATTGGGGTATGGTCCGTCAAAAGCCATAACGATATACTTTGAGACAGACTATACTTAAGTATTTACTAAAAATGAAATTATTGTTTTGGACGTACGTTAAATATTACTTTCAGCAGATTGAGGGGTATAATTTAACTTTTTGTTACATTATACATGGTATCTCGAAACAGGCTATACATCAATGTTTTATTTTTTAACACCTCATATTTAATAGCCTATTTTAGTTCCAGAAAGCTCATTAATGCAAGTTTCCAAAACAATTTCTATACCTAATCCAAACCGTTTTATACGATATTCTAGGATTTGTGCGTTTACATGATACAATTTAAATTGTAAGCCTATTTGGTTGGGAATTTTTTTATTTCTCAAATTTATACGCAATAAGTATAGTCTAGAAATGAGTTTTCTGCGAAAAATAGTTAGAAGGGTAGAAAAATATGAGCGATGGCTTATTCGACGCGGATTGGAATTGTGAGAAATGTGTCATGTCAATTTTTTTCTGCAAATAAAAATTGCAATTTTTATTAACAAAATACAAAAAGAAAACCTTTTTGTTTTTAATGATTTATCAAAAAATTTACAACATAAAGTAGCGTTAATGAAGCTTTTAGTTGGAAGTCATCAAGAGCAGCTCCGATTTTGATTAAAGTTTTTTTTATTAATTTTGTTTTTCTATATTATTTAAAATCAAAAACCTTTTGGAGGGGCAATTGGAATTTTTTTTAAATCGCTATATCTTTTTAAATTTTAATTTCCGTTATTTTTTACACAGAATTTGTTTTGTAAGTAATTAAATTGCCTACAAAAATAGTTTTAAAATAATTTCCCGTATTTCTCGTAGTTTTCAAGATATCGTAAACTTAAATTTCCGTGAGCAAAAACTTAACTCCATAATAATTGCTTATAAGGCTTTTTTTATATAAAATGAACCTAAAATAAATATACATAACAAAATTTAAAATGTATCTATTTATCTATCTATCTAAGAAACATATTATTCTATATTAGATATTTGGGAAAATATGATAAAATTTACATAAATAAAATTTTATGAAGAGTGATTTATCAGAATTTTTGAAATATTTTATTACATGTTAAAAAATTTCTGCTTTACTCACATATACAAAAAAATAGGAAATTTAGTTTTTATTTTGCGTATCAGAAATTTTATCTTCTTTGACTCGTGGGTGGTTATCGCAGTCACTGCAAACAATGCAAGCCGGTGAGCAATGAAGGCCACTTTTTTTACAGCCACATGCTAAACCGCATCCTGTTTTGCAGGAGCTGCTAGTTGCGTCATTTTTACTGGTTTTAAATAATCGTCTTTTTGCCAACCCCATTCTTTAGGAGGAATTAGAGAATTCATTTTCCATTGCTGGGCTTGTAAGTAGCCTTTTAGCACCCGATAATAAAAAAATATATTTTTTAAACCACTCAGAAAAATAGAAATAATACCTAACAACGAGTTTATTCAACAAATACTATGTTAGCAAAATATCAAACTTTTAAAAAAGAGCATTTTTTATTTATTTATATAAACGTTTACTAGATGTCATACTACCTTAGCCTTTTATAATAAAGTTAAAAAATATTTTTATTAAAATTTTAATGATCATTATTAATACGTAGACGCTGACATTTTTATGGTTGAAAATCAAGGTGATGAAGTACTTTTCAATAAAGGTGTAAGATGTATATTTACAATATATGGGGCTAAAACTGCCAAAAACTTTAATGAAATCCAATACAAAGTCTCGTAGTATTAGCTTCAAAAGATAAAAGTGTACAACTTCATTACTACCTCCAAAGGGATGAGAAAACAACATATCAAAAGAGTTTACCTTCAAGTCCAGCAATGGAAAATTAAATCTCCTATTCCTCCTGAAGAATGAGGTTGGCAAAAAGACGATTGTTTAAAACCAGTAAAAATAAGGCAACCAGCAGCCCCTGAAAACGTCTTAAAATCATATTTTGCTGCTGCAAAACAGGATCGGTTTAGCTTGTGGTTGCAAAAAAGTTTTTCTCGGCCAGTTTGCAGTGGAAGTATGCGATAACCACCCCCATTTAAAAATTAAATTTCCTATTTCTAATAGTGAGAAAAAAAAATTTTTTAACATTTTATAAAATTTTGATAAATCCTCCTCTTTAAATTATTTTAATTTTTTTCTATTTCCAAATTCTAATATGAATCATGTTTCTTGGAGTTAGTTGTTTAAATCCTAAATAAATATAAAACTTTTTAATTTTGTTATGTATAGTTATTTTATGTCACTTTTATATAAAAAACATTTTATAAGCAATTATTACATCCAAAAGTTAAAGTAAAATGTCTGCTATCACAAATTTAAAAAATATCCTGAAAATGATAATAAATGCGAGAAATTATTATAAAAATATTTTTGTAGAAAATTTAATTATCTACAAAAAGGTTCTGTGTAAAAATGTATTTTTAAAAAGTTACAGCGATTTAAAAAAAATCCATTTAGGTATCATAAATATTGTTTAAACAATATAAATATTTGTTTGCCCTTTCCCAAAGGTTATGGATTTTAAATAAGTAAGAAAAACAAAATTAATTTTAAAAAATTATCAAAATCGGAGCTGTTCTGACTTTCAATTTTTTGCTGTTTTATGTATTCATTGACGCTACTAATAGCGTGAATTGGAAATTAATAATTCTAGGCTTAAATACTTATAATTTTAATGTGTGAAAATAGGGCTTCGCGCGCCCGTTTCGGGATAAGTTTAAAAAATTGTAAAATTTTATTAACACAGAAAATGCGTTATTAATGTTATAAACAAATTTTAAATAATTTTATAACGTCATCTTATTGGGTACACACATAGAAAGGACTTCAACCAATCATGATTTGTCCCGTAGAGTTAGAATAAATTCATTCAAGGGTGCCCCGCTGTATTATTAAATTTATCAGATAATGCTTTATCGAAGTCTTGCAAGAACGTCATCAACTGATACAGTGAAACGAGCGAAAAAATATCAGAAAACCCGATATCGGGGAATACAAAAAAAATGGATCAAAAACAACAAAAGCGTTCAAGTAAAAGGACTGAATTCGGGGAACGTACATGTGAAGTGCCAAAAGGCATATACGAATAAGCGAATACCAAGGGACATACATGACGAAAGACATTTGTAAATTGGTTATCCTAGTACAATCCGTTTTCAAATACCCTGAAAATTATGTTCATTAGTATAGAAATACAGGAAGACATAAACATTAGGGAATTGTTTTAAAGCAGATTGCATGTTTTCAGAGAAAGCTATTGTCGATAGGATTTTGATCCTGTTAAATTCCAACGGAAAACTTTAAGCAGTTAACTAGTTAGTAAAGATACAATAGGAGATCATTCCTGCCAGTCTCTTTTTTTTAAGAATCGAAACCAGTAAAAGATTTGAGAATGATTTTTATCAATATTTTACCCTTGAACTGGCTCCATACCTGTTTTTACTCTTGATGAAATACAAAGGCAAAAGACCATAAAATTCTTATTTTACCGAATGTTTTCTTTGGTGACAGATCCAACTAACTTCGGTAATATGATACATGTAAAAGATGGTGCATTTTTTTTCATTATGGTGTTGTTTGGCGCCAGCAGGGGACGGCTACTCTTCAAATACGAAGCATATGTTACAAGATACTGTATACCCAACACAGTATGATCGTTTTTGGCAGTTACCCGGATGATGCTATAAACAAAAGTACTAAGTCTGCCGAACACCTCTGTGGATTCAGAAGCATGTCACTGTTCCTGTAACGTTCGACGAGAAGAGGGAGCGACAAAGTCACAGGAGAAGTTCCTGGCCAACAACAAAAACAAGATCCATTTTACAGGAAAAACTGAAAGCTGCAGAATTTATCGAGAGCCAATTGAACTATCGTACCGTTATGATAATTGGTGAAGATGTTGACCTTTCAATATTTCTGATGGTTCCTATCATCAAACATAACATGATTTATTCCTCCAAATATTTAACACATTTAAAAGAAGTTGCAAAGCAAATATTCCTTGTTCACGTCTTAAGCGGCTGCAATACAATTTCAGCATTCTTTAGGCAAGGAAAAAAGAGTTTATAACATTGTTGCAGAAATAATTTGAGCTGTGTAAAACAATTCCTAAAAACCTTGTCCGTCCCGCTCCCTCTATTATATTGACAACAGCAGCAATAACAGATATCATAAATGTATACTTTCATCGTTTTTTTTTTTTTAAAAGTGAGATTAAATTACGAACTGCAACCTTGCAAAAATACGACTAACCTATCCAGACAAGAAAATAGCGAAGAGATGCCTTACGATGTACAGAAGGAACCTCCGAGTATTTACGGGTGGTCTAACTGGCAACTGCGGGCTACGAGAACTCCTATTTAAAATGGGATTAATTGACACAGAAATATGCAGGGGCTGTGAACAAGAATATGAGACCGTGGAACAAATTCTTCGCGACTGTCCCGCCCTCACATTTGAACGGTACCCCATGCTGGACACAAACTGGCCTCTTTCAGCCGAAATTAGACAGATTCTATATAAATACGTCATTAACTATATTTAATCAATAAGCTGGACGACGCAGCAAATCTTCCGCCTACAAGAGGTAGTACCGAAGACCAACAGGTCTAGGTGCTGTGGTATTACCACCCTCTGAGATATTCAGATCAGATGCGTATACTAGTATATATAATTATATAGTATACGCATAGTATATAGCATATAGTATATAAGTATATATATATATATATATATATATATATATATATATATATATATATATATATATATATATATATATATATATATATATATATATATATATATATTATATATATATATATATATTAAAATAAAAAAATTATTTAAAATTTTTTATTAAATTTATTAAAAATTTAATATTGGTTAAAAGGAAAAAAAAAAGGGTAAATCTTTTTCCTTTTACAAAAGCTTTATTTTTTGGGGAAAAAAAATGTCCCAAAAATGTTTAGTTCTTTTTTAAAATTGTAATATTTACCAAAAATAGCATTTGCAACATATAACAAAATCTAAAATTTTACAAAAATTAAAAAAAAATTAAACCTTTAAAAAAATTTAGTATTACTATTTTCATCTGATTACTATAAACATATATTTTCAATTAACCTAATATGAAACAAATAATAAAATATATTAACTAAAAATAGGTTTCCAAAAATTTATCACCATTGTACACTTATAACGCAGATTATTTTTCAAAACAAGTCTTAACTCCCAAATACTTTTTTGTAACTTGTATAAATAAACCCAGGACTAAAGCTTCTGCCTTGTCAAACTGTTAAAACCACAACTCGCTTATAATTGAAAACTCAGACAAAAAAAAAAAACAAAAGTACAAACAACAGGGCCCCGGGGGCCGGGCAAATTTTTTTTATGAACCCAAAAACAAAGCGGTCTTAATGTATCCGGAATAAATTTCATGTTCCATAAAAAATTTTAGTTTGTTTGTTTTATAGTGGGGCTAAAGTGCTTATGTTATTTTTTTTTTGGGATCTTTACAAATCATTAAATTATCTACTCATATGTACCAAAAGTCATAAAAATGCTTTACTTTATGCAAACTAACATTTTTTTAAGTTGACAATTCCTACAAATTAGTAAATTTTCTTTTTCTACAAACGTCAGTAAAATTAATTACTTTTAGCACTTGTGCTAAAAGTTATTTACTTACACAGATAATAAATTACAGAAACGTAATACTTCGATCAAAATAAATAATTTATTCAATTAAAAGTACAGTTACTGAAAATACAATTAGAATAAAAAACTTTATGACCAATCTCATTGGTGGTTGTTACACAATTTACTTTGGTAAGATATGTACCCCGGCAGGAAGCATTGTCATCCACCAAAGTTTTGAACAAAATTTGATCAGCAATTTTCTTTTTCTCTTGTAGCGAGTCTTCCGCTACTGTACTGGACTTGCATCCACCGTAGGTTTGTTCCAACACGTCGAAAAACCGTCACCGAACGATCACGCTCATGCGCGAGTGATTAAAGTGCGTTCCAACAGAGACGTGATGGTTATCGGACGATCCTGTTTGTGTACCAACAAAATTTGGGATCGTTTAGTTACGTTTCAGAACGGTAATTCTGATACATGGCCTAAATTAAAACTGTTTGGGTTGACTTGCGCAATGAACATCTTGGCACTGGATTTTTGATTTTTAACAGCTGTTTCCTGTTTATTGTTTCATATTTCATCTTCATATGTTTACTGTTAAGGTAGGATTATGCAAAAAAGTTAAGTTAATTTAAGTTAACAAAAATTAAGTTATTATAAATTAAGACAGTTGTGTGAAAACATGCCAATCAGTTTAAAAATAACAATAAAATTTAGTATACGTAGGGCAAATCACTGTTAATAGGGTTTTCGTGTTATTTTTATTTTATTGGTGCACTCTCTGGCACTGTGGTAATTTGGTAACTTCTTAAATATTTGGCTAAAAAAATATAAATTTTGTTACATTTTTCATAACGCATGGGAAAGACGAGTTTCTGTAAGCCTATTTTATGATGTTATTGTGTGGAAGTTTAATTATTTTTAAAAAAGGGAAAGTTTATTTTATTTTATAATGAGGTTAAAAAATTAAAATAAGTTAAGAAAGTTAAAAGTTGCTTATCTTTTTAACTTAATTTAATTTTAATTTATGTGTATAATAAAAACCATTTGATCACATCACGTTTATCTTTTCTTGTGTGACTTTAACTTATTTTAACTTAATTTAATTTTTCTGCATAATCCTAACTTTATTTAGCAAATAGCGTGCAACGTGCTTTAGCATTTTCTATTTCTCCTTGTTTAATTATTCAAAAGCATTAATTTTTACACCTCCTAAGCACATCATTAAATTTAATTATCTTTAAAGATGAGTGACGATATTATGAGTGATATTTGCTAACTTTGATCACAAACATAATAAGTAGAAAAGTAGGGTTATATTTTTAAAACAAAAAATTCAAAAACTTTTGATTTGACAGTCCCAAAAACGATCCGCAAAGCGATCCAAAGTTTGTACTTTTCGTACCGTCACGAAACTATTTTAGGCCGCGCATGCGTCAAGCGCACAAAAAACAATTCAAAAACGATTTCGAAACGATACCGGATTTCTTGTTGGAACAAACCTCGTGTCTCTTAATTGTAGTAAGATTAGCACCAGATGTTAGGTTTGTTCCAGCAAGTCGAAAAACCGTCACCGAACGATCACGCTCATGCGCAGTGATTAAAGTGCGTTCCAAGAGAGACGTGGCGGTTATCGGACGATCCTGTTTGTGTACCAACAAAACTTGGGATCGTTATGTTACGGTTTCAGAACGGTAATTCCGATACATGGCCTAAATTGAAAACTGTTTGTGTTGACTTGCGCATTGAGCATATAGGCACTGGATTTTTGATTTTTAACAGCTGTTTCATGTTTATTGTTTCATATTTCATCTTCATATGTTTACCACATGTTTACTGTTAAGGTAGGATTATGCAGAAAAGTTAAGTTAAGTTAACAAAAATTAAGTTATTATAAATTAAGACATTTGTGTGAAAACATGCCAATCAGTTTAAAAATAACTATAAAATTTAGCATACATGGGGTAAATCACTGTTAATAGGGTTTTTGTGATTTCTATTTTATTTTTGTTAACTTCTTAAATAAATATTTGTCTAAAAAATATATAATTTTGTTACCTACATTTTTTTATAACGCTTTACCATGCGTTGAGTTTCTGTAAGCCTATTTTGTTATGTTATTATTTTAAAAAGGAAACGTTTATGTCATTTTATGATAAGGTTAAATAACTAAAATAAGTTAAGAAAGTTAAAAGTTGGTTATATTTTTAACTTAACTTAATTTTTAATTTATGTGTATAATTAAAACCATTTGATCACATAATGATTATCTTTTCTTGTGTGACTTCAACTTATTTTAACTTAATTAATTTTTCTGCATAATCCTAACTTTATTTAGCGAATAGCGTGCAACGTCTTTTAACATTTTCTATTTCCTCGCTTGTTTAATTATTTAAAAACATTAATTTTTACACCTCCTAAGCCTCATTAAATTTAATTATTATCTTTAAAGATGAGTGACGATATTATGGTAATATTTGCTAACTTTGATCACAAAAATAATAAGTAGATAATAGGGTTATATTTTTAAAACAAAAAATTCAAAAACTTTTGATTTGAATTAAAAACGATCCGCAGGCGATCCAACGTTTGTACTTTTCGTCCGTCACGGGAAAATATTTTAAGGCCGCGCATGCGTCTAAGCGCCAAAAAACGGGTTTAAAAACGATTTCGAAACGATACCGGATTTCTTGTAGGAACAAACCTAACTCTGGCAAGAAAAACCGTCACCGAACGATCACGCTCATGCGCAGTGTTAAAGGCGTTCTAACAGAGACGTAGGTTATCGAACGATCCTGTTTGTGTGTGTTTTTTTGGGTTGACTTGCGCATTGAGCATCTTGACATGGTTTTTGAGTTTTAACAGCTGTTTCATGTTTATTCTTTCATTTTTTCATCTTCTTTTGTTTTGCTTTGGTACATGCAGAAAAGTTAAGTTAAGTTAAGTTAACAAAAATTAAGTTAATATAAATTAAGACATTTGTGTGAAAACATGCCAATCAGTTTAAAAATAACAATAAAATTTAGCATACGTAGGGCAAATCACTGTTTATAGGGTTTTCGTGATTTCTATTTTATTGGTGCACTCTCTGGCAGCTGTCCGGTAATTTGTTAACTTTTTAAATAAATATTTGTCTAAAAAATATATAATTTTGTTACATTTTTCTTAAAACGCATGGGAAAGACGAGTTTCTGTAAGCCTATTTTATGATATGTTATTGTGTGGGAGTTTAATTATTTTAAAAAGGAAACGTTTATTTCATTTTATAATAAGGTTAAAAAATTAAAATAAGTTAAAGAAAGTTAAAAGTTGGTTATTTTTTTAACTTAACTTAATTTTTAATTTATGTGTTTAATTAAAACCATTTGATCACATAATGTTTATCTTTTCTTGTGTGACTTTAACTTATTTTAACTTAATTTAATTTTTCTGCATAATCCTAACTTTATTTAGCGAATAGCGTGCAACGTGCTTTAGCATTTCCTATTTCCTCGCTTGTTTAATTATTCAAAAGCATTTATTTTTGGCACCTCCTAAGCACATCATTAAATTTAATTATCTTTAAAAATGAGTGACGATATTATAAGTGATATTTGCTAACTTTGATCACAAAAATAATATGTAGAAAAGTAGAGTTATATTTTCAAAACAAAAAATTCAAAAACTTTTTATTTGACAGTCCCGAAAACGATCCGCAAAGCGATCCAACGTTTGTTACTTTTCGTACCGTCACGAAACTATTTTAAGTCCGCGCATGCGTCGAAGCGCACCAAAAAACAGTTCAAAAACGATTTCGAAACGATGTTTCGTTGGAACAAACCTATTGACTCCCAACCTAAAAAAATGGCTGGGTGGTAGAAGATTTGGGTCGAATGAAAAGGTCATCACCAAAACGGATGCCCATTTGGAGGGCCTTGGAAAAACCTTTTATTTAGAAGAAAAAAAAAGCCTGGAAAAACGCTGGACTAAATGTATTGAGCTAGAAAAAGATTATGTTGAAAAAAGTCACTGACTTACCAAATGGTACAGTGCACTACATACTAATACCAAGTTGTTATTAGATACAAACATAAAAAATCAACATATTTATATATATATATATATATATATATATATATATATATATATATATATATATATATATATATATATATATATATATATATATATATATATATATATATATATATATATATATATATATATATATATATATATATATTGTATATATGAAATTGTCCACCATTTTTGATTTTTATACAATTGCAATTTTTTTAATTTTTTTTACCCACTAAAATACTTATGTTGGAAAAACTACTTTATTTACTTCAAAACTTAACAAGCTTTAATATACGTTAATATTTAAAGTTTGTTTTCTTTATTTTATAAAAGCCTAAATAATAGGTATTAAATTGTTTATTTGTTTTAATGACCAAACCTTTACGATTTAACTACATTAAATATTTCACATATTTTTTAACAATAACCCTTATATTAAACAGAATTCATTTTAAATACATGTCAATTCAATTTTTTGCCTGCTCTTTAAAAAAATATTATTTTCTTTTAGGCAATAATAAAACTTTGTTGTCTTCAGTATTACGTATTAATAAATGTGTAATTTATAAAAAGAACAAACAAGCTACCGGCATCTAAAATGCATATTATCATTAAAATTCCACGTTTACTGCCATAAATCAAATATTATTACATCCAGGTTTTTAAGTTTGTCGCTAAATGTCTTAAAATAAGTTCTGCGTTTAATTTGGATTCCTCTCTGTGACATTTTTGTTAGCCATACTCCGCTTAATATATTTTAGGTAAACTTTATATTTGGAAAAACACCTAAAGTTTGACCGTAAATTGGATTAAAAATAAAAACTAAAAAAAAGGCAAAGTTGTATTTCTAAAAATAAAAAAAAATGTTGAAATAACTCTAAAAAATTGATAGTGTTTTAATTATATATATTTAAAAAAAAATGAAAAAAACCAATTACTTTTTTCGAAGTTTTACAATTGGCAGCCACAAAAACCTATTATTATAAAAAATTTAGTTTGCAATATTTCGTACTAAAAGAGACGTAATTTCAAATATTTAAAATAAAAGATAATATTTTCTACAGCAAAAACTGCATGATCACACATATTGAATAATGTATAACATTACAAAGTTAGAGATCCAATATGTGTATATGTCGGAAGAATATTATTTATTGATCCTTTAATGCGCTTGGATCAAATGATAAATGACAGAAAAATATCGCTTTTCTATGTACTTTAAATACATGGGTGGCGGTAAAATAAATGTTAGTTTTATTGGTGTGATTTTAAATTATACAGCGTGTCCTACGCAGTTCTTGCAACATGTTGTTTTTTTGATCCCGAAACACAGTTATTTTTATGTAGAAAATTTTTGAAAATTAATAGATTAAAAATATCACAGTGGAAATTTTGGAAAAATACCAGTAGCACACAGAAAATGACTTGTATTAACAACACCGGAGCCATGAGAACAACACCGACTAGGGCCATGAAGGTAATCCTAAACCTCACACCCCTTGACATATTCGTCAAGAAGGTTGTTTTGACGGTTATGTTGCGCCTTCGTACTGTTGATATAATGCCCGACATAGGAGTTGGCGCACAGAGGCGTCGTTTGTGGAGTGAGGCGATAGGTTCGCTTCTGCAGGCGAATGTGGACTCTATTGTGCCAAGTTTTGGTTTTAATAAACCCTACAAAATTGACATCAAAGGAGAATCAAACACAAATGTGGCAGGTGAGACCAACATCTACATAGACGGTTTGAAAAGAAAAGAATGTACGGGATGTGGAATTTATTCTAGATCATCCTTGTGGACGCTTCCAGCAGGAATGTGGTCACTCTCTGCTGGACCAAAGGCCACGCGCAGTCCAAAGGCATCCGCATTGCTGACTCGTTAGCCAGGAAGGCTGCCGGAACCAAATCTTTTGGACCCGACACTTTCTTCTGACAGGGTCTGCGATGAGGGACCTAAACAAAGACACTCTGGTCAGCGGTTTAAAAGACGATGTGATAAAACAGTAAACTGTAACTTTTTCAGGGAGTTACTAAGCTATCCTGACAGAGATACAGCTAAACATTACTTGGCAATGCCTAGGATGAGCCTTCGTCTAATAACGGGGGTTCTAACTGGACATCGTCAACTCCAAAAATACCTCTTTAAAATGTAAAATGAGTATAAATAACACACCTTTGCGTAGAGGTTGTGAACAGGAAGACGAGACGGTGAAGCACATGCTTTGTGACTGCTCTGCACTCTCGTCCAAGAGAACATCCATGCTGGGGAGTATTGACTTTCTTTGGTCGATATTAAGGAGATTTTCCTCGGCGATGTTGTCACCTACTTTAAATCAGTAGAATGGGCGGCGTACTGAGTGAGAAGTCCCCTTTAGGAGGTAGCACAACGGGCCTACTGAGACCTAGGTGCAGTGATGTTCATTACCCTCCTGACTTTCACATTCAGATTCAGACAGGTAGCACACAAGGTAGCGAGAAAAACGTAAAAGTCGCTAAAGATTCCTTTATATATTTTGTAGGATTAAAAAAGAAGCTATAAAAAAATCTTTATGATCCTTTTCTTTTATCTAGCTACAAAATCACGGTCACAAAACGTTCCGAAATATTCTTGTATGTACAGTGTGATCAATTAAATGGAAACCTTTTTTTATATTTTTAGAAAGTTTTACTCTGAATAAAAATGGCTTCCACAATAACAAACTTTATTGTAGTAGTTACCCGAAAACATTTAGGGAAAGTTTTCGGTAAATTGGAACAATGTAATCCATTAAAGTCTATTATAATATTTACGGCCGAGTTGATCGCGTTGTTAAATTTAGCAATACTCTTAGCAATTGTTAAAAGGTAACAACGGTTTAGAATATTTAACAAAACGTCGTTGTCAGTGTCATTCAATGATTTTAGTAGGCAACCTGTCAAAATCTGACATTTTGTAAAACATTCTAAACCGTTGTTAACTTTTAACGATTGCTAAGTCCATTGCTAAATTTAACAACGCGATCATCACTCGGCCGTTAGAGTGACCAGTTTGTCAGAATGATTATCTCATGAAAGTTTGCAAGTAACATAATTGCCGATGTGTTAAAAAATTGCTCTCAAACTACTCTTGGATATTATTGTTACTTAAGTAGTTTTATTAAAAATAAAAAGATATATAGGGTAAGTAAAAAAAATAACAACTGCTTAAAAAAAGTATACTAATTAAAAAATATATACACAACGTTAAACAGGAAAATTGTTAAGATTAAATACCAAGTCATGGCCTTCTATTTAAATTTTTATTTTTCTTTTAAATTTTAAATTACCCTGTATGATACATATTTTAATTATTTCGATTTAATGCTTTTTTAAAGTAGCTACAACCAAATCAGTTTTAAATACCTTTTTTTTCAAATTATTGAATAGGAATTGTATTTAAGCATAACTTTTGATTTTAGACAACTTTTCTATTTAGCATGTTGTTATATTTTTTGAAATACCTTTAAGCACTTTTCTGAAATAAAGGTTGGTTTAATTTTCAAGTTTAATAATGGATATCTGAAAAACGAAACGTTTGCGCTTAAAACCTCCGTATACCATTTTTTTTTAAATTTTTTCTCCTTTTTTTGCACACAATTCCTAATTTTTACACTAAATTGGCACACAATATTTTATAAACTTCTTTTAAAAACTTATTATTATATTTATTTTATACATTTTTTTCATTTAATTGCAAACTTTTACTTTCAAACGCTGTAACAATGTATACACTATAGGGAATTTTTCAGCAAATATGACTGCTCCGTTTAATAGTAAAAATTCGCAATTTATTAAAAACAAGGTGCATAATAAGTAAAAAACAAGTTTTTATAAGGTGTTTATGAAATATTATGTGCCAATTTAGTGTAAAAATTATAAATTGCGTGCAGAAAGAATGGGGAAACTAGTGAAAATGAGGTTGATTTGATGTCAACTTTGATGATAAAAATCTCGAAAACGAAACATTTCCGATTTGTTTTTCAGATGCATGATCAGCGCCCCAAAAAAACCACATAAACCGAATTTGGTCAAAATCGGAGTTTAGGCAACTTTCGAGACAGTTACCGCCCTTTTTTATCTTTACTTCAAATAATTGGGGAAAGCAAGGACAAAGCTACTTAAAAGTATTTGTATTTTATGGTGGTAATGGTTTTATGAACTCTTTAATTAAACCAAGTTTGATGTAAAGTGGTGAAAGCAATATTTTGTCAAGACTTGTTAAAGTTATATAAATGACATATTTACTTCTACTTTCAATTTGCCCCAATCGGCAAATCAGACTTTTTCAAACGTAATTTTTTTTACAGCCCATTTAATAATAGTATATTATATTATAAGGATTAAAAGTGCATCTTTTTTTACGACAATTTTCGCAGTTGCGAGGCGGAGCGCAGCGCAGCCGAGCGAATGTAAAATTGCGAGTAAAAATAAGAAATAAGCACTTTTAGTCCGTATGATATATACTATTTTTTCTTCAACCTTCAATTTAAAATTAATACATAGTTATTTAAAAATCGTTTATTTTAATCCTAGGATTAAAAGTGTTGCTAAGCAACGAGCACATTTTTGTAGAATTGATAGCTTTTGCACCTGAAAATAGTACAAAAATGTCGACATTTTTTGACGGTTGGAAAAAAAAAATGTTTATCAGCCTAAAAGTTCTTAGGACAAACAGTGACTGGATATTTGCCTTGTCAGGTTGATGATATAAAAAATTGGAAGAAATATTTACTGATGAATTCAACAAACCTACACTTTTTTGTAGCCTATACAACTAAAAACTAACCAAAACAATATTATTAAAAAACAATAAAATCATTTAGCACCTCTTTAAAAAATTTAGTATTTTTTTTTAATTTTTGACGCTGCTTACCTAAGCAAAGCAATATTAAATTTAACTAACACTGTAGTTTGTCATAAAATTTGGTTCAAGTGTTTCCCGAACACTTTGTAAAATATTATGGTGCAGTATTAAAAAAATCAAAAATTTAATAAATAAAATATTAAATCCCAGTTAAATTTAGACTTAGACGTTTTTTTTAATTGCTATTAGCCATATGTCAGAATTGAGCCTATCCCACACTATTTTTTAAATAATTTTTGATTATTTTTAAAGCTACTTGATCTGGTAGCTATACCAACAGAAACACAAATAATTGTATAAACTAATAAAATTGTCGTAATTTTGTGACGTCGTATTTTAGCACTCCATCTTTGGTCATTATTTTCTTACATAATTAGTAAAGAGCTTGAGAGCTCTGAAGCACTACTCAGCCTAGCCCTTAGATAGCTGTGCTTAGTTTATTCGTTAACAATGTATGCCATTAATACAGGGTAAGTCTGTGAAGTGAGACCATCAGTTTATTGCTTTAAATATTTAAATTGGAAAAAAAATGTTTTATACAAAATTATTTTGGTTTTTGCTTCTCTATATTTTGCAAACACTGTTATGTATACAGGGTGTATCAAAAAGTTCGTTCAAGAACAATTATAACATATAGTGCTTAGTTTATTCGTTAACAATGTATGTCATTAATACAGGATAAGTCTGTAAAGTGAGACCCCCCATTTATTGTTTTAAATATTTGAATTGGAAAAAAATGTTTTATACAAAAATATTTTGGTTTTTGCTGCTCTACAGGGTGCATCAAAAAGCCCGTACAAGGACAAAGTTATTTTTTTTAAATGACTTCCTATATTTTTTATTAGATTTTTGTTTTCTGCATAAAATTCTAGATATTTTTTATTCAGCATATCATATCCCTATATTCAATTGTTTACGAGATATTCTCATTTAAATACAATCCTTACCGGTCGTTTAAAATTTGCATAATCCTAATTTTATACTTTTATACTTAGCTTTTTTTACGTAATAAATAAAAATCGATATGTTGGTAATATGCAAGTAATGGAAAAATATGGATACAGGCCAAAAAACTGTCTTCGTCTCTGGTTAGCCTTATATACCGTAGATTTTACCATAAATTATTTCTTATATTTCAGTTAATTTTTTAATGTTTGGTTCAATGGCAGATAGGTTAATGTAGATTTAATGTCTGGTTTTCGGATATGAGAAGACTAGTCGAAATTTTGATGTTTTAATATTGCAAATAATTCTGAATGTTAAGCCTGAAACCAGTTTTAATTTTAGAATTGTTATATTTAAAATTTTTCTTTCGTGGCAATAATGAAACACGATAAAACCATTAGAGTTAGATTGATATATGTATATCAAGAATTTATAAAATTTTGGAAATATGTTAAATACATTAAGTTAGAATTAAGTTACCTTACGGGAATCATAGCAATTGTCTTCTTTTTGTTATTAATTTAATTTTTGTTCACTATTTTGTTAAATACATAGATGTTTTATAAGCAGTAAAATGTTTTGCTTTGCTTTGCTTTCACTTTTTTTGGCCTCCGTCGGTAAACGTTCAACCAGCTCTTCCCTTTCCAGACACACGTTGTTGTCAACGTGGCTTTCCCAGGCTTTGTAGGTGGACCTTCTGGATAGTCGGGCTCTGTAGCCCCCAAAAATTCCGAACTTTTCAAAAACTTAAATTCTTAACAAAAAAAATTATCGATGCAGGGCACAAACAATGCCGATCCGACCAGGGACTGCATAACCGTTTTCTGTCAGTACTGCCTCCTGCTGAGAGCGCAACCATCTTCCGCCATTAGGAAAATCCCTCGTGCGTGGGGCCCTCAGAAAGGAACAGGTATAGGAATCTTCGTTCACAGCGCTTAGCCCCAGAAGAAGGACCCCATCGTTTGGCTTGAGTTTCTCCTTGATCCCCGATGGCAAAAGCTGTTGATACAGCGCCTTTACCCGCCTTCCCGGAAAAAACTATGTAGTTTTTTTTATCGCGAGCACTTCACTGATCGGAGGTCAAAAAGGAACTCCAGTAAAAAGTTCTTTTAGGTCATGAATAATAATAAAAAAATAACGGTAATTGTGCATTATTGAGGCTCTACATATTTTTGGCCAAAAAAATTGAAAAATAGAGATATTGACATTTTTTTTTATTTTGTTCTATTTCAGAAAAATCAAAAAAAAAATGTATTGTTAATATTTACTTTGAATATAACAAAATGGACATTTTTTAAGTTTTTCGTCAATAAAATGTAAAAGAACAAACTTTCAAACCTTCTTTTTTTGAAACGAGAAATCTTACTGGAATTTAATAGAATATTTTGGTAACACGTCCGAAATACAAGAACAAACTTTCAGACCCTTTGTCTTTGTAACGAGCGGTCTTATGAAATCTGTTGTAGCCTTCTCATCTCCGAGAGCTGCCGTACCGTCTTCACTGCGACTCGTTTTCTCTCAAGCGAAATCTCGAGGCCCTATTGGATGCGTCCACCTGCCACACATTTACAGACTTCACGGAGGCTTGTCGATATGTTTGCGTTGCATAGCGATGTGCGGTTTCCTTTAATTTCTTAATTTTAGATTGGAAGCGGAGTTCCGAGAATTAAATGTTGGAAGGTGTGAAATTTATTAAAGCGCTGTTGTCTTGTTTATGTAGGAAGTTTATTGATTAAATTTATATTTTAATTTATTTAGATTTAGAAAGAAAGTTTGCCTACTTGTGGCTATAGAAAAATAGCTCTCAAGATGCAAAATGTGTTTCTGCAACAGCAATCTTTTCGTCAAATTTAAAGTTTTTGTCAGTACTGATACTGTTTTCACCAGTAAACAAAAATCTTAAAATCCGTTTTTAAAGCAGACAAATAATTATTTTGTAGATATATGAAGCAGGTTTAAAATACGTTATTATTTTAAAACATAATTTTCGACAGTGCAGTATAAAATAAAATATTGTACATTATTCGTCCGAAAAACCTTTACAGTATTCGTTTTGAAATTTCAGACTCGGCTAATTTTCTGGACTTAAAACGTAAATATCTTTTACATTTATTATGTTGCATATTTAATTGACATTAAACCGATTTATTTTAAATCGAAATAAAAAATCGAATAAAAGTTTCGGTTTTTGCTTTAAATGAAATAAAGAAACGAAGCAAAAAAACTAATTTTGGACCCAGTTTCGTCACAAGTCTTTTAACGTGTTAAGATTTTTTTAGCAGATGGCTCTTTAATAGGTAAAGAAAGAGATTTGGCGGTTTATTAGATCAAAATAAATGTTATGCATTATTTAAAGCGCGATGTCTAAACTAAATATAGGTATCGGTCCCGCCCTTCAATTTTGAAAAATAAAAACTTCTTTAAACCTTGGTGGGTGGATTCATTTTGGCGTAAACTAACAACTTTTTTATCCTTGCAAATTCTGAGATTTAGGGCGTTTTTGATGTGGCGTGCACCAAAGGCCAGTATAACCATAACATTTTACTCTTATTTATTAAGCAATTGTGCAAAAATTGGCCGGTTATTTGTAAATTACATAACATCATGAACTTCACAGGTTGAGGGTGTAGTTCTTGCTAAATGCCCCAGTACTTTCCTAGGTCAAACTATTTTCTGATGTTAGCATTATAAAACCTTACAAGTTAAGAGTGCATTTAAACTACACCCTAGGGGTCGGGCAAAAGGACGCGGAGACGGTGGGCGGAGACTAACAAAATTCCATTATCACAATTTTCGTATAGGCGCATTGAAAATATTATATTTTATTTAGGTTCTTCCAAATTCGGTGTATCGATGTGATGTTGTTTCCGATTGCAAACCTACAGGAGATAACGTTTTTCGGTAACTATTTTTCACTTAAATGACATAAATTATAAACCATTTTAAAGGTAAGGAAATAATCTATGCCTCTGCTGTAACGGATTTTTGGAATATGAGTCGAGTTAAAAAAATAGTATCTAAACATAACCGATTTTAGGGTGACTTTCACTCAAGGAAATATAAAAAACTAAATCCAAATTTAAAAAACTATTACAGCAGAAGCCTAGATTTAAGTGTTGGCTTTCATATAGTTTTTGAAAATTATCGATAACTTATACCGTTTTTGAGAAAAACAATATGCCACGAACCCCGCGGTGCGAATGGACTCTTAAGTAAAAAAAATATTATTTAAATTATTCTCAGAATTTTTAAAGCTAAAAAAGTTGTGGGTCACTCCAAAATCCACTAACGAACTTTCAGGAGTATTTTTTATTTTAAAATTTCATGCCGGGCCGATACCCAATACATTATATACTTTATATATTAAATATAAATTTAAATTCCCAAAGAACCTTTCTTATTTAAAATAGGGACCAAAATATTTATTTCCAATTCCTTATTCAACAAACTCCTGTTTTTTTAATACCAACTGATTTATTTATTGAAACCGAGCAAATTGAAAAAATTTTAACTTTAAAAAAGGCAACAAAAAATATACGCCTCGGTTTGCGACACTGAATCTTAAAGATTAAATTTAAATAAAATTTGCATTTTAACCAACCAAAAGAAAATTAATTCTTTTCATAACTTTCACCGTGCAGAACAAAATAGCCAGAAGCGTTTTAGTAAATGCCAGAAATATGTAATTTGTTGAAAATTATTTCGGCTAAAAAAAGCCGCAAATATTTTCTTGTCTTTTGTAATAAATGTATATTAAAAAGGGCATCAAGAAAAAATAAGCTGCTATTAACAAAATAACTTTTCCTTCAGTAAATTTATGCGAATTAGATTTTAAATGAAAAGTGGTACGTATTAAATATTAGCAACAAAGTGTATTTTTTTACCGAAAAATAATTAAAAAAAAAATAAATAGCACGTTTTTATAATAAACCAAACTAAAAAGTAAAAATTAAACAATTATAGTAAAAATGTGTGGGGTGCTTGATATTAAATGTTTTAAATTTAAATTATTTCATTGGTAGTTATTTACAAAATTAGAGTTATTATTAAAATATTATTACTATAATTGATTATTTTTTACTTTTTTGTTCGGTTTGCTATAAGAGCGTGTTTTAGTTTTTTTTAACTTTAATTTTTTTTTCTTATTATTTAGTCCCAAAACAACATTAAAAGTAATCCTAATTATAGTTTAGAAAACGAAGCTGACAAACTGCAAAACCTCGCAATTTTTTTAAAATGCATAGATTTGCATAAAAATTTGGGATTTAGCTTAACTTACCCTCATCTTGAAAATCTATATTATGCCGATGGGCGCTCGTTATTTTTTAGGGGTAAAAACTATCCCTTATTGCTAAAACCTATAAAACTAGACATTAAAGCTTATGCTGAGTAAAATTTGACTTAAATAAGTTGAAAAACTAGTATTTTGTTTCTTTAAAACATTATTTAAAATATTTTAGCCCTTTAAAATCAACCCCTATTATGATTTTTAAATAAATTATTTACCCCAAAAATTAATATATTATCCCAGTGTTTTGCATGAAAATTCGGAATCAGGCTTAACTTACCATCCTCTTCAAAATCTCCATTATGCTGAAGGTTGCTTTTTATTTTTTAGGGGTGAAAACTACCCCTTATTGCAGAAACCTTCAAAGCTTTCCTATTAAAGCTTACGTCACATAAAATTAAACTCATAAGGGTTGAAAAATAGGTATTTAACTTTTTAAAACAATATCTAACATATTTTAACCCTTAAAAATCAACTCATTATGATTTAATAAAAAAAAATTGTTTACCCTAGAAAAATTAACACATTGTCACAGAGTTGTAATTAAAAAATATGACTGCGCAAAAGTATTACTAATTTAATTTTGTAATTTTTTAATCCTTAAAACTCCACCCCTTACAACATTACAATGCAAAAAATAGTACAAAGCCACAAATTTTTTAAAAAATGCATCGAATCGCTTTTAGCATGCTCCAAAAAGTTTTGGTTTTTTAAGCATAACTTCTTTGTGATAAAAAGTTCTTAAAAAAATTTTGTTGGTTTTTTTTAAGAGCTTTAAGGTACTATATATTAAAACTGTTTAAAACCCTTACTTTTTTAAAGGGGTAAGTTTAAAGAGCTGAAACAAGACAGTTCTCGTCTATACACACGCGTTTTAAACGGTTATACCTCATTTAATTTCTGTCATACAGTTAATCGAAAAGGAGCAAAATATTTGTAATTCAAAAAGCTACAATTTAATACTTTTGGTAATTTTTACGTGTCTTCCTTTGTTTTCGAGTTATTTTTAAGAAAAGTTATTTTTTTATTAAAATTCTAAAATTTGATTTTCACTTGCAGCCCCATTTTGTTTTTTAAACAAAGCAATTTAAATCGGTTAAAATTTAAGAATGTGTTTATGATACATAGATAAAGTAAATTAAAAAAGGGCTACGAATCATTTTAATTAGGGTGGTAATTAGGAGGTTGTTTTCGAAGATTTCTGCACTCAAAAAATTTTGGTCTAACATTATTTTAATCATAACTCAGTCAACTATTATGATTCATTTTTTTTAGACAAAAGGTCTTTGTAAATGCTTTAAAAAAGTTATTATTAGTTTTCCTTAAAAAACACGTAGATTTTGCGTTATTTGCCTTTGAATTTCTGAAATTTTGTGTTTGATAAATAACAGCTAACCTTTAACAAACCACAACTTGGTTTGTATTGGTCCCACAGCAATTACAAAAAAAATATTTTATTCGTTTTTTTTTAAAGCTTAATTTTGTTTTTTTGCAGTTTTTTGATAAAATGCATACTTATCGAGTTATTTGCAAAAAAACGATTAAAAACTTTGATTTTATCGACGAAAAACTCCGACTTTTGAT
This sequence comes from Listronotus oregonensis, assembly GCA_019359885.1. Classification (NCBI taxonomy): domain Eukaryota; kingdom Metazoa; phylum Arthropoda; class Insecta; order Coleoptera; family Curculionidae; genus Listronotus; species Listronotus oregonensis. Next base: position 24,226 of record JAHBCN010000289.1, read on the forward strand.
CGCGAATAACTCGAAAAGTATGCATTTTACAAAAAAATGCATAAAATATTTTTTTTGCTTAGAAATCATTTTTTTATCGATTCCGGTGGTGAAAATATTCTAAAAAAAAATCCACGTCCGAGATGGTTTGGCAACCACCTCCAAGGTAAAGGCGCCCTTCTGCGTGATATAGAATTTGATCCTTGGACTATTCCATACCTACTGTCAAAATTTCAAGTCATTCTATGCATTTTAAAAAAATTGCTAGGCAAAATGGTTCGTTTCCTGGACTATTAAAATTGTCTTGGTTTTTAGTATATCTTATATTTGTCAATAAATTTATTATGGCCAACGGATCATAATAACATTTCATATGGATATAACGATGTTAAATATGGTTTAGAATTTTTCAAATTATATTTTTTATTTTATGGCCACCACACATAAAAAGAAATTTTAGAATTATATACAACAAAAATTAATTCATTTATTATTGAGAAATCAAACAATCCGATTATTTTCTACAATTTACGAACACATTAACTAACAGTTTTCTAAAGTTAAATAACGTTTATTCTTTTTTAATGTCCTGCATATCGTGTTGTTGTTTCTGCGTGGTATTTTCTCTAAAGTGATAATGATAAGACATTAAAATGTTTTTTTATCTTTGGACAGTCCACGAAGGCTGATGCCTACGTACTAACGTACCATGGGTGTCTTAAGTTTGTTCACACGGGACTTAAATATGTGCAGACTGGGAGAAGAAGGAAAAACTTCTGCGGGAAGCAGGTTCCAAAGTCGGACACTTTGGGGATAAAGGAACAAAGAAAGTGGAAGGTTCGGGGCGTCTCTAGTTGAACTGTAAAAGGATGCACAAAAGTTGCACTACGTGTTGCTCTGTTGGGAGCTGCAAGAGGGGGAATTATACTGGCCAACTCCTCTGGGCAGAAGCCATGAAAATACCTACAGAAGATTGACAGATCGCCTACAGCTCAACGGTGGGCAAGAGGAGAAAGCCTTCCTGTAAGCATGGGATCATTAATAAGACAGTTTTTTTAAAATGGAGTCCAGAATGCTAAGTGTTAGTGTTAGTAGGAGACGCCACTCCCCAGACATGAGAACAATATTCTAAAGAGGGTCTGATTTAGGATACATACAAAGTATACAGATTGAAAGAAGAGAAATACTTTCTGACTCGAAAGAGGAATCCAAGCTTTTTTGAAGCTGCCGAGGCTATGGATGTAATGTGTTTGTGCCAGTTGAGGTTATTTTCAATAATAAATCCGACAAGATTAAACGACTCCTTGTTCTGCAGAACTTGGCCGTTCATATGTATCGGATGAGCATTGGCAGACTTTTGTCGGGGCAGCGAACATGACTGTATTTTTGAGGCTTGGCTCCCCAATCCGAAATAAGTTTGAGGTCTTGTGAGAGAGACATCCGCATTGACCTACGCTTGGTTTCCGAATCAGGCTGATTGTCTGGCTTGAGAAATTGAATGTTAGAGTGGAGGGTACTATCGTCAGCAAAACTATAAATGGAATTGATCGTAGAAAGAGAAGATCGTTAATTGGCAGAAGAAACAGAGTGGGTGCCAGTACTGAGTCCTGGGGCACCCCAGCATTAACCTGGTAGAAGCTAGAAGAATGACCATCTACAAACAGTAACTGATATACGTCGATAAGAAAGGAAACTGGAGAGCCAAAAGCAAAGCTTAGGTGGAAGACCGTAAGAAGAAAAATTGTTGAGAAGCCCGTCATGCCAGACCTGATCGAAAGCTTTGGATATGTCAAGAGCAACGATCTGGGATTCACCAAGAAACTCAAGGGGCTTGTTCTAGTTGTGTCAGACAAAGGAAAGAAGATCAGCTGTGGATCTTCTGTGACGGAATCCATACTGTCTATCATGTAAGATTTTGTGTTTTTCTAGATACTTCAAGATTTGGGAATTAATAAATTTTTTCATTACTCTGCAGACAACAGAAAGAAGAGATATAGCTCTATAGTTAGAAGGGAGAGTTTTGAATCCTTTTTTGGGGACAGGTTGCACACGTGCAGCTTTCCAGCTCTCCGGAAAAATGCTCGTATCGTAAGAGATTTAAAAGAGGCGAGTTAGGATGGGTGCAAGCTCGGGAGCACATATTTTTAAGACGATTGCTGGTACCATCCAACCCAGACGATTTTTTAGTATTAAAATAAGAAAAAATACGCTTAAACTGCTTGACTTTAAAAATGATACTGGACATTTTATGAGGAACAGGGGCAACTGTTGGAAAAGAAAGATTAATAGGAGGATAAAGGGTAGAATTGGCAGCAAATTGTTAGGCAAATAGTTTGGCAAATGTGTATTCTTGCTGACGTTTTTCAGGTGCGTCTATAAAAATGTCCAGAAATATTTGTCAATAGTATAATTTCTTCCTAATTACATTTACTAAATTTGCCTTTAACAAAGTGCTAATTTTTTTATTACATTTTTTTTGTCAAATTTGGAAGCATCATGTTTAATTTTAAACAGACAGACATACAAAGACATACATACATACATCCAAAGTAAAAATCTACATAACTAAAATTGTATTATTATACGGCAAAAAAAATCATTATTTCAAAGAATTTAGCCTATTTTCCACAGAAATAATTCCTTATTACTATTACCATTCTTATAGCTTTGGCAATAGTGTTCCTTTATATAGCAGCCCGCTCGAGTAAGCAAGCGTAAAAACCTATTACAAAAAAATTAGCATTGTTTGGTGCGTCTAAGAGTGAAAAATATAATTGTCTTTGCTTTATAGAAATAAATAATCCTAAAATTATTGGTTTAAATTAAAACCATTATGATTTTTTGCCCCAGTTTTCGTACAAATACACAAAGCCCTTTAAGTTAAACTCTGATAACTTCTTAGGAATTTAGAAGTTTTAATACCCTAAATTATGTCAAAGTTAAGATAAATTATAATATTTTTAATCCGTTTGGATTGTTTGGATCCGTTACAAATTAAAACTATTGATTTTATTTGTCTTTACAGAAAACTCATGCAAGATTCAGTTACTATTGATTGAACAAATATTAGCCTGACAGTAGTTCTTCATAGACGTTCGCTGCATAATTAAAAAAATATACAGGGTAACTAGAAAGTCCTGAAATGGTTAATTATTTATCTCCGTTATTTAAAAGCCATTTTTTAAAACCGGTGTGCTTATACGGGGTGTCCTCAAATTAGTTGGCAATATTTCTAGGGTTCATTGTACTTCCCAAAATATAAGGTTTTTTTTTTTAAAAAACAAAAGGAATTGCCG
>JAHBCN010000289.1:32500-220397 GCA_019359885.1 Listronotus oregonensis
TATATTAAAAATTATTAAATTAAGTATTTACGCTGAAAACTTGTTATGAAATTGTTCTGTTGTAATTTATTTATTTGATTCATTTTGTTAAATTATAATATGACTATAGTACTGAAAACTGTTAAAAAAAAATTCATGGCCGATGCTGGGCCCTTGGCGGGCGCCCATCTCGCCATCGCCTTAATACGGCCCTAAAGCGGGCATTATACAGTAAGTTAAAAAAAACTATTATTTTAAATTTTATTATACCTTTTGTTTAAAAATTTAGGAAATATTTTTTTTAATAACGTTCTAGTTGATAATATTATTTTTTGATATATCGCCTATGCACAAGAAAAGTGACACAAATCAAAATTTTTGAATTTTCGTTTTTCTACATAAAAAATATCTTCGACATCCAAATTATTATCTAGAAAGACGACACAAACAATACTGAACAAATAAACGCTAGAGGACACTTATGTCACTTTGGCGCGCAAACCAAGCGATCCGGAATGATCGCGAAAAGTGACCGATTTAGTTAAACACCGACTCTTGATCCGAAAGGTGCTCGTGTTTCTCTGCAAAATCGACACATTTTGAATTGAACCCTAGATTTGTTACTGTGTGTTTGAAGAAAAACGACATATTTGTGTTTGTGACGTTTATTCTGAAAAAGTAAGTATTACTTTCAATATAATTTTATCTTACTAGTGTACTATTTAAGGTTGAGCCATTTTTCTTGATACTCTTTTATCATTTTAAAGTAGTATTTAAATTTGACATTTTTCTTGATAATAAGTCTTAATTTTTGCTACCTACTTTTAGGCTTGTGACACTTTTTTGGATACGAAGATTTAAGAAATAAATTAATACCAAGGTATCTTTTTTTAAACATAAAATGTCATTAAGGTCTAAGCTAATTGTAGAATTGGCAAAAAAAGGAAAAACGGTCACCAAAGCACTAAATATGGATTGCCCTATTGCTGACCCAGTCGCCAGTTAAAGTTTAACCTCAGACCGCCAGTTTGATAATAATATAGAAATTCCATGCACTGTTGAAATACTGCATATTTTAAACGAAAGTTCACCTCATATAATCGAGCCAAGACCGACAAAAATGAAGGTAAGCTTTTTACGTTACCTAAAGGCCATTTTATTTCTTGTCTTTGTTTGCAAGTTAGAAAATCTTTGAAAGTGGTAATGCATTTCCTTTATAACGTTACAGAGATTTCTACCAAAGCAGCAAATACGGATTGCCCTATTACTAACATAATTGTCAGCTCAAGTTTAACTTTAGACCACCCATTTAATAATAATATAGAAATCCCAAGCACTGCTGAAAATCTGAAATTTTCAAACGAACATTCATCTAATATAATAGAGAAATAAAGGTAAGTTTTTTTGCATTAACTACAATTTTATTTCTTGTCTTTGTTTGCAAGTTAGAAAATGTTTGTTGACAGTGGTAAAGCATATTTATTTATAACGTTACAGGTACCATTTCTACCAAAGCACAAATGGATTGCCCTATTGCTAACGTAATCGCCAGCTCAGGTTTAACCTTAGACCACCAATTTGATATTAACATGGAAATCCCATGCATTGCTGAAAATTTGCAAATTTTAAACGAATGTTTACCTAATTTAACAGAGTCACGACTGACTGAAAGTAATGGTAAGTTGATTATTGTTTTTTATTTAAATGTGCATTCTATGCCTATTTTAGGAAGTGATGAAGAGCCATTTTCGTCCGATGATTCTGTACGTGATCCAGATTATATTATATCAAAATCTTCTTCCAGCAGCGATAGCGAAGAGAGCAATGTCCATCAAAACTTGCGAGATGGTCCTGTTTTAGTGAAAGAGGTACCTGAACTGAAGAAAGTGAGGAAAAGAAAAGCAAACCCGGAATCCTGGAAGAAAAACACAGCAAAACGTCTAAGAAATTCAGGCCAAAGCTACGTTTCTTGTAGCAAAACAAAAAAACATTTAAGGAAAAAGAATTAGGAAAACCATGCAAAGAGACATGTTGGTTAAAATGTGGTGCCAATATATCAAATGAGACTCGTCTTAAAATATTTTCTGATTATTGGAAGCTTTCTGATATTCAGACCCAGCGCTGCTACTTATCAGCACATATTGAAAATTTAACTCCAAAATATCGTTATACTCGAGAGGGCAGTGATAGAAAACCAAATAACGCATATTATTTCACGGTAGAAGGTAGAAGACACAGGGTATGCAAAACTTTTTTTAAGTCCGCCTTGGCTATTTCAGATCGTCCTTTTCGGACAATTGTTCAGAAAAAAACACTATGCGCCGGAGGTATGATTGCTTCTGAAATGCGGGGCAAGCACAGTAAACATCATCGAGTAGACGATGCAATTAAAAATGGAGTAAGGGAACATATTCGAAGTATTCCGAAAATCGAAAGCCATTATAGAAGAGCCGATTCTAAAAGAGAATACATAGAAGGTGGCAAAGCTTTAGCGGAAATTCATCGAGATTACGTGAAGGTCCGTAAAGAAAACGGAGAATCTTTTGCTAACTACCTAATGTTCTCTAGAATATTTAACAGTGAATTTAATTTATCCTTCTTCTCGCCAAAAAAAGACCAAGCGAGGATTGGTGGCTTATTCAAATGCTTCCGTTGAAGAAAAAGTACACCTAAAAGAAAACTATTAGAGTCATTTAAAAGAAAAGAATTAGCTCGACAAGAGAAAGCACAAGATAAGGATAGTAGTCCAGAAAATACTATTGTAGATGGCTATGATCTACAGGCCGTTTTACAATGTCCAAGAGGAGAGGTATCTTGCTTTTATTACACGTCAAAACTCAATGTTTTTAATTTTACCGTGTACGAGATGAAAAGAAATACTGCCAAATGTTTTGTATGGGACGAATCTCAGGCTAATAGAGGCGTATGTGAAATAGGAACTTGCGTAATGAAGTATATACAATCTCTTGAAACGTTTGCTAACGAAAAGGAAAATAATATCATCGACTTGATATTCTTCTCCGATAATTGCTGCGGGCAGCAAAAGAACCGCTTTATGTTCTCTATGTATTTATACATAGTACAAAAGTATTCGTATATTAACTCCATAACTCACAAATTCCTGGTCAAAGGACATACGCAGAATGAGGGCGATAGCGTTCATTCTGTCATTGAGCGACAAATAGCACGTTCACTTAAATCAGGGCCAATCTATGTTCCTGACCAATATGTCACCCTTATAAGAACGGCAAAAAAGACCGGTCAACCTTATGCAGTAGAGGAGTTAACATACGAAAGTTTTTTTGATATAAAGGACCTTGTAAAAATGGGTTTAAATAATCTAAAAAATTCTAAGAATGAGCCTCTAAAAATTGGAGATTTAAAGGTAGTACGGTTTTTAAAAAATGAAAACAAAATGTTTTTTAAAACTTCTTTTGAAGAAAATGAATTTCAAACAGCGGAAATCAAGACACCAAGAAACAATAAAAACCAAACAATTTTACTGAAACAGTTGTATATAACAAAGCCCCCCTTTAATGAAAAGAAAAAACAAAGTATTTTGGGCCTATTTAAAAAGAATGTTATTCCAAAATATTATTTTAATTTCTATAATAGTCTTTAAAATTTTCTGTTAGCAGTTATTTGATTTGTTCGCTATGTATTTACTGTTTGTTTTTCAGGCTAAATATTAAATAATGCCTTAAGTTTATTATGATTCTTGTAACTGTTTTAAAAAATGATTTTCCTTCTCATACTTTTAAGTATTATACCTACTGCTTTGTTTGTAATCTCTTATAAATTAGCGATGTTGAGAAACTTGTATGTTTATGTTTTTCTGAATAAAGTTCATTTTAATGTTAATTAAGTGATCATAACCTCCCCAGTATTATTTTTAGTTTTTCTAGAAAAGTGACATAATTCAAAACGAGTCTAATAATTAGCCCATAAATATTAAAGCAAAACTAATAATACCAAAAAAAGTATCAGGAGTTACAAGCCAAGGATTGCTTTACCACCCACAACTTCGAGATGTAATATTATAATGTGAGTTATCTTGTAATATTCTACGATAGCCTTGCTAAAACTTTAAACGTCACTCGTGCAATTTTCTTTTTTTTTAGTAGTGTCACTTTTCTTGTGCATAGGCGATATTATTATTAAAAATACATCAAATAAATTATAAAGTTATTACTGCTACAGTGATTGGTTATAAAAACATAAAAGTACACACTTCCTATGGTTTTCTATATCAATAATATTTTGACAACTCAAATAGGTTTCTTCAATAACTGGATGTTTTGAAAATCTTGTTTAAATCTTAAACATCTTTCGTAAGATAAATTGCTTTGCCAAAGACAACTATTATTAATTACCTGCGGATTTTAATTAAATTCTTGCAAATTACTTGGGGCAGATTTTTAAATCATTTAAATTAAATTTTCGGAAGTATAACCAAATACAGTGGCGTATATTGACTACCATAGGTCGGGGGCCTGAAATGCTTCATTTAAAAATTTAATAAAATAATATAGATTTATAATTTCTTAAAATTATGTATAATTTATTTTAAAAAATAGGATGCATGAGCACCGGTGGTTTCCTCAAGAATACGCCACTGCCCCAATATATTTTTAACATTTTTCCTAAAAAAAAGTCGTAATAAAAGTACTAATAAAAATATTAATATCCATAAAAAATTATAGAAGAACTGAATAAAAAAAAAAGTACACATAAAAAAATCTATATGTACCTTGTAAATAACATAAAATGTTTTTAAAAAGCTTTACTTGCATTAACGTTCTTTCAGCAATTTTTACAGCCGAATTATTATTAAACTCTTATACAACACGCATTTTACGAAATGGAACCTAAATCATACAAAAAGGATGTAAAAGCACCCTGGAGGTCCAATAAGAATTTCTTAGAAACTTAGCCCTTATGGTTACTGGTACGTTAAAACATTTATTTATATTCCGCATGTAAAGATTTTATTACACCAGAAAATTAAATTATATAATAATGTAATAATAAAACAATAAAGTCAAATACTGAAATTTAATTTATTTGTAATGACTTAGCACATTGCTTAATGAAAATATTCAAAATGTTCGTCATTTTTGCAGAGTATACCTACAATATATGTACAAGGTGGCCAACTAAGAATGCGAGGTACTGTATCTAGTAACCTATCCATCGCAAAGGCTTGCGGCAAAAAAAGTTATTAGTCAAACGGAAAAAATCTAGAAAGTTTTTTCAAGTTTATGAATCTAAAAAAGTGATGTTTTTGTAAATTCTGTTACCTATAAATCTAACAAAATAACACCTGATCTTTAAAGTCTAGGATAATCTAAACCTTTTTTGTTTGTAAAAAACCCCCTGTATCTTCGAAACGGCTGAGCCAATTTTAACAAACTTGGGCTAGTTGAAAGGGGCTATTCTTCGGCTTTAAGTGTTATAATATTTGAAGTTTTGTTAGTTTCGCATGTTGTCGCTAGAGGCCTTTTTTCGACATTCCGACAGAAATGGTTAATTTTCTCAAAAAAATGAAATGCATTGGTATGTTTTTTTTCATTAAAAAGTAACCAAATTATGTATAAACAAGCTCGAGAATACCGCATCTCGATATCTTGTTCCTAACCATAAATTTAGGCAAAAGGAAATTTTATACGGAAATCCCTTAAATTTTTATTTTTTAAACTAAAAAAAAAAACTTCAGAAACCACTAACAATCAAAACACTTATCTACGTTTCGGAGGCAAATCTACCACCCTTTTCAAGATAAAATTATTTCAAAAACTTTTTACCCATAATTGTTATACTTAATATTAAATTAATTTCAATTTTTATACATAAATTTAAGATATTCTAAGAGCTTTTTGTTAGAGTTCATGACGTAGTGTCATAAATGACATATTTTTTCTGTTATGACTAATGCTTTCATTATTTAAAAAAATGAAAAGTGTGGTAGGTTAATTTGATTCCAGTTTTCCTTAAATTACCTTAGCATCAAGCAAAAGTAACCAAATATTATTGAAATAAACTAATATTGAGACCACACAATTTTTCTAAATTAATAATATAAATGCGTTTTCTTTTATTTTACTTGGTTTACTTGTGGACTCAAAATGTCTTAATGTATACTTAACTAAAATAGTTTTTTCTTATTTTTTTAAATTACTTATATATTATTATGATATCCATGTATAACGCTAAATTATGAAGTCATGGAAATATCTACTCTTCTCCTTGTTTTTGTATTTTTTTTCTGGAATAAAATATTTTATCCAAAACTGTCCTATTATACGTCTATTATAGATCTAAATTTAGACAAATAAAGTGACTCATAACTCACTAGTGAGATAAAGTAGTGAGTTATAGATTTTATCTCACTAGTGAGTTATGAAGTTTACTAGCCCGATGCTCTAAAATCGGTCCAATACATAGTGCTTTTAACATTGCTTTATTACAAAAAATCATATAAAACAGGCTTTAAAACAACATGTCACACAAATTAAATATTACAATCAAAGCAACATTAGTTTTGCTACTACTACACTATACTATTACTAAACTTATGTACTACTGCTTATTGTTAATACTAATGTTTACATTGATTGTGAAATTACCGTTAAGATTAGCATCAGCACCGGTAACATTTTTTTCGAGAACATTCACAGAAATTATGCTTTTCCCTGCATTATCAACAGCTTAAGATTGCTCACCCTGTATTTTTTGTTGCAATTTAGATTTTGTTTAAAATTGATTCTTCAACATGGCGTTTGAGGGTTATGAGGTTCCCTCCGGCATTGGCCAGGACGATTGCTGATGTGCGGCCTAAGCTATGACCAGTATATAAATTAGAATCAGGCAATCCCAAAAAATGTGCCACAACTTTACTATTTCAGAAATTTTATTTATACCAACACACTAAGAAGTACACTTCCCTTTCTAATTAAAAAAAATCTGTTGCTGGGTACATTTTTTGGTAGTAATTTTAAATACTGCCTCACTAACTCAATAGAGTTTACCGTAAATCCTTCGTTTAAAATGGTAAAGCATCTTGATTTATTGGTTTTTGTTTCAGGGATTTGAATAACAAGGTATTGTCCTTTGTCCTCGATGTTTTCTATCAGCAACTTTGTCAATTTGTCGCATCGACAGGCACCAGAAACGCCTAGTATTAGGACCACCTGAAATCGAAAAATTATATAATTATATATTATACAGAAAACCTTGATTACAAGAAACGTAAAAAAAAATATGGTAATTGTCTAGAAAGTGACCGCAACTCCGATTTTGACCAAATTTGGCATAAGGGTTTTTTGGGCGCTTATCACGAATCTGAAAAAAATATTTGGCGGAAACGTTTCGTTTTCGAGATATCCATCATCAAACTTGAAAGTCAAACTAACCTCATTTACACTATATTCCCCCTTCTTTTTGTACACAATTCTTGATTTTTACACTAAAGTGGCACACAATATTTTACACCTTTTAAAAACTTTTTTTTGTTCATTTTACACCTTTTTCTTCATTAAATTGCCAAGTATCACTTTCAAACGAGGCGGCCATGTTGTATATATTGTATACCTGGTTGTAGCGTTTAAAAGTGAATTTTTACAATTAAATGAAAAATAGGTATAAAATAAATATAAAAACAAGTTTGTAAAAGGTGTTTATTGACTATTGTGTTCCAATAGTTAAATTCCATTGTGTAAAAATTAGGAATTCTGTACAAAAAGAAGGAGGAATAGTGTAAATGAGGTTAGTTTAATTTTCAACTTTGATGATGGATATCTCAAAAACGAAACGTTTCCGCAAAAAAAGGTTTTCAGATTCGTGATCAGCGCCCAAAAAAAAAACCCGTATACCAAATTTGATCAAAATCGGAGTTGCGGCCACTTTCTAGACAATTACCAAAAATATAAAAATGTTCCAGGACCATAAAAGGGTTAAAGGCAACTATAATGAAAAACAAAATACCTACCTTGGCTAAGAGATAATTTTCATTAGAGGCTTCTTGCAAAAATTGCTCGATTTCAGCTTTTCAACTTTGGCCTTCGTAGACGTATAATTTCTGGATTTTGATTTAAGGAACGCTACAATTTTTCCATATCTGGAGATATCGATGTTCTTATATATATAACGGGTTGTTTCTACCATATAACATTTCATCCATAATGACGAAAGGGCAACTTAAATACTTAAATATAAAAAATGTGCCAGTATAATAAAACTTCTTCGTTTACCAATTGAATGCCTTTATTTTTCATTCAAGAAATTCCTTATTGTAAAACCGTCTTGATTTCTCTGGGATCAGGTTGGTTATTGCTCTATTAGCTTCTTGCCAAATTCCTTTATAAACTTGAGATTTTTCCATTCTAGGACTTTTTCAGTTCTTAACAAACATCAATTTTTTTTTAAATAAACAATCACCTTAGTTACAAAACCGCAAGCTTCTTCGAAAAATTGCATTGTTGCTAGAAAAATCCACCTATTATTTACTATGTCACATAATCTGACAAACTAGAAATATACTACACGGAGATTTTTTTATTTCAAGAATATTTTCTATGTATCTTACTTCAACTTTATATTATAATAATATGATAGTTTTGGATAAAATATTGTATGGAACACGTGTGTTATAACATACAAGTCTTATGTGTATAATAACACACTAGTACCAAAAATAGCTATACTAATCTACTAGAACATCCTATATAAAAAGGGACTAATTATTCTATTCGCATTTATTATTTAAAAAAAAAATAATAAAATTTACCAAAATGACTATTAATTAAGTCGGTATTTTAATATTTCAGTATAGCTTAAACCCTCATTAAGATCTCCATAACTGAACCATAGGTAATTCAGTTTGTGTTTGAGCTTGAAAAGCAGAAATAATTAGGCAGGCAGACGTAATTTACATCCGCGTATTAATTTTCCAGCGTGTCAGCCGGCGCTGGTAATTAAGCGTAACCGCGGGGAATATCTGGAGCAAGAAACGACTTGTTTCCCTAGAAATTTGAAATTGTATTCTGATTAGGACACAGTCCAATTTAGACTGGCCAATTTTGGACTATGGTTACCTGGAGTAATATATACATTTTTCGAAATAGAATATATACAGCGTCTTTCAAAAAGTCCGATTTCCTAAATAAAATCTTAGTTTGGTATTGATTTGTGCTTCAAAGGGTCTCACCGAGTTTCCATATGAAATCTGCACTATCTTCGTTGTTGAGATTAGTGCCTTTATTATGTTGCTGGTTGTTGGAAATAATATTTGTCCAATTATCATACTCTTAGCTTTATTCGTTTTTGCAAAAAAGGGGTTGCACCACCAATTTCAAAATTGTTTTTCTACGAAACTGTGTTAGATATTTGAATAAAACCAACGCGACATAAAAGCTAATATTTAGTATTTTATTTCATATTTTTATCATAATTTTTCAACCAATCATAAGCCAGAAAACCAAAATATTAAAATTATGGGTGGTTTTTTTCGGGCTAGTTCTTGAGATACACCAACCAAAAAACTTACGTAGTATCACTAAGTATTTAACTATAACTCATACCAATAACATGAATGTGCGACGGGTGGAATATATTATATAATAATAATATTGAATTTCTATGTAGGTTAGGTTAGGTTTAAAGTGAGTGGACTTTTTACGCCCTCCACTGCGACCGCTCGGTCTATTGTGGCTCACACCTTTTTATATTTCTCCCAATAGGATCAGACTTTGAATGAATCCGATATCAGATTGGGAGAAAAAGTTCTTACATCTCCTTTTACTCGTATCGCTACCGGACACGAGGACTGTTCTGGTGTCCCTGTCTCCTGGAAAGTATGACGAGCAGAAGATTAGATCCGTCATGCCCTCCTCTCCCGGTCTAGTGACGTGGGTAGCTACCAGGTCCTTGTTACAGGAACCAGTTGTTCCTTCTGAGGCCGTATCTCCAGCCTTTCCCTATGAAAACGGTCCTATCCGCTTTCTGTTTAAAGCCAGAGAACCCTTTTCCCTATAAAAGCGGTTCTGCCCGCCTTCTGTTTGGATTGAGGGATCCCTGCCTAAGCACCTGTTTGTTCGGGATGGATTTGCACTTCCCCGTGCCTGGGACTTCAGGGTGACCTTTCGAAACGGATTCCCCTGTTTCGGTCGGCGCACCTTTGTCTGCTTGTGACCTTGGGTGGCATCTTTTGAAACGGATCTATCCATTTCGGTCAGCGCACCTTTCTGACTTTTTTCCTATGAAAGCGGTTCTGTCCGTTTTCTGTTTGGAGCTAGGGAAGTAATAGTGCACCACGGCAGAGCCCCGCATTACCGCAGTAAGGCTAGATTCTCCGAGAGGTCGCCCTGTATCTCAGAGGCACCGTTTGAGACACCTGTTTAAGGCACAGGATGTCTTTCACTCATCAGCACGGTATGCTAACACCTTGAGTTAAGCCTTGTGTTCGTCTTAGCTTCAGATCCCGTTCCATACGCTAGGAATAAAAGTTGCCGATAACCAGCAACTCCAGCGCATGTTCCAAAAGATCCTACTGGGCCCAACCACGACAACGACGTGCGAACACAGCGGTGGGCTCTGTAGGTAGGCACATTCTAATAAAAGTCATTAAAAATAAAATAAAAATAGCTCATTATGGTATATAGAACCTATTGTTTTTTTTTATATATAGAATAGTACATATAATTTAATCTTAGTCACTATCTACTTCTATGGTTGTAATGCATCCTTGTTAGGTAATCGTCAAAAATCTTTATACAATAGAACCGCGTTGATCCTAGTCCCGGGTCATAGAGAATGAGTATACTCAGCCCAATTAGTGACTTTCATTGGAATGACTACATAGAAATTCATTATTATTATGATTTAATATGTTCCATCCGTCGCACATTCATGTTATTGCTATGAGTTATAGTTGAATACTCAGTGATAATACGTAGGTTTTTTGGTTGGTATATCTCGAAAACTAGCCAGAAAAAAAACCACCAAAAACTTGTTCAGTTTAATGCCTCCAAAACAAAGTCATGTTCGCTGTCGTAAAAAAAATCTGCCAATGCTCATCCATTACATATGAGCGGCACAAAGAACAGGAGAACAAAGAGTTGTTTAATCTTGTCGGCGTTACTTTTAAGAATAACCTTAACTGGCAGAAACACATTACATCATAGCCACGACAGCTTCAAAAGAGCTTGGATTTCTCTTTCGAGCCAGAAAGTATCCCAAATCAAAGCCTCTTCTACAACACTTAGCATACTAGACTCCATTTAAAGAAGAGCCGTTCGTATTATTAATGTTCCCACGCTTACAGAAAGGACTTTTCCTCTTGCCCACCGTCGAGCTGTAGGGGATCTGTCGCTCTTCTATAGGTTTTTTCACGGCTTTTGCTCAGTTGGCCAGTATAATTCCCCATCTGGTAGCTACCAACAGAGCAACACGAAGTGCTACTTCTATGCATCTTTTTACAGTTCAACTAGAGAGGCCCCGAACTTTCCGCTTTTTTCGTTCCTTTATCCCTAGAGTGTCCAGGCTATGGAACCTGCTACCTGCAGAAGTTTTCCCTTCTCCTGCCAGTCTCCAAATATTAAAGTCCCGTGTGAACAAACTCCCTCTCACCACACTTAAGACATCCACGGTACGTTAATACTTAGGCATCAGCCTTCGTGGACTGTTCAAAGATAAGAAAAAATAATAATAAACTTAAGCGTGGTCATCAATTCTTTAATCCGATACAATTCTAATTTTTTGACTAAAGCATTACTGACCATTAGTGACTTTTGCTTGGTCTGTTTTTTTTTTGTGTGAATCTAAATGTCTGGCGAGTTTTTGTAAGTATGAGGAATATGTGTAGTTTTTGATTTGTAGATTTTGATTACAATATCGTTGTCCATATTTGCAATTTACCTAACCTTAACTGATGCTAGTCGTTATTTGTGCCTTGAGATGTTCAATTCATTAAAATACTAGCACATGTCCGTAAAAATATTTATTTTGAAACATTAATTTTGAATATTTTTCTCTTATTTTGCAAAAACACCGGTAGCCTGGTTTGCAATGAATTGTGTTACTATAACCTGAAATGTGGACGAAAAAATAAATTGTTCCCGTCGGTTACCTAAACTCCATAGATAACCTAACTTTAGATATGTAATCGCTAATCGCATTTATAGCAAGTTTACGCTGGCGCGCACTAAATAAACGATAAGGGTATCCAGCATGCGTATTTCAAATAAAGGACTAGTGTCAGACTTAGAAATTTCTATTAATCATTATTCAATGCATATTCATAAAAAATATTTTTTCTAATTTTGACATTTAAAGTGACACTTTTCAAAACTAATTGACGTTATCAAATATCTTAAGTTTTCATAACTTGTTACAATTTAAAAAATTTTTTTTATATTTTAAACTTAAATAAAAAATAGCTATTTTCCTAACAAGTGCGCAAAGTGATGCTTTTCCACACGCAACTGCCGTTGGGCAAACAGTCAAGTGCGAAAAAGTCACTTTGCGCAAGCGTTAGGAACAAAACTTTTCCTACGAGCGTCAGATAATACCAATATTAAAGCAATTATTATTTTTTAAATTATGTTTAATCTGAAAGAACTACTACAACATATTTATAAATGGGAATTATTTGTTGATAACATTTACAGCAAAAGAACAGTTATTAGTATATTGTAAATTAATTGCAGAACCTGTAATTTCATTTAGCGGGTGGCTTATGGAAGCGCTTATTGTACGGCTTGATGAAGGTTGACTTAGCTCAGGAGGGGAGTTGTTCATGGTCAATATTTTATTTGACATATCCTTTTTCTGATTTGTGGATTCATCAATGTAGCTCTCAGCTACAGCCGTTGATTTCCAGCCCCAAGTCGCTTGACATTGGCAATTCCTTCTCCAGAATCCGCTAACATAGTCGCAGAGGATCGACGAAAACTATGTCCAGTGTACTCTTCTGGATTTTTTAATTTTAGGTATGCAGCAATTTCTGAAGGCATTTTACCTATTGAATTTATTCCCACACATTGCGTACTGCATGCTCCTTGTTTATACTGGACAAAAAAACGTCTGTATTGGGTATGTGGTTTTCGCAAATTTGCATATTTACGGTACAATTGCAGATAAAGTCCGTTATTTGTTTCATCGGACACAGATTCTGGAAGTGTTATTTTTACTGTCAGGAATTTTCACCATTATCCTGTATGTCATCAATCATTATTTTTGTTAGTTCATCTCTTCTACAAGCACCGGCTAATCCAAAAATTGTAGCAACTTTTATTAAAAGGTAAATATTATCAGGTGCTTCTTTCATGAATCTTGAAACTTCTTCTTTGCTGAAAGTTTTTGATTTTTTTGACCGGTATCCCACATTTTGGTGTTTAAGTAGTGATGTTAGCTTGAAATATGAACTTAAATCAAGGTTCCTTTTCACTTTGAGGACACATTTTAACATAGAGTACTTACTCCATAAAGTATTAGGTTTATATGTTTTTTGCAAATCCGCAAAATAGGCCAAGAACACTTCTTCTTTAATACTTTTGTCCCCTTGCTGGAGCACCAGTTTTCGAAATGACTATATTGATTCTCATATTTTTCACGAGATTTATATATATATATATATATATATATATATATATATATATATATATATATATATATATATATATATATATATATATATATATATATATATATATATATAAAATAAATTATGTTAGGTAGTACTGTAAACAATAAGGTAACATAACTAATAATACAAAATTTAAATAGCAAAAAATAGGGGCTTAAAAAGGATAGGGTTTATTTCAAGACCCAGTCTTCGTACCTCTGTGAAACGGTTTTAAAACTGTTAGAATTAATTAAACGTGTGAGTGTCTACTTTACTCGGTTTTATGTCAGTTTAAAAACGACGAAGTTTGAACGCTTTTTGTATATTTAAAGGGTTCTGATTTGCTTGGGGATCAGTAAAGAAATCGTGTAATACACTGTCTGTCTCCTATCGGTTAGGAATGGGTTTATTTGACTGGACTTGCATATGGTCGTACAATAAACGTTTTGGAGATTGGAACAAACTTATAAACAGAGGAGAAAAAAATGTTGGAAAAAATAACGTTAACTCTCGACTGATCAACGAGGAGAGGCCGACCAATCAGCACGCAGAGCCGACCAATGAGCACGTTGACGGTCCACCAAAAAACAGTTTATATATTTTTATGAAGAAAAGGAAAGTATAAATGCTACCACTAAACACAAAATAAGTCAATAAAACAGTTAAACTTGTTTAGAATCTATAGTTATATAGAAATCACAAAATAAGTCAGTCCAAAAACTAAAAAATCTCACACAAGCGGCCAGTCCGGAACTGGCCAGCGCCAAACGTGTAAATAAAATCGGTCTGCTAGTCCGTTTTGCGCATGATTTAAGACCCTAAGCGATGACTACCGCCACAGCGCACGGACACATTTTTTCTCCCATAACATCTAACTTCTGAACTGCGCATCTGAAACCCTTTGCCGGTCCATATGAAGGTCAGTGATAAACTTCTTAATTAATGCCGTTCCCAAATAATTTTGTCACGTGCTATCAGTGGGACGTGTGTTATTGGTTCGACATCGCTGCCTTAGTCGGTAAATGATGCCATTCCTTTCCAAAGTTAAGCTAACGTTTAAATAAAACTAACCATTATAAGTGCTTAAATAAACATCTTTAGAAGGTACCTACTTGTTTTAACAAAAACTTGTATAATTTCTATGGCCTGCATTATTAATTAGTAAAGCATCAAAAAAAAGGAACAAACAATGCAGCAGTAGCTCGATTTGAAATACGATTTTTTTTTTGTACTGCATTTAATAAGTCCAGCCTATATATTACCTAATACATCTTATATATCATACATGTTGGATAATATTGTTGATATTATGTAAGTTCATAAATCATTCAAAATGTTTATATACAAGTATATTAGTCGGCACAGATACAGTTTAGCTTATTTCAATTCCCGGTAACCTATAATGACAAAATATACGAAGTCGATATATTTAGTAAGCTTTAAAAATAGAAATGCTGAATAAGGTTTTAGGAACTGTGTGTTTTCTAATAGTTAGTGATTGATATACCTTCCAAGTGCAGGCAACTATCGTAATAAAGTTTTTCTTAAAGTTAAATCTAATTCGGGTGTTTTTATTTATCACTCCATAACCCTACAGGTTATGGGCCCAGGTATCGCCATAATTTTTTTACGATATTGTAATTGCGGAAATGGGTAGACAGTGACGTTTTTTTTGTGTAAAATTAGTGTTGAGACAAAAAAATTAGAATACAATGGAAAGTACAGGTGCAAAAAGAAACATTACGCCATTCGCGGGTGAAAAATACAGTGTGGGAAATTTCGAATAAGAGCTGTTTTTTTCCGAACTTAATTTAAAGTGATTGACAATGAAGTGCCTTTTTCCTTTAACTGACGATTGGGAAATGTGTGAGCGCATTGCCAAAAGTGTCATAGTGGGATTACCTAGCTGACTCATTCCTTGGTTTTGCTAAAACGAAAGTAGTGCAAAGGAAATTTTTGAAAGTTTGGATGCTATTTATGAACGAAAAAGTTAGCTTCTCAGTTGGCATTAAGAAAGAAATTGTTGCTTAAAACTACATGGAGATACCCCGCTTATCAAACTTTTTTACTTTATTTGAGGAATTGATAGAAGAGCTATTAGCAGCAGGAGCCAAACTTAAGGAGACCGATAAAGAATTCACATTTGTTACTTACCCTTAAATTCTTATGATGGGGTGATTACAGCAATTGAAACACTTTCCGAGGACAATTTAAGTTTAGTTTTTTGGGGGAAACGAGACTTTTGATCATGAAGTTAAACAATAAATGAAAGCAGGGATACCAGTAAAAAGGTACTTTTAACTGATAAGAGAATTCAGTTACCAGCAGAAAACAGCAGTGGTGAAATTCTAACTTTCAAAAACCGCTTTACAAAGTTCAATAAAAACAGATTTAAAGTACAGCAAAAGGCTAATGTCGTAAAATGTCATCATTGTGGGAGAAAAGGACATTTTAAAAGAGATTGTTTCATTTCAAGAAATCACTAGATAATAAAATGCAACAAAGGAAGAGAACTATTCAGACTGTTCACCCATCCAACAAATCTTTTGATACCAATGGAAATCCAAGTTTTGCATTTATGCTAGGTACTCACCAACAACCAACAACAAAATCCTTCTTTTAGATTCCGGTGCCTCAGATCACATTATAAACAGAGGTGATCTTATTAATAGTTTTAAAATCTAACAGAAACCGACAAAACTCTCTGTGGCGAAAAATGGACAGTTTATTTACGCCACAAAACGCGGATGTTTAAATGTCTGCAGCAATCTGGGATTCCAAGGGAACTTTGAAAGATGTGCTTTATTGCCCTGATGTCCCCTACAATCTTCTTTCAATAACGAAAATGCAAGCTGCAGGTATGACTGTCATCTTTAACGCAAAAGGCGTTGAAATAAGCAAATCTGGTAAGGTGGTAAGCAAAGGTAAGCCATCAAATAATTTATTTTCAATTGATTTTACGCTTAATTTGAAAACAATAAACCATGGTGCATACACATATAGTACAATAAAAATAAACTATAATTTATGGCATCAAAGATTAGGGCATCTTGGTAAAAATAAGTTTATGGATTTAAAAAATAAACAAATGATTCAAGATGTAAGGTCTTTTGGATCATATTACACCTTCTGGTTTTGAAGCTTGTATAAGTGGTAAACAAACACGGTTGCCCTTTAATAAACAGAAAGACAAAAATTATGTTAACAGGCCATTGTTTATTGTACATTCTGGGTGTGTGTGGGGCCTATTAATCCGTCAACAGTTAATAATAAAAATTACTATGTTTTATTTGTTGACCAGTTTACTCACTATTGCGTAACTTATTTAATTAGAAATAAATCAGATGTATTCGCAATGTTTAAAGATTTGAGCAAAAAAATGAGGCTCATTTTAATGTTAAACCCCGTTAATATTTATTGTGATAACGGGGGAGAAATACTTGTCTGCTGAGATGAAGTTTTGTATGGAGAAGGGCATAAGTTATCATCTGACTGTTTGCCCCAGTTAAATGGGTATCCGGAGGTATGGGAGAACAATAACTGAAAAGGCCCGTACGTTAATCAAAGGTGCTAACCTTGATAAAGTGTTTTGGGGTGAAGCAGTTTTAACTGCAACCTATTTAATCAATATAACACCAACAAGGGCTCTTAAGCAAAGTAAAACACCATTCGAAATGTGGCATAATAAAAAGCCACAAATTAAATATCTTAAAATTTTTGGTTCAACAGTCTACGTTCACAATAAAACTAGTAAAACCAAATTTGATGAAAAATCCTGGAAAGGATATTGGTAGGTTATGAACCAAATGGTTATAAGGTTTGGGATGTGGAAACTAAAAAGGTTTGTCGTAGTCAGAGATGTTATCCAGATGAGACCAATTTTAAAATCTAGACCGGTAGCAACTGAGGAAAAAAGGAGTGGTTATCCAAGACCCTTATACAAAACTGGGTCTTTCTGACTTGTCAAAATCATTAGTACAGTTTCATAGCTCTGAGATAAAATCAGATATAGGTAAATCTGATAGTGCCCAAACTGATGTTTCTGACGTAACGTCAAAATCAGTAGCATATGAAAAAGAGTCTCCTACAAGTGGATATTCATCTCAAGATAGACAAGGTATTAAACGTCCATCATCCGATTTAGAAAAATGGCGAAAAAAGTTTATCTGTTTTTAAACGAGGATAGTTTACCGATTTTTTTTGTGTGCCGTCTTTATGCAACCCCCCTTCTTTAACGAAATTCTGGGATGATAGATTAGAGTGGGAGCGTGCTATTAATGACGAAAATTAATTTTTTTAATAAATAATCTTGGAGCTTAGAGAGAAACCAAATAATAAAAATATAGTTGATTGTCGTTGGGTATTTTTCTTAAAATGACGAGTTTGGTAACCCAATTAAATATAAAGCTCGTCTGGTTAAAGGGTTTTAGTCAAAAATATTTATTGACTATAATGAAACATTTGCCCCGGTACCCAAATTTCCAGTTTTAGGTTTATTTTAGCTTTTGGAACCAATATAATCTATTAATTCATCACATGGATGTAAAAACTGCGTTTCTAAATGGAAAATTAAAAGAAGAGATATACATGAAAGTTCCCGAAGGGATTAAAATCGAGGAAATAAGGTGTGTAAGTTAAATAAGGCCCTATATGGTTTAAAACAGGCTGCTAGGTGTTGGTTTGAAGAATTCGAAAAAGCTCTTATAGGAAAAGGGATTAAGAATTCTCCCGTAGATCGATGTCTTTATATTCTAGACAGGGGTGATATATTCAATAATATTTACATAATTTTTATGTTGATGATCTGTAATTGCCACAGCAAATATTGAAATAATGAATAGTTTTAAACACTATCTTATGAAAAATTTTCAATAAGGATTTAAACGAAATTAGATTATTTCTGGGAATTAAAATAACAAAGATCATGACAAAATTTATCTAGACCAAAGCTCATATGTAAAGACTCTTTTAAATAAGTTTAATATGAGCGACTGTAAACCAGTTAAAAATTTAGAAAGTAAATTAGACTCGTAGCGTTAAATTCTGATGAAGCATGTGAATCACCATGTAGAAATGTATCGGATGTTTAATGTTTTTTAATGATATGTACAAGACCTGACTTAAGTGTAGCAGTCAACATTTTTAGTAGGTATATGAATAAAAATAATAAAGAGCTTTGGAAATGCATTAAAAGAGTATTTAGGTACTTGAAAGGCTCAACAGATATTAAGTTAAAATACAAAAGGCAGGTTTTTAAAAACAATTTATAACAGGATTTGTTGATGCTGACTGGGGTGGTTTAAATGGTAGCGATCGAAAAATACAACAGGTTATGTATTTCAATTATTTGAAAATTGTACTATTTGTTGGAGTACTAAAGGAAAACTTCAGTAGCAGTTTCATCTACAGAAGCCGAGTATATGGCGTTATTTGAAGTGTTAAAGAGGCCTTGTGGTTGAAATCATTGGCTACCAGTATAAATATAGCTATTTTAAATCCTATCATTATTTACGAAGATAAAATGGTTGTATAAGTATTGCAAATAACCCAACAAGTCATAAAAGGTCTAAACATATAGATATTAAATATCATTTTACTAGAGAACAAGTTGAGAAAAATGTAATTAAAAAAACCCTTTGTTCCCACAGGTAGTCAAGTAGCCGACATGCTTACGAAACCACTGCCAGCACCAAAGTTTTTGGAATTTAGAGTTAACATAGGTTTAGAGTTACGTTAATGGTCTGATTGGTTTTCCTGGGTTTTTCCTAATCCTAGCAACGAATGTTGGACCACATTGTATTTTTCTTTTCCCAGGGGCATAAGGAAGGTATATTAGATAGGAACTTAAAGTAGATGAATAATTATGTTATATAGATATAATGTAATAGTACTAGTAATATAGGAGCCGACACAGAATGTGTCTAAGTTTTTTTAAAATTTTTTAAATTTTGATTAATTTTTTAGAGGGCGTGTTGGATAATATTGTTGATATTATGTAAGTTCATAAATCATTCAAAATGTTTATATACAAGTTTTTAGTCGGCACAGATACAGTTTAGCTTTTTTTCAATTCCCGGTAACCTTTTAATGACAAAATATACGAAGTCGATATATTTAGTAACTTTAAAAATAGAAATGTTTAATAAGGTTTTAGGAACTGTGTGTTTTCTAATAGTTAGTGATTGGATAAACCTTCCAAGTGCAGGCAACTATCGGAAAAAGTTTTTCTTAAAGTTAAATCTAATTCGGGTGTTTTTATTTATCACCCATAACCCTACAAAAACCCCCACAAATGCCCTAATACTACAGAATTATTTAAAAATTCTAGCGCCTCTATAATTCTCTTTTTCTGAATGTGATTTGTATTTTAACGAGTTGTAAAGTTGTTTCTTTAATTTAAATAAACCTATGGCACTTCTTAGTAACGTCAATCTACGAGTCAGTACTAATCTTGTGAGGTCTGCAAATTTAGCTGTTTTGTATTCTGAACATTTACGTCTTTTATGCAACTTGTTCCCGTTTTCCGTAAGCAAGTTAGTGGCCGCGGTGAAATAAATCTTTTGTCATACCCGCTGAATGCCCGAAGCTTTCTTTGCGGGCTTGAAGCTTGAAGAAAAAAAGTAAAAAGCGCTAATTATTGTCTTCTTCTTTGGCTCAGTTCCAATATTTTATTTCGGATGAAAGTTAAGCGAGTAGATTTTCATGTCACGCGGTCTCTGAGCAAGCGGATCTAATCCAGAATATTTGAACCTTTGGGAGTTTTATAACAGATTACATGTGTCATTTTATTCTGCTTATTTAAGAAACATAATTCCTAAGCTTCCAGATATTTTCTGTAAAGTGTATTTAGATTTTTTTGGTTAATTGGTATAACTAATAACGGTGTTACTACCGTTTCTTTATTTATTATGTTGCATACAGTGCTTACATTTCAAAACGAACCACCCTAAATATCTTAAAAAAAAAAACATTCACCAAAAAAACAAAGAAACACGTCGATTTAGATATAAGGGGGAAGTTTAATTTCGTATTTGAAAAAATTTTATCGGTCACCTCCTAACCTCCAGTTAACCTCACTTTGATATGTCAAATGGCAACCCCCATAGTGTGACACATCATTGTAAGCGGCATGAAATTTGTTATCCAACAGTACTAAGAAACTTTAAATCGATGGACGTAGAAGCGACTTAGAAGTAAAAATGTGTGTTAATTAGTTTATCGTGTTCAAATAATTTATTTTATCAAATGCTCAAAATGTGTTATGTTGACATTTGACACCTAAACGATTCATATTAAAGCTCCGCTAAATATCTGAAGCCGAGATTTGCTTACTATTTAAATTTAAATAAGGAAATGCATATAAATTTTGTATTTTTGCTCTGAATAAAATTAATAAATGTTTTAAAGCAAGAGAAACAAAAAAATGTGATATTGAAACGTAGCCCTTGTAGCGATCACTCTTCCTATATACCGAGACAGGATGGATTTGTTTTCTTTTTTTAATAACTTACCTACCCACCTGGGTAAAAGTTGATGTGGATTATACTAAATGGGATATTAGTACGACATCAAAAGTAAGAATAACCTGCCGAAAAACACTAATATTTGTATTTTAAGTTGACGTATGGTTTCTCTGCTACTCACTGCGCATCAAAACAGCCTTACTGACGAATGCCTTACGGTGAGCGTAACGAGAGTCATAGTAAATAACATAGAGAACATGTTTGCTTTTAACTGTCCAAAAACGGAGTAACAATAACATCATTTGGCTCATTGGCTCATATCATTATATGAGCCATTACTATTATAATGACTGAGATATATTTACAACAACGCAATGCAGTTTATTTATATCAATTATCTATTCACAATTATCCTCTTTAATATTTACAAAACAAAATTAAATATAATTTACATTAGTAATTTTAGCTTTTGGTCAGTTCTCAACTAACGAGGGGACGGTCCGAGAGGTGCATCGAGTTATGGGCTCCCACTTTGCATGCTTATAGTGTGGGCAGGTACCAACCAAACCCCAAAATTGAAGGTGCCAACTCGGCTTCATTTTTGAGAAATCGCTAGTAAAAAAATGACATTTAATTCGTAACTTTTAATCGAAATAGGCACGTAAAATTTATTTTTGAATTTCTTGCATTCTTTAACGATAAGTTATAGATTTTAACAAAATTTAAAACAAAAAACACAACTTCATCGGGACTCGAACAACCGTCTCTAGACGGTTCTGGTTCGAGACCCGTCAAAGTTGTGTTTTTTCTTTTGTTTTGTTTTAAATTTTGTTAAAATTCAGACCTTATTATTATAAAATTACAAGAAATATAAAAAATAAATTTTACGCGCCTTTATTGATTAAAATTTACGAATTGAATGTCAAAATATTTTTTTTGACTGACGATTTCTCTAAAACGAAGCCGAGTTGGCACCTACAATTTTGGGGTTTGTTTGGTACTACCCACACTATAAGAACGCGAAGTGGAAGCCCAAAACTTGATGCACCTCTCGGACAGTCCCCTCGTAAGATCACTAAGCTCATCAAAATATTTGACTTCGTCTTCGAAGGAAGGTTGTATCAAAAGCTAAACATCGGCTTCGGTCAAAAATAGAGCTTTGGAGGGAAACTAGTAATGTATTTTGAAGCAGCGACGTGCTAGGTATGTTTCTGATAGGGTGGTCGATTTATTTTAATCCAGGCTACTACAAAATCATCCAAAGGGGCAGTCTTTGTTAGTGGATTCTGGATATCTTCGATTGGGAAAAATTATGTGAATCGTTTCAAAGCCTTAAAAAAATTTAATTACCCTATTTAATTAAGTCTATTGTTAATCTGGAAATCCTTTAATATATTAAAAGCTCGAAATCCCTGTGTAAAAATAAATTTTAAAAAAATGGTAAAAATAGCAGATCACTATAAATTACTAAGTTAACGAACCCCAAAATTGTTAGTAGAAATATCAAATCCACTACTGATCTTTGTGTGTCAGACCTGCAAATCTCCTAAATTCACATGTTTACCTTTTACTATAATGTAAACACAGATGCAATTAGTGATAGTCTCAAATAGCATTTAGTACGGTAAAAGAACTTGAGAAAAGGTTGCCAAATTATACCTCTTTTTCCTTTGCAAGTTAGTTATCCATAGGTTGCTACTTTATAAATGTAGGCGATAAGCATTATGATTTTTATCAAAAACTCCATTCAGAATAATAGCCCAAACTCACTTTAACAAATTTTTGGACGTATTCTTAAAGTACATCTAACTTTCACCACAAATCATAAAAAAACATGTTCTTAGTTACTTTACAAACACTTTAAGTGCTACGAGGCAATACGTATGCTTAAAGATGCTTTTTACGTGTATCAACTACATTTTAACGCTCCATTTTCGAGCTTTATATATTGACCAATGCGAAATCTTTTGGCTAACTATTTAACACAAAAAGTATATCATTTTTAAATAAAATAATATTTAAAAATTTGAAACACCTGCATGTCATACCGACCTAAAATAGGAAAGACTGCTTTTTAGCAAAACAGAGGATTGTTCTGGCAAAATAACGTATTTTTGTTTTCCCAAAGAATAATATTTTGTCGTTTTTTGTCTTTTATGTTTTTAAATGCATCTTGGATACCAAATATTTGTTTTGTTGTTGTCATGGTTGCAATGCTTCCACATTTACTAGTAAACATTAATTGGTTAATCATATTTTTAATTAATTTAAATACTATCAATTTATGAGAAACATTTTAAATAATTAGAGATGTTATGCATAATAGGCGCCTTGCACATATCTTTTTTACTGGCTAAAAATATTCCCTTATACCTAAATAAGGCTTCTGCCAAATATTTTTTTATATGAAATTCTCACGGAAATTACAAGCATTTAAAATACAAATATAAAACTTTCCCGCGAAAGAGGTATCCATATCACAAGTGGCTAATCGCACCTAGGCTTTTTGTAAACAAATATGGCTGCTGCCTTTGAACATGAAAGTTCGCAATTTAATTGAAAAAAGGTGTAAAATAAATAAAAAATACAAGGTTTTAAAAGGTGTTTATAAAATATTGTGCCACTTTAGTGTAAAAATCAAGAATTGTGCACAAAAAGAAGGGGGAATATAGTGAAAATGAGGTCAGTTTAATTTTTAACTTTGATGATGAATATCTCGTAAACGAAGCGTTGCCGAAAAAAATTTTCGTAGATTCGTAATCAGCGCCCCAAAAACCCCCCCCGTATACCAAATTTGGTCAAAATCGGAGAGGAGGCAACTTTCGAGACAATTACCATACAATGGATACAATTCTAAGGATTAAGACTCTATTTGTAGAATGTATACAAAACAAATATAAAAATAATATAACATATAAGCAAATACCCCATATAAAAAAAACTATAAATTAAACTGAAAAACATCAGACATCTTAATAATATAAATGTTCGATATGTCCTGTGGTGTTTTCGAAACAGGACCGATGCCCCCTTTTTAGTCTTTCCAGAGAGTCCCTTATAATATTGTAATCCTGGTTAAGTCTGTTAATTTCATTCACAATTTTTTGCTGTAGCTCATCGATATTTCTATTGGGCCGTTGATAAACTACGTTTTTTAAATGGCCCCATAAAAATATATCCAGTGGTGTAATATCCGGGCTATTGGGTAGCCAATGAAGTGTTCCGTTACGGCAATCCACTCGTTGTAACGCCCATTCAAATATACTACCACTTCTCGAAAGGCATGAGGTGGAACGCCGTCCTGCTGCCAAATAATATTATTGTAGATTTGCAATGGCAATCCTTCCAAGAGGTTCTTGATATTGTTTTGAAGAAACTGAAGGTACCTTTGGGCTGTTAAAGAGCCACGATAAAATAACGGTCCAATAATTTGATTTCCTAACATCCCACACCAAACATTAAGCGAACTCCTACCTTAAACTTTATTAATTCATATTCATGAGGGTTAGCTGCTGCCCAGTAATTCGTAATTCTTCGGTTGTATATTCCTGATGTTGTGAATGACGCTTTATCAGTCCATAATATTTTATTGTATAAGTTGTTTTCCTTTTCTTGCTCTCTCATCAACATCGAATCAACAAATCGAAAACGAAGTTCTTTTTGTTCTTGAGTTAGATACTGAACGGAAAGGATACAATATGGTTTGATACCAAATTTTTCTTTGAACTGTTCCATAACTGACCCTTCGAAGCTCTAAGCCATACCTTACTTTTCGTACTGCCTGCGGAATAGAACTCATCAGATTTATCCTAAAATATTGAACAATTGCTCGATTTCTTATGTTTTGTCTTCATATATTTCTTCGCCTATCTGTCAATGTTTTTCTTTCTTTAAATAGAGTCTTAATTCTTAGAATTGTATCCACTGAAATGCGTCTCTGGAAACTCTCGAAAAATCTTCTTTGCGTTTTTCGAGCATTTTTACTGTAATATAATTTTACAATGTGTAGACGGTCTTCTAATGAATATTTCATTTTTTACCGTTATTTGTTCCTAATTCATGAAAAATATAAACAACTTTTAAACTTTATTTTTTTAGTTGTCTGAATGACACTACCGTTAAAGGGTGAACAGTGAACGGGTATCCGTATCAATATTTCAGGTGTTAATGACACGCTAGATGAAATTTTTTTCGATTTACACGTGCAGAAAATGGACCATTGTGAATTTAAAAAAATATCATCAGATAATCACATAAAAAATATGGCATTCCATTTAAAAAAATATCAAAATGACCCCTAGCAGTTTTATTTGATGTTCAAATATTTTACATTAATTATTTTCGGATTCGGAGAACAAAATTATATATGATGGCTATTTTACTTTTTTTTTATAAAAGTACAGGTATAGTCAAAAAAGCGGTTGTCTAGTCCTCGTTGGATAACCCTGAACAATATTTTATTTCATACTGTTCTGTCAAAATTTATGTTTTGAAATAATAACGTATTTTTAACCTGCTTCGTATATCCCCGGTTCAACTATCTGGTGGCCAAAAATAGAACAGAGAAAAGCAGAGCTGGAGTTATCCAAACTCCAGCGACTAGCATGTCTCTGTATAACGGGAGCTATTAGAAGCACTCCAACTGCAGCCATGGAAACCCTACTAAGCCTCCCCCCTCATGGTATAATTATTAAGGAGGAGGCGAGGATTGGGGCATACAGGCTGAAATGTAACGGCAACTGGTGCTCTGGGCCTGCCCTAGGACACACCAGAATAAAGTATCACAAACCCAATATTTGAGATGGGCAGTGATACAATACCAAAACGGATAAATACACACAGACCATACAAAACCCAGCTTACCTGGGGCGGTAGTGAGCGATTCCTGGTCAGTCTCGGAAATTGGTTTGGTATACCGATGGATCCAAAACTGACAATGGAGCCGGCGCAGGAATACATGGTATGACCCCCAGGTTCAATGCTTATGCTTCCCTGGGGAAATATGCCCTGTTTTCCAGGCGGAAAATATGCCATTGAACTTTGTCTGCGAGAGAACTTGAGGAGGAGTATAAGGGCAGGGACATTACTATCTTTCTGATAGTCAAGGGCCATAAAAGCTTTGGCATCCCAACAAGTCAACTCAAGGTTGGTTTGGAACTGTCTGCAATGCCTCCTAAACCTGGCTAACCACAACAAAGTTACACTTTCCTGGGTGCTAGGACACAGGGGAATACAGGGCAATGAAAATGCAGACTCCCTGGCCAGGCGAGGCTCCACAGCAATGTTTGTGGGTCCTGAACCTGTTTTTGGAATACCAAAAGCCTCGGTTCGTGGTACATGACTCGGTGGATTCAAACACAACATCAGTCATACTGGAACCACATTCCAAGGCAAAATCACAGTAATTCAATGCTGGACTCACCATCGAAAGATTGACAAGTGAACTACTAAAACTAAATAGAATCAGATTAGGATAGTGACAGGATTAATAACCGGACACTGCACCCTAAGAAAAATATGCACACTATGGGCATCTATAGGAAGAACCCATTTGCAGACTATGTGACGAAGAGGAAGAGACAGCCTCAATCATATGAGTGCCCTGCACTTACATACTGGAGAACAAATAAAACCTCATGGTGGACACTAACCACCAGGAGGCTGGAGACCAGAAAAGAACAGTAAAAGGGCTACTACACCTGTCTAAGGTGTCAAACCTTTTAACTGAAACAAATACACAAGAGATACAACAACCCTTAGGCTGCAGTGTCGAGGCGGACAAAACCTCAACTTGTGTATTTACTTTATCAATCAATCAATCAATCAATATCCCCAAAATAATTAGTTGCTTGGAAACGGATTTTAAGATTTTTGTTTACTGATGAAAACATTGTCAAAACTGACAAGAAATTTTAATTTGACAAAAAGATTGCGTTGATATATCCAGGAAACGCAACTGTCCTGTTTTTATTTATGTCAAGGTAAAAAGTACAGCCATTTGAAAATAAGTGGTATTTTAAAATCATTTTTGGTAAAATTGACGAAATGGAGGAAGATGTTGGAAATCTCATTCCTTATGAAATTTTACAAAAATCAGCAGAACAGTATGGGAAATAATTTTTGTCCTTTTCTCCACCACTCCGATAGTTTTTTGTGTTTTACCGGACTCAATACTGTAAAAGTTTATTTACCGGACTAAAACCAAGTACCTAAAAGTGCTTTTTACAGTAAAGTATGAAATAAACGATGTTTTAGAATCACTTTGCTAAATTAAAATACCCAATATGACTATAAATTGTATTTGTCGGCTAGTTATCACCCAACATAAATTTAAATAGAAAACGAACAAATAAACCGATAAAGCTAAAAACACAAATGATTCTTGTTCTTGCCAAGATAGGATTTTATACAAAACTTTATCAAAACAACATAACTATTTGTAGGTAGGTGTTGGAATTCTTTGTTGCTTTAAAATGTTGTTAAGTATTTTTTAAGTCAAGGGTTGTTTCGAAGCCAAGTGTGGGTGTCAGAATAATTTAATTATCCTATGCAAAAAGAAAAACAATATAGCTTTAAGGACATGTAGCTTTTTGGATTAGCCGAGCAACTAAATTGGAAAAAAAAGTTATTAAATATTTTTTATCATAATTGAGGGTCAATTGATCGTATTAAATTCCTTTAACGTTGTAGTTCATTTGTAAAGTCCATAGTCAATAGCTTATATTTTGGCAGATTTCTAAGTCATTTTTTATTTTAAAAAATTAGAAAACTTTAATAAATAAAAACTGTTTTATCAAGCAATTTTCTTAGATGCTAAAAATTCTGCCTTTTATTTTGATAAATCCAGGTCCCTTAATTTAATTTGTGTTATTCTGTGTGGCTCCTTACTACTGAAAAGTTGAGGAAGAAGGTCTTCCGAAGTTGATGGCCTTTGACATCTTATTCTTTCGATCTAAGGTTATATTCATTAGGAGAAACTGACACTGGCAAAGTATCACTATGAAGTACAGGGCGAATAGCAGATGAAAAAGGATAGTATCATAAACTGGATTTCTCGTAATACTACTGGAAGATATGGGACAAAAAATATAACTGGGTATTGGTTTTTGTGCTCTTTTTAAACCACAGGTACAGTATGTCATTAAACCTGTTCCATTTAGCCAGTCTTAAAGGTAGTTGGCTTAAGTGTTATAGCAAATAACCGAAAGTAACTAAAATTATATTTTTTTAAATACTACTCTGTATGTTTTTCTAGTTTCGTCTTAATTTTTTTAACCTTATGTCACAACATAGCGCAGATAGGGAAATATTTAGTTTACTGTTTTATTTTATTTGTCATATTTTTAATAATGTAATATAATATTATATAATATCCTAACTAAAATAATTCAAAAACCAGGCAAAGTATTTATGTTGTTCTATAGATGGGCTACTCCTTGAAAAGTAATTTTTGCTGATAATAATTTTAAACTTTATTCCGTTATTCCAGTAAATCTTTCTTTTTAATCCGCTTAAGGTCCAAAGCTTTGTTGAAGGAAACGGGTATAAAAGTAGCAATAATTCGTACTTGCTTGGTCAAAGGTAAACAGCTTAACTTAATATTTTATGCACTTATGCGAAAATTGCCAACTTTATAAAAAAATGATTTGACTGTTACTTAAATTACTATGTTAAAATACAAGGTTTTAAAATGATATGTGTTTTTATTCTTACTTGCAACAAAAAAAATTAAATCACATTTTTTTACACTGTCCTATTTTTTTACCAATGGACAGTCCACGAAGGCCTAAGTACTAACGTGCCGTGGGTGTCTTAAGTGTGGTGAGAGGGAGTTTAATATTTGGAGACTGGGAGAAAAAAGAGAAAACTTCTGCGGGTAGCAGGTTCCGTAGTCTGGACACTCTAGGGGGATGAAGAAACAAAGAAAGCGGGAAGTTGCATTTAATTATAAGCGAAATTAAGTAAAAAAAGATACTAACTATTGTAAAATATCTTCTTATATTTATTCAAAGATATTTTTAAACTTTCACAATCTTAAGTAGCATGGGGATTTCTAGAACTAGCCGATTGGGTTTTATTTTTTTGGCCCAATTAATTAGTAATATTTCAGGACACGCCAGGCACCTAAATAAACAACTTAATAATAATCTATAGTTGTGTTTTTTGTCCTGGGACAGTCCATGAAGACTGTCACAATGGCTGATTTACCCTCGGGTCACCGTTCTCATTGCAAATTGATGTCTCCAGCTTGACTTTGACCGACAAAAGCGCCCTTGTAGCTTAAGACAGCGCCATAAAATTTTCATCATTCGATAGGTATACTGCTGCTTTAATAAAAAATAAATTAAACTGCTCTCCAACTTCTTAAAATCAGGGTGTAATTGCGATTTTAGTTAATCTCTTTCGAATCACTGAGTTAGAATGAAGCGCGAATATGTACATCGATTTTAGGTCTTAGCCTAAGTACCTACGCGCAACATCTAATTTCTAGAACACGTGGTTTTTGACATATGACAGTTTACAGTTAATTTTTTTCATGTGACATATGTAATATTTTTGCGCATGCGCAGAATCCTAAAATATAGCTAGTCCACGTGTGCTATTTTTTAAATTTTAAATGACGTCAAAGATTTTATATAACAAAGCTCCTCCGGAAGATGGTGCCGGTTCATCGCCACCAACATCTACTTTTTGAGACATTTAAATTGACAGGTGACAGATTTTGCACGTTATTTTCACGCATAAGGACAACCTTGATATAGGTCTAGATCAGTCTTTCTCAAAGTGGGCGATAACGCCCCCTTGTGGGCGCTGGAGAGGGAGGGGGCGGTAAGGGACGTGATTTGTAACTCCAGCTTCTTTATATTTTAGAATTCACTGAAATTAAAATCCTACACTACACAACATCCATTTATTAGTTCATATTTTTATCCTATTTTATTGTATAAATATAAATTTAAAATATATTAAATATTTAATATTTTTAATGCGTTCACAACGCTATTTATATGATAAGATATTTAGTAATAGGTATTAAACCCTGAAAGATATTCGTGTCTTCAAGTGTCGCAGGTGAGGTGCCCACCTCCGAAGACACGTGTTAAAAATATGTATATATTGTTGCGGTCAAGCAGAGCACTTGCCAAACGCGCGATTTTTTTATGTTTTTGTGTATTTATACCGAATCTAGTAAAATTAAAGAAAGGATAAAATAATAAAATAAATAAAAAATAATAATAATAAATAAAATTAAACTTCGAAGGTTTAAATATAATTCACGTTTGGCGCAAACAAATATTGTACGTTTTATTTGTGCAATCCTGTATTTTAGTCCGTCAACGTTCGTCGGTCCGTGTTTGCGGAGTGCAGGTGTCCAAATACACAGCCGCGGTTCGCGACCGTCCGGCGACTGGCGTGACTAGAGGTGTGTCGTTTGCGAACGATTCGTTCAAAAAGAACGAATCAGTGCACCGATTCGAATAAATTAATTCCCTGATTCGAATCGTTTTTGACCCACTTGCTCGATCGCTCTGCGATGAATAACGAACCTAGTTTTGGTTCGTTTCGTTCATAAGGTCACTAAGTCAGAATCGGACTCGAACTCGAAGATTCGGTAATTCGGTGTTTTATGACGGCAAATCGGTTGTTTTTGTGCTACGACCTGACAAGTGGCGAGCGGTCTGTTATATTTCGATTTTGTTCACATTACCAGAGGTGTATTAGGCAAACAATTTATGCGTATTGTCGGTTCGAGTCAGTCTTGGCTATATACCTATTTGGTAATTAAAAGAACTTTTTTTCTTTGTTTTTACTATTCTTTTGAACAAAGACTTAATTTGGAGGTACATTTGTAGGTTTTATTGATTATAGTTTTTAAAAGTTTTATTCGAAATATATTTTTTAAAATAATAATTATATCAAAATAAAATAAATGCAAATAATTTCTTTATTTAAGATAACTATCACATTTTTTGTGGAATTCAAAACCGACCGAGTCCGACCGGCAAAGTTGCATTAATAGTGCTCTCTTTGGTAAGAAAAGTGTCGTTTAGAATATAGGTTTAATTAAATTCCAGGCGATATTAATATGTTATTGAAATTTTTAAGGTGACAAAAAAAATGGGGGCGTTACAAAATAACTGATTTTCAAAGTGAGCGTTAGACAAAATAGTTTGGGAACCTCTGGTCTAGATCAAGTAAGTTCTTTTAGGTGGCTGTGCCTGGCACATGAATTTACGTGAAAGAGGGGGAAGGCCTTTACGCGCAAAAGGGGGTAGCTCTAGTAATAATCTAAGATATAATGTATCTGGTTTGTCTTGTAGGAACTAAAAAACAATACGTTAGTAGTTGGTCTTTAAGTCTCTGTGGACTGCCAAGATAAAAAAAACTCACCTAATTAGATTCTACATTTAGGTGCCTGGCGGGTATTTTGCACTGTCGGATTTTCTTTCAAAAATTAATTTCAGAGTCTTATTTTTCCTTTTATGGCAGGATCGCTTAGTTTATAAAATTCGAAACGTTTTTAAACCGATTCTTGTTTGTCAGGAGAAATTTCTAAATCAAATATTTGAAGGAGTTATAATTAAGAACATAAAATATCCTAATGTTTTACAACTTTATGATTAATAGCCTGTTAAGTTTTTTCCAAGAAAAGTATTAAATAAATTTCTGTGAAATATTTTTCAAGTGTATCTTAAAGAATGTTTGTTTTTTCTAAATATCATGTTCTTTATAAAAATGTCACGTTTTAAGGAATTTTTTAATGTTCAGATCTTTGAATGAGCAATAATGTAGAATAAACAATGTACAGTTAAGTATTTCATTTTAGCTATTTACAGAAATAAGCTTTAAGAGATTTTCAAAAAAAAGGTCGACAGTTTTTAAGTTTTTATTAGCTTTTGCCACCTAAGATAAATTTGGATTAAAATAATTACTTTTTTAAAATTTTTGAAGGAGTCTTAAAAAATATGTGGATCAGTTTAAGGTTGTTTAGGCTTTGTAAGGTAATACAGGCATCAGTCCTAACTTTAAATTTTGAAATAAAAAAGACTTCTAACACTTTGTAACCTACTATGCGAAAATCATCCGGTTATTTATAAATTACATAACTTCATGAATTTCAGAATTTAAAAAGTTTGTCAATATATTTTTTCGATTTTTGCATTATACGTATACATCGCTCAATTGACATGTTTGTCGCATGCCACATCAAAAACGCCAAATAAATCCACTTTTAATGTTTCAGAGAAGTATTCTTTATTTTAAATTTTAAAGGGGGACCGATACTTAATAGGTCTGTTTATTATTCAGAAATATTTTACACTATTTTACACTTTTTGTTCCCACCTAGACCTAAAAGAGCGCTGACTTAAATCCTGAATAACAAACAGACCTTTTATGTTTATTTAACTACTTTAACCTGAAAGGCATTTGGTAATTTGTTTTTGTGTAGAGTAAAGTACAAATTTGGAGTAAAAATTAATTTATTTAAAAAAGGTATCCACACACATTGCGGAAATCCTCCGGAAAAAATGCGTATGCCTGGTCTTGGGAATTTCCGATGATATATATATATATATATATATATATATATATATATATATATATATATATATATATATATATATATATATATATATATATATATATATATATATATATATATATATATATATATATATATACATCTAAGATTTATATCTAACAAATTACCTATAAGGTGCAGTTTTAAAAAAAATATCCTGTATGGTTTAAAAACTAAATTTTATTTTTCAATGTACAAAATAATTCTACAAGAAGCGGACTTAACCAGTAGGCGTAAATGGTATCGTAGGTTCTCACGTTTTTTATTTTTGTCTTATATTCTTATTGTATTTATGTATCTTGGTGTCTCATAAACATTTCATATTAAAAATTGTCATCCATAATAACAGAGCTTCGGTATATATAAACCTATCATTAAATATCTACTTTACATTTGGCTTAAGCGAAAGATTATTCACACTTCTTGTGTAGGTAGAAATTGGAATTTTAAAGTATCATAATTGGTCTTATCACCATAAAATAAAGTTTTTTTTGTTACATTTGGATTAAGTCAAATTTTTGTTTTAATGACAATAATTACTTTGGGAATATTTTTTATATATATTTATTTTTGTAATAATACAAAATGTTTTATGCATTAGAAGTGTTAATAGCTAGGGCAATAAATTAATAACACAAGGGATTTTTAACAACAAAACTATACCTCTAGATAATATCTACTAAAGTTGATATACAAATTAAAAATCAGATTTAACAAGAATCTAAAAATACAATGGTTAACAATATCCCTAATTGAGATTTGAAAAAATATCATTGTTTATACCTTATTTTTAATTGTTTATTATGCGCGCTCACAAGTAAAATAAAGCTGTAATAACTTTTGTAAGATTGATTTTAGAAAAAAAAACTTCTTAAGACAAATTGGAGACAATTTAATTAACACTAACATTGCTTTTCTTTTATAATTTTCATAAAGTTATTAGTTTTTAAGATAAATAATAAATAATGATTCAGAGAAAAGAGTGGCCGATACAGCGTACGACTCAGAGACGGCGCGGCGCGGTGGTACTTAAAGATAAGGGAGGCATACTTGTGAACGCGCGTAATAATCAATTCAAAAACAAATATAAACCATTTTTTTTCAAATCTCAATTAAGGATATTATTAATTATTGTACAAGGAATAAAAAATATATATTTTTTATGTTTTATTCTTTTTTATATATATTTTTCGTGGGTCAAAAGTACCCAAATTGGAAATTTTTTAAACCTTTAAAAATTCGTATCTCCAAAAATATTAACCTTATCGTAAAAAGTCATGAGACCTTTTTTACTTGTATTTTAATAAAAATTAAAAAAATGTCCGGTTGAAAAATAACATTTTCTTGCAATTGTTTAAATCATTTCGGTTTAAACAATGACACCAGGTTGTCCAATGGCAACATGCATTTATATCATTGGTACGGCAATTTAAAGAGGATTGTATAAAAAATTAAGGTGGAATAGTTTTTGGTACTCATGCGCCGATTCCTCCTAGACTATTTATAATGTAAATTTTTATTTTTAATCTACATGACAGTACTGATAAACCACATTTTTTTTCTTTTATTTCACAAATTAAAATTCAAAAACTTTTAAAGCCTTTGTTTATAAAACTAAGAAAAAAAATAGAGACTTTTTTTTATCTTGGGACAGTCCACGAAGGCTGATGCCTAAATACTAACGTACCGTGGGTGTCTTCAGTGTGGTGAGGAAAAGTTCTGACTAATATTTTTGGCAAAGGACCAAAAAGCTTTACTGCCATTTGAGCAAGAGAGAACTTTATCTTTTATTCGATTGTTAAAACGGTCTTTTGCTTCTGAGATGGTCTAATTATACTGATTTCTTGCTTCGATGCTAGCCTGTCGATTTTCGGGACTGGGGTTTTGAAGAAACTTTTTGTGGGCTTGAAGTTTTAAAAGCCTGGCTTTGTCACAGGATTTAGAAAACCACGGTTTGTGATTTGAAGTTTGGGGTTCTTTTTAGTGTGGGGAATATAGGTCTCAATGCCTAGTTGAATTGTTTCGGTAATTTGTTTACACATTTCTGAAGGATCGTGAGTCGAAAAGCAGGTAGGATTCCAAGGGTAGCTGGCAAAGAAATCTCTCAGACCATCTCAGTCGGCCGAATTTTAGTGCCAGACGGTTCGTGGCGGCATGCTTTCAGTTGCCTAAAAATGAGTGAAGTATGGTATGGTGACCAAACCATGGTCAGAGCGACCAAGGGGAGCAGTTACTGATGCTTGATAGAGTTCAGGGGTGGAAGTAAGAAAGAGATCTAGGGGGTTAGAATTATGGGTGGGAACCCTAGAAAAGTAGGTAGGTTCCATAATTAGATTGGTGAGCGAAATTTTCTGCTGCTCTGCCTTGTGTATCAGTTTTTGTGGAGCCTAGCCAATCCTTATTATGAACATTAAAATCCTCGAGGACGATTACTTCGGCCAATGGAAACTGGGAAATAATATTGTCGATCTTTATTGAAAGGAAATCAAAGAACTCGTTGTAGGAATTGTCAGACAGGGACAGGTAAATACAGCAGATGAATTAGTAGAAGATCTGAAAGTAAGTTTGCCAAAGAATATCAGGCCTACCGATTCGGAGGTTAGAAACCCTAACACAAGCCAGGCGTTGCGAACGTAAGCACAAACGCCGCCATGGGGTCAAAAAAGATGAAATAATGAGTTCATAACCTGGGAAAAGGAGGTGGTTGGTTACTGTTTTGGGACTTATTTGGGTTTCGGTAAGAAATAGTATGTGGGGTTTGGAGGATTGAAGATAATGGTGAACAGAGTTCACGTTAGAGTTAAGCCCACATATATTTGTAAACGATATCAGACTTTTCGATGGTGGCCCCCAAATGTACCCCTGTCCGGAGAACCGAATGGAGGGGTATTTTACCTCCGGATAACTTTACGTTCGGGTGTGCCATCATCATTATTTCCAAATTTTAGTAGAGGGAAAAAAGAGAAAGGAAAAGAACAAGAAAGAAGAGGAAGAAGGAAAACTAAAAGAGAAAGAAGGAGGAGGAAGAAGGAAAACTGACTCCACCGCCCAGAACTCGGAAACGTACTAAGACTTCACGAGTCCTTTAAAGGGCAAGTGGTACCGTCTCAGGCGAGGAAAGCTCCTCTACCACCTACTAAACTGTCATGTAGAATTAAAAAATGTCATCTAGAATTAAAAAAAATAATAAAACTTGACAATATACAGGGGGTAATTAAATCCAAGAATCGATTCCTTTTTAAGGATCCGACGGCTGGAATACTTTTTGAAAATAGGATCCGTCATCTGGATTCGTAATCTAATTTTAAAATGATCCGGAATTGATTTCTTTTTGGAAGGATCCGATTCCAAAAAGAAATCGATTCCATATATTTCTCGTTTGAGACAAATGCTAAAATTTTTACCCAAGATTCTTAGTTTCCAAATTTTGACCTTATATATTGAAAATCCTTATATCCCGAGGCAAACTGGTTTATAAATGCCAAAATCCGCCAATTTAAATCTTTTATTTTAAATTTCCAAACTTCTACCTAAGATTCCTAATAAGCATCACATTAATTTTCGGAAATTGAGATAAAGAATTTTAAAACGTCTGCCTATTAAGATCTTGAAATAAGAAAACACACCTAACTTGTGATTTTTTAATAAAATATGTTGTTTTTTAGGTCCGGAGACACAACATTTAAATGATTTTTTTTTGTAACCATAAACTGTGGTATCCGAAAACGGGCATAGATTTGACTTGCATTTATGTTAAAAGTTCTGCTTGATCTTCATACTTTTTGTTATCCTTAAGATATCTCTGAGGGGCTTTTGAATAGGACAATTAATTATTTCTATTCAGGGTGCCATCCAAAATAATTTTAAAATTTCAATACATTTTTATATTCCGTAAGCAGAGAAATTTAAATGATTTTTTTTTGTAACCATAAACTGTGGTATCCGAAAACGGGCATAGATTTGACTTGCATTTATGTTAAAAGTTCTGCTTGATCTTCATACTTTTTGTTATCCTTAAGATATCTCTGAGGGGCTTTTGAATAGGACAATTAATTATTTCTATTCAGGGTGCCATCCAAAAATAATTTTAAAATTTC
The DNA here is from genome assembly GCA_019359885.1 of Listronotus oregonensis. Classification (NCBI taxonomy): domain Eukaryota; kingdom Metazoa; phylum Arthropoda; class Insecta; order Coleoptera; family Curculionidae; genus Listronotus; species Listronotus oregonensis. Next base: position 69,245 of record JAHBCN010000289.1, read on the forward strand.
AATACATTTTTATATTCCGTAAGCAGAGAAATTATTAAACGGTACTTGTGAAACTCCCTGTAAAGTTACAATAAAATGTCCCATTTATAAGTCGCTTATGGTTATCTCAAGAATCACATTTAAAAACCTTATGAAAACCTAGCATCGCAAGTTTTGAAATACAGTTCGAAAAAATGTTTCATTTAAGGGTGGATTCATGTTAATCTCAGAAATAACATATTTAACATTGAAGAAAATTTAACAAAACCAGTTTGGCTAAGAGTTACAGCACTTCAAAATGAGGCTAAAATTATATATCGCCGCTCGGGCTCTATGCTAAAATCTTTAACGCTTGATTAAACATCTGAATTATGCAGTATCATTTGTATCGTAGTTATCATTAAAAGTATAAAAACTAAAGATTATTCGTGATCTGATAAATAAGAATCGATTCCCTGGATTCGATTCCTTTTTTCTTTATAAAATGAATCGTGATTCGTATTGGTGATTCGATTCCTTTACGAGGATCCGGATCCGTAAATCGATTCCTTTTTTAAAGGATCCGTCCCAGCTCTGCTATATTTAATAAAAAATATTTTTATCCGGTAGACAGATGGGTAAGGGTCGTCTCTAATTCGAATCTTAGAGTATAATATATATTTTTAAATATTCATACGACATTTTTGAAAGCGAAGTTGCATTCGATCTGTGGAAAATGGTCTTGATAGGAAGCAAATAAATCTTTCAAAACTTTTAAAGATAATGCAAAGAAAGAATCATCATAGTAATTTTACAGTTGGCAGAGTCACCTGAACTTTTGCCAACAAAACGAATTTAAAAAGCTGATCGAAAAGAGCAAAATTTATTGCTGCAGAACTGAAATATTCTAGGAGAATCGAATGGAAAGTAAGATGTGATAGCAATTTTCCGATACATTTACACATTATATTTTGAAGTGTTACTAGTAGAAGAATAATTCAGTAGCGGGTAAATTGATTTTTTTCAATTTGTATTAGCATTAAAATATGAATAAACAACGTCTAAAATTAATTTATTGGTTAAAGTAAACAAAGCATTTAACCATAAATGGTACCTGAACTTAAGTATAATAACAACCTAGTCGATGCCAAAGGATATGAATTTTTAAATATCTCTACACAGGCTTGTTAAAACAAATAATTTTTAACAGAATAATTTCTTTACTTACTTCTACCTGGCAAAATACCGTAGACTTAAAATCCAAAGATTCAACCTTTTCGCCTTTGAAAGTGGTTTTAAACATTTACAAAAATATTTTTAATCCTTTTTTACTCAAAAATGTATTTTTTAATTAAAATTGAATTTAAAAAAATCTGCAGGTATTTACACACTCTTTGACCATATTTATATGATTGGCGCACTTTTATTGTTGTTTGGCCTTTATTTGCCTGTTATTTTTTTATACGGTTTTATTTATTTTATTTTGTCTTGCTTTTTTTTCTATCTTATTTTTCCATCTCTTTCTTATTTTTAAAAAAGTCAGAAATTTCTCGAAACCATTTCTGGGTTCTCGTTTCTGAAACATTTGCTCTACTGCCAAAAGGGTTTTCAGGACAACGGTTTACAATATCTGGATAGCGATTGCTAAAACTAAAAACTTTTTTTTCTGGCTATTAATTTAAAAGAGTTTTTGCGGTCACAAACAGGAAATATCTTTTCAACGGTATTAGGAAAGTCATATTTTACAAGAGGAACCCAGTTTTAGCAATAATTATCCCTTTAATGAATTCATTTTCTTCCTTTGTTGGTAAAGTAGTTGTTTAATAACTTTATACATTAAGCTTTGTCAATACACAACACTTCATTTTCCTGATAACGCACTCACGAAATTTTTTTAAAAGACTTGATGTTAACCGAGGAAGCAGACTTCAAAAATTTTGTACGACTGAACTTGGAACAGTTTTAAGAGCTACTAGAATTGGTTACGCCTTTGATTAAGAAAAATATGAGGGAAGCAATACCACCTTTTCAACCGCTTTCAATAAAATTACGATATACTGGAAACTAGAAAAACTCTGGAAGATTTAAAGCTTTACAGTGCTATTTCCCCACAAAATATTTCCTTAATAATTATGGAAACCTGCGATGCTATAATACATGTTTGAAGGAATTAATCAAGGTAAATTGAGACTATAATATTTTCATTTATTTATTAAACTTTATATATTGAGATAATAAATGTTCGTTTGCCACTGAGTGATCAGCAACATATTGAAAAATGTTCATGTTCTGCTGATTATCCTGTTGGAAGTAATACATGTTCTGATGGTTATGTGGCAGCTGCTCAGGTAAATGTTCAGAATTTTGCTCTTCAAAATAGTGTATAACGAAGCGATAGCGTGCTGCTGTAATTTTTAGGAGTTGGCGTGGATTTGGTACATGTCAAAGATGGAGTTATCGTACCTGTTGGAGTATTTATCTTTATCGAATTGCGGTACAAAAGTCCTAATTTTTTCCATGATAATAGCAGCAATAGCATTTTTAGCAAACATTTGTTGCATTGGTTCCCTTTTTTTAAATCTGCAGCACAAGACAAAGCCCACTTTTGATATTTGTCTGGTTTCTGTTTAAGACAGTTAGCTGCCAATTCTAAAAGGTCATTATTCAGTTTTCTTTTAAATTTTTATGTTTAGTCTTTGGAACGGCATATGATGTAGATGGTGTTTTATCTGCTTCAATTGTAGTATCGTCCAAAAAAGGATAAATAATTTGTTTATATTTTATTTTCACTTACACCTAAAGAATGGGAACAAGTTGCCAGGGATTTTAAAAGCCCCCCCATGGTGTTGCAGATGGCAAACACGTGGAAATAAAGAAACCTCCTGGTTCTGGATCATACTACTATAACTACAAAAAAAACATTCAGTATTGTATTGATGGCGGTTCTTAATGCTAACTACTGGTTCATTATGGTTGATGTTGGAACTAATGGTCGTGTATCAGATGGAGGTAAAAAGAAATTACAAAATAATACTTTAAATATCCCACCACCTGCATTGTTGCCTGAAAGTTCCCGAAAACGGACATACTTTTTTGTTGGGGATGATACTTTTTGAATGTCTCGAAATTTAATGAAACTATAAAACCAAACTGGATTTACAAAAGAGAAAATAATATAGAACTTTCGAATATCGCGAGCTATAGAAGTATGGTTGAAAGTGTTTTCGGTATACTACCTACTCGTTTTGGATTATTTCAAAAAGCATTACCCTTGATCCTATAAAAGTAAGGAACATTTTTCGGACTTGTTGTTATATGTTTACGAGAGAATCCCGTTCATATTTATTTTCCATCATCTTTTGTGAAGATAACGAATCAAGAATACACCGACCATCTGAGGAAGTATTTGAGTTGTCATTAATAGAAAAAATCGCTGAATATCGCGAAGCAAGCACTGGACGAATACAATGTATTTTGTAACAAGAAAGGTGCAGTTCCTTGGCAAAAGAAAACAGTCTCGTAAAACATACAATTTTGTATTCATTAAAATAAAATAAATTAAAATTTACTTGTGTATAATTATTGTCCTCCCGGACTAGGTATAGTAGATTGAGTATCCATACTAGACTGTAAATCCGATGCAGATTCCTGATCTTGTAAAAACATTTCATTAAAATACCACAAAGTAGGTTGGTATATGTCGTCTTGGTCTAAGAGCTGGGACCGAAAAATCATCGTCATCGGTAATATGGAGTTTTTCCCGTAAAGCATGTTCATTTAGTTTTGTTAATTATGTTCTCCTATTGGATACAGGGGGTAGCAACAAGGCATGAAAGTGCAAAATTTTTGGGATAAAAATCGTCATCAATGCTTTAAAATTTTCCCAGGTGAAGGTCTTAAACCCCTTATCTGTACTAGATCTGGATGTCATCGACTGGAGGTGTTTCTTGAGCTCTTTCTGATAGTAAGTTCTTAGAAAATTTAATTTTTTCTTCACATCATCTTTGCTTTTATGTTTCCACCATCCCTTTCTATTTAGACAACAATGTTTCGTAAGCAGCATATTTTTTATCACCGTCATAATATTCTTTACTCACAGAGACGGCAAGTCTCTGTACAATTGGATACATTTGACTCTCTTTCCTTACCTTTCTTATTTTCTTCTTCTGCCATTTTTGCACCCACAGGTTTACTTCTCGTCGACGAACCACAAACTAAAAAATATTGCCCGATACTGACCCTACACAATGCAATAGAAAAGTAGGTTGCGATGTTCAATCATTGCGCAGTCTTCAATATTAGCCCTAAAGCGTCAATAATAGGTTTGTTCCGAAACCGTTTTTGAATTGTTTTTTGGTGCGCTTCGACGCATGTGCGGACTTAAAATAGTTTTGTGACGGTACAAAAAGTAACAAACGTTGGATCGATTTGCGAATCGTTTTCGGGACTGTCAAATCAAATCTTTGAATTTTTTGTTTTGAAAATATAACCCTACTTTTCTACTTATTATTTTTGTGATTAAAGTTAACAAATATCACTCATCTTTAAAGATAATTAAATTCAATAATGGGCTTAGGAGGTGTAAAAATTAATGCTTTTAAATGATTAAACAAGCAAGGAAATAGAATCTGCTAAAGCACGATGTACGCTAGTCGCTAAATAACAGTAAACATATAAAGATGAAACATGAAACAGCTGTTAAAAATCAAAAATCGATTTCCTGCTCAATGGGCAAGTCAACCCAAAGAGTTTTCAATTTAGGCCATTCCACAATTCATAATTTTGCGCAATATAAGTGATCGTCTAGGGGCCGCCTAAAATAGTGAACTGAAATGTCGCAATGCGATAGATGCCAGGATTTTTCCTGTTCAGTTACTAGGATGGTGTCTAATAATACTGGTGCCGTTACCCTATAAGTTCAATCATAATTTTTTCAATCCTATTTTTCTTTAGGTTAGGCAAGAACTAATGCAATACTAAATTTTGTTTTTCCTAATTGGTAGTAAAAAACACTTACACTGAAGTAACTGTTTACTTTGGATTAAACCATTTAAAAAATACCCATTTTAAGTTCAACTGTATCCAAACTGCAATATGTGGAATAAAAAAATATTATAGCAGCAAATGATTTTCTTTATATATTGGTTATCTTGTGGTTACTAAATAAATGTATGTAAGTACAATATAATTATTAATTTTTATTATTTGTAAGTATGGTATAACAAAATTTAAACGATAATTTTTTACAAAAAAAAGTTATTATTCAGAATCCTTTTTCAATGGTAACACGCCCACCTTAATGCTTCTTTTTCGCTTTCAATGGGATAAAGCTCTTTAGTTGGAAACCAAATTATATTATAAAGAGCAATTTATCTAAATAAATAAGATACACGTAGTAAAATTTTGGTTGCATTTTATTTCATTAAATTTAATTTGTATGGTCTTGATATTATTTAAATTTTAATAAATTTTATGTTATTTTTGCCAGTTTTTTTAGTTATTTAAACACCTTAAAATATTCCACTTTAAATTCCGATGCTATATTTCTAGAATTTGGAATTGAAAATTTTTTTAAACTATTATTTTTTTAAGATTTAATATTAACAGGTACCATATTTTTGATAAGGTTATATTTTTACTATACCTCATATTTTTATCAAATTTGCTAAGTTCTATTAGGTGCATATCGTTTTCGTATTTCTTTAAAATTTGATATACAAAAAACTGAATTGTTAGGTAGGATAGACCAAAGTAAGACAAGCAAGTTATTTTGTCCAAAAAAAAAAAAAAAACTTTTTATTTTGCAGATGACAAAAATAAAGATAAACTTATACTGCTTAAGAAAACATGTCTAATTAAATTTGACATTTTTTAAAAGGTTGTATTATGATTTTTTAAACTATGTGGCGTTAACAATTTATTTTATTTTTATTATTGTTTCGGACCATTTATAGCTATTTATTTTTCATCATATACAACCTTATCCTTTGGCTTTTAGATTACCTGTAAACTTTTTTTTTTTTTTTTTTCAATAATGCATTTAAAATAATTATAAAAATTGTAACCAACCTCGAGCCTTTTTTAAAATAAATGTGGCTTAAAAACTCTTAAAATTAAAAAATGTATTATTATTTTTTTATACATACACTAAAGGCTTTTTAGTAAAATAAAACAATATGCAGTAAGGTATCATATTTATGGGCATTTCTCTGTAAACGGAACAACTTTAAGCGTATTTTTGTCCCAACAAACCGTCCCCAGTTAGTTTTTTTCATAGAATAATAGTTTTATTTAACTATTATCATTGGGCAAACTTAAAAAGCAAACGAAGCACAACGTAGAACAAAAGATCAATTGTATATAATTTTATTGGGGTAGTTTTAAATAAGAGCCAGGGGACTGTGCGTAAAAATTGGGGACAAAATAAACATTACTATTTTTAGATACTAAATTTAATTAAAAAATAGATTCCTCTAATATTGTCGATAAACAATTCATTAGATTTCAAATATTATAACTATGATTTTTTTTTTAATATTTGTGAGATAGAGACAGATAGATAACCAGGGAACTGTTTTTGGGACATGAAAATTTTTTTGGGGCATTATTAAAACGTTTGTTGTAATAAACTTTATTTTATTGGATATTGCATGATGGGCCGCGGCAAATTAGGAGATTATCTTTTTAAGTTAAGTACAAAATAAAATGAACTTTATTTCTCATATTATATCGGCCTGGGACAGTGAGTTGCCCAGCTTACAGAGAAATACCCTTATACTATATTATTATAATGTTTGGTTACAAAAGATACATGCTGTTAAAAAACTAAAACTTTAAAGCAGAAATCGTTGCCCACTATCATTGTTTACACCTACAGTAAAGCGTATCACACCGAAAGCCATTGTACTTGTGCACTTTTAATAAAGGATCAGGTTGTATGGTGTCACAAAGGCGCCATTAGTCATTTGTAATTAGCCTCGTAAAAAATTTAGAAACGCCTGAACTATGTCGAGACTTAAAACTGTATACTAAAATTTACTAAAGACCTGTAATTTAATGCGAAATATATAATATTTCTAATGGGGTTAATATTTGTTTTATTTTTATTGTATTGATTTTTAATTTTTATATTTTTTAAATACTCATTTTAAAATAAAATTTAAAAAGTCCAAAAAGTTAATTTTTCATACTCTTTTTTATCTGGTAAACATATTTACGGTTCCAAAGACCATAAAATAATAAGCCACACAAAATTAAAAAAATTGATGGTCCGAAAACTATTGCATCTTTATGTTTTTGGTGTCGCTGACCTTGACCTGATGGGGTCAGTTGGACACCATCAGGTCATAGTCAAGGGCATTTCAAGGTCGAATCTGCGAAATTAATCGCAACCAAATTTGAAGAGTATATACTTATGTTCTTAAGGTCGCTGAATACGAATCAGTTGTCAGTTTGACCCCATCGCGTCCTGATATAGAGATATTTCATGATCAAGTCTGCAGAATAACACAGCCCCACAAAAAAAAGTTAAAACTCCGAAAGACTTAGGGTCAAGAGCATTTCAAGGTCAAATCGCAACAAAATTTAATGGGATTAAACTGACCATGGATTCGTATTCAGCGACCTTAAAAACATAAATACACACTTTTGAAATTTAGTTGCGACTAATTTTGCAGATTTGACCTTAAAATGTCCTTGACCCTGACCTGATAGGGTCAAACTGGCCCCGGATTCGGATAAAGCGACACCAAAAACTCACAGATATCATGTTGAAGTATTTCGGACCTTTTTTTGTGAGCATTTCAAGGTCAAATCGCAACCAAATTTGATGGGGTCAAACTGACCGCGGATTGATGACACTCTTTAAATTTAGTTGCACCTAATTTTGCAGATTTAAGCTTTAAATGTCCTTGACCCTGACCTGATGGGATCAAATTGATCCCGGACTGGGATTCAGCGACCCCAAAAGCATAAAGATACCATAGTTAAACCTTTCGGACCTTCAATTTTTTATTTATTTTGTGGAGCTGTGTAATTAAAATTAAATAGTAAGCCTGTACCACCAAAGAATTTTTTTATAAAAAAGGTTAGGGTTATAACTATCTAGGCTCACGTGTATTTTACACGAAATTTTTAGCCTATTATTTGCCCTATCATAACTGTAGTCTGGCTCCAGATCAAGGTATGAGATTTGATATGTAAATTTACATAGGTATTCCTTATTACCTGTGAAAAAATAAAAAATGCTTAAAATCATATTACATACAGCATTTATGTTTCTTTAAACCCATCAATTGTGGATGATCAACTAGTATTTAACCACTATAGTAAAACGTAAAAGTTGTTGTAGTATCATTTTTATAATTTGACACTTTTATTGATTAAACATAGTACAGTATATTTGACGAACTCAAAAATCTAGAATAGGGAAAGTAACATCGTGTATCTCTGGGACTATTTAATGGTTTTTGGCCCAATGTAACCTTTTGTTTCATAGATAATGTCTAGTGGCTCTTAATTTTTTTTGTGTTAATCAAACCAAAAAAATCGAGACAAATGAAATATACAGGGTGATTCATGGGCAAATCTCAATACTTCAGGTACGTAGTCAGGGTCCAAAAATAAACATAAAAGCCTATATAAATATGGGTCCGCAAGGCCTTCGTTTTCGAAATACAGGGTGTTAAAATTTGTATTTAATTTTTCTATTTTTTTAAATAAAATCTATGAATATGTAAATATTGGAGCAAAAATTTTTATCCGGGCTTTTTTTGGTATAGAAGATTTGAATCTAATCTTATTACGGCTCTTACTTAAAGGGGGAGCCGCCTACACGTCTTTTTACTATTTTGAACAATCACAATTTTTTGGTACGGCCTTGTATAACATTTTTAAGTAAATTAAATAATTGTTTTGTCATTTTTACGTCTGAAAGGTATACTTGTTAAAAGTTGATATGAGCAACCGTTTTCGAGCTATTGGGATTTAAAAAAAAAACAAAATGTATAATTAAACTATATTTATTTTAAATTTCAATAAAATTATTGTTCTTAAATTATGTTCGGCACAACATAAGCTAGGTTTTATAGTTTTTAAAAATCCCACCATTTACTTCTAAGCCCATGTCAGCTCTGTGGTAAACAACCCTGTATCTCGGAAACAAAGGCCTTGCGGACCCATATTTGTATAGTCTTGTATGTTTATTTTTGTACCTTGACTACGTACCTGAAGTATTGACATTTCCTCATGAATCACCCTGTATAAGTTTTAATTTTCTCCATGAATGAATACTATAAAACTTATCAATATATTATTGGAAACATTTTTCATTTATATCGCTAAGAGTTTTTAAAATGTTTTATTCTGCTTTTCTTTAAGGTTACTAAATACTAGCATTTATAAATAAAAGATGTGGGGTATATTATCGCTGAAGTTTAAAAAATGGTAAATATCAACTACGGTTCTATGATTGAGTTTTCGATAATCCACTATAATGCGAAATTTATTCTTTTTGGAAGCGGTGGATTTACTTGGGGCTACTCAAATAGGTAATGACACGATCAGTCTTTTACATGTTTGAATTAATATTATTATTAGGTGATTTCAGAGTTTCTCCTTTTTGTTGATATGCAGGTTTCTGTATTACTTTATAAAATCTAATATTTAGTTTGTCGATTACTGTATAGTGATTCCGGCAAATATTTGTAGCAAAGAGTTTACTCTTAACTTATGATATGACAATAATAAGGTTTTTATACTATATTTACATAAAACTCCTGTGTAGCCTATTACTTTTTTTGACGCAGATTTGTAAAGTCTTAAATTTAATAGTTTAATTTTTTTTGTTTCTGCAAAATTTTTGATAAGCGTATCTTAAATAGCAGGTTAGTTTATAATTTAAAGTATTTTTATGCTTTTTCTTTTAATTTGCTTAAAATTTATCTGTTTTAATAAATTAATACCTGCATTAAAGATATGATAATGATATAATTTTAGTACTTGGTTAGCACAAATGCAGCAAAAATAATAAAGGTAAAAGATTTGTTAGAGTTGCCAACATATAATAATTTCATGCTTAAGTCCTATGAAGTTTGTTGTAAGATGTATTTTTTTAATGGAAAATACATTTTAATTGGTCGAAATATTATAATAACTAGATACATAGCCTTATTTATTTAGACACTTACAAACAATCAACACTTGCTTAAGATATATTTAAGAATATATTTTTTTGCAGATTTTTGTACCACCCACTTCCTACGTTTAAAATCTAATTCATTTTGACTTAAAAAAATGTGCTATCGGATGTCTTATTGTTTTTTGTATCAAAATCTGCTTGGCTGGGTCAAAGATTTAATTTTTAACAATATTTATACTCTTTTAAAAGTACCCCCGGCTCGTTTAATCCATACTTTTATTCTAAATTATTTGGTTAAATTAAGTAACTTCGTTTAGTTGTTTACTTTTTGTTTTCTTACCATTTAAAAAAATGAACATTTTAAAAAATAGGACACCCTTAATAATACTTTATTAAAGTGTTTATGTTTATTTCTTACTATACAAGGTAAAATACATTAGAAATATGTAAAAATTTCTGTATGGTAATTGTGCATTAGTGGGGTCTACTTTTTTATTATGTAATATCAACATAATTAATTTTCTTTTGAGTTGTCAAATATTTTTATTTTTAAAGTTTATTAAAAATAGAATAATTTAAAAAAAAATTAAAAATGTCAATTGTTCTAATATTTTTTTTAACAAAATTGAAAAATCCAAAAATTATTATTTTTGTTTATTTTTGAACTTAAATGGATGCATTCTATTAACAAAAAACTTAAAAAATAGCCATTTTTTAAATTTTCAAAATAAAAATTAACACCGAAAATTGTTTTTTTTTTTTTTAAGATTCATAAATCTATTGTAAAATAGAACAAAAAAAAGTAATGACAATGTCTCTATGTTTCGATTTTTTATGGCCAAAAATAGCCCCACTAATGTACATGTACAATTACCTATTTCTTCTTCTTTTTGCACAGAATTTTTGATTTCTACACTAAATTGGCACACAATATTTTATTAACACCTTATAAAAACCTGTTTTTATATTTATTTTATACCTTTTTATCACTTCATTGCAACCTTAACTTTCAATTGCCGCAACCATGTATACATTATATTCTATATATACTCAATAAACATGGTGCCCTTTAAAAAGTGAAGCTTTGCAATTTAATGGTAAATACGTGTAAAATCAACAAAAAAAATATTTTTAAAGGGTGTTTATAAAATATTATGTGTTGATTTAGTGTAAAAATCAAAAATTGTGTGCAAAAAGAATACAGTGAAAATAAGGTTAGTTTGATTTTCTACTTTGATGATGAATATCTAGAAAACGAAACGTTCCCAATTTTTTTTTAGATTTGTAATAAGCGCCCGAAAAAACCCCCATATACCATTTTTTTAATCGGGGTGGAGGCAACTTTCGAGACAATTACCATATTTATCTAAGACCGTTAGTTATAATGTTTTTATAAAACTATTTTTCTAGTTTTTGAGGAAGGTTATAAGACTGATTACACAACTAGTGATGTTATAAATTTATAACACAACTAGTGTTTGTTATAATAAAAAAACAACTTGAAATATCTAAAAATATAATACCTTTTGATGCAAATAATATTAGCTACTAATGATTATCAATATTAATGACATTTTTTTTATTTCCTCAACACAATCCCTGCTACTGATGATGACAATAATTAATAAAGGTCAAACAATAGTGGTTTGTACTGTTGACTGGTTTGGCTCACACTGGGGCTGGCATATTATTCACTTTTTTAATGCATTGATTTTTCACCTTTTTGCTATTCCACCATGCCTGATAGTATATTTTCCGGCCATAATAATTTCGTGGCAAGTACAGGTCTGGAGCACGTAACAATTCCTCATGGTTAAAATTTAAAAAATGTGACAAATGTCATTGTTAAAGATGTCAAAGGAAGGCAACTAATAAACGAAAATTAAAAAAGTGTTCTACTATATTTCGGTTGTTGATAAAAATACCGAAGCAGCAATAGGGTATTTTCACTCAATTGATATTGATAATGTTGTGTGTAAAAATTAAAAGTAGAAACACAATTAAGCAAAACCTGCTAAATAACACGGAAAAAATACAAACCCCCTTTTCTATTTAAGGTTTAATTATCTTTTGTAATTTAAATAGCCCGCCACTCCCCTAACCAATAAAATTAACATGGATGCCAAGTCTGTTTAGGAACTATCGATATCGACAATCGTATCGATTTTAACAAAAAATGCTAAAATGCGAAATATTTTTTAGAATTTACACTAAAACAAGAACTACCTAAATAGTTTAAATTTGGGAATAAAACATAAAAACTTACACCCAAAATGGTTTTCCAACAATAAAAAGGTATGCCCTTTTGGGTTTTCTCAATAAGCAGCACACCAGGCTTTTCTCCTACCCGTCTTTTTTTGGAAAGAGAAACGAAAATTTTTGAAGATCCTAAACTCGGCCGAAAAGGTTTCGCAAATAAATAACAATACACTTTTTTTCTTTTTTGAATAAAATAACGGAAATTTACTCGTAAAAGGGTTTATACCCAAGGGAAAACGATAATAAAAATATAGTAAAAAATTGGAATAGTTGGAAAGAACACACTCTATTTAAAAATTAGAAATTATTAATAAATATTTAGAGGTTACGGGTTTATACAGGACGAAGCGTTAAAACCCCTTAAGGCATTCCAAGGTTTTGATTTGAAGAATCGTGAATTAAATTTAAACGTCCCCACATTTTTCATATCTGAAATATAATTGGGGAAAATAATGGAAAAAAAAAGCCGTTTTTAACCAGAACTAACCATGACCGACTAAAATTAGGGCTTTTGAATTTGTCCTAAATTATGCCCACATAGAAGTTATTAACAAAATTTTTAAAATTTTTTGATATGGTAGAATTTTTTTAAAGTGTAATTATATTTGGGTTTTTCTAATACGTTGTTAAAATTTTTGTTAACTTCTTTGTAGGGATTTGGACCCCCATTTTACGAAAGGAAAAAAGAATTTCCCAATATTTAAAGAAACGGAAAAAATCCAAAAAAAATATTCCAGCTTATAAGCATGCGTTTTCATTTAAACCAGAACACCCCGGAATTTGACAAATTCAAAAGCCTAAGTTCTAGTCGGTCATGGTTAGTTTTGGTTAGCAAAGCGGCACCCCTTTTTTTCCCCAATTATATTTCAGATATGAAAATGTGGGGACAAAATTTTAAATTACGATTCTTGTTCTAACCAATAAAATCTTGGAATGCCTAGCGGTCTTTAACGCTTCGTTATACAGGTTGACATTGACAATGTGACAATTGACAGGAAACGCCAACTTTGTAGATGTTGCGCATATCGATATTTGATGACAGGCGTATAAAACAAAAGCGAAAAAAACAAAAATTACCTATAGAAAATTTAGGGCCGTGACGTCACGGGCCTACAAAATTTAAACTTAAAATTGATTTTTGGCGTTTCCGAAGGCCAAAAAATCTTTAAAATATTTTTATTTATTTTCTTTTCATGTGGCTTTGCAATAAGCTAATAAAAAAAAAAACATGAAAAACGCCTATTATACCCAAGAGTAATAATCATTCATCACATCGGTAACTCTGTTGTAATCATATCCATAAAAGCACTTGTAATATAAATAACTATTTAGGAGTTTTTACTAAGAATTGGTTTAATTAAGAAAGATAAATAATGTACATTTTTCTCATGGTCATTTTAAACTAATTAAATTTCTATAATTGCAAATCTTTCTCATGAACCTGATGGACGCATCAAATCTCGCTTTGTGTTACCTTCACTGTGCGCGAGGACAATGCAGGGCGAATAAACATTCAGTAATGTATTGGAACTAATCCACACACTACTTCCACCTGCATCAGATGGGGGTGTAATTTGAATGCGCCTGCAAAAAAGTTGGTTTATTTTGTTCACCGGCATGCATCAACAGAAGATCCTTACATCAAGGACAAGTATGCCAGAATTCTATTTATAAGAATGTTGTGTGGGATAATTTTGTTAGGGAGAAACCATAGATAACTAACTTTAGATATATAATGACTAATCGCATTTATGGCAAATTTACGACCTCGCGCACTAAACGATGGGGTCATTAAACTGCCCTATTTAAAAAACAGGACCAGTTCCGGACTTAGAAATTTGTATGTCATTAATAATTAATTTATATTTATATAATATATTTTTTATATATTTAGATACTGAATTCTTTTATTTTGCGTTTCTATACATATATAAGATTATGTTAGGTAGTAATATAAACCATGAGTTTACAAAATTAATTGCAAAATATAAATAGAAAAAATAGAGGGCTAAATAAAAGATAGGGTTAATTTCAAGACCCAGTTTTTGTACCGCCTTAAAATGGTTTGAGAAACTGTTAGAATTTATTAAACGGACTGTCGACTTTACAAGTTTTATGTCAGTTCAAAAACGACGGAGTTTGAACGCTTTCTATATATTTAAATGGTTTTGCTTTGTGGGATCAGTAAAGGATGCAATAAACGGTTTTTGCGAGATTGGAACAGACTTATTGACAAAAGGGTAAAAAATGTTTATACAAATAACGTTAACTCTTTTTCTGCTTACACTTATGTTTTCGATAGCGATAAAAGGATATTCTAAACATCTTAAATGTATTTATACAAACAGTATTTATTTACTAGGGCAGCCTTGCCGTTTGGCAAGTGCGAAAGAAAAAAGAATCATAGGATAAACCTCTCCGTGGCTCCAACCATAGTGCCGATAGATCGACGCGGAGAGACTGACAAATCAGCACGCAGAGCGGGATATATATTCTTTTCTGCACGACCAATGACCACGTTGGAGGGAGAAAAAGGTTATACACGCTAATTTTTCTTTCTTGCCTAAATGATCGTTTTCAAGCTGGAAGAGTATCTAGTAGGATATGCTCAAGGAAATATGTTTTATGTTGTAATCCCATACTTACACTTTTAGATTAATCAATCTTTTTTGTTCAGATTTTTTTAATCGAAAATAAATAATTATAGTGATTTTTTTTCAATTATGATTGTGTTACATAAATGAAACAAAAAGTTAATTTTAGATAAGCCACAAGAGTCATGTTCAGTCGTATTCGCCATTTTATTATTATTAACTACAACTATCAGTTGTAACCAGTCTACATTGGCTTTCCATAGCTGTAACATTCAGAAGAACTAGAGGAATTTAAGGAGCTGACAATGGATAATATGTTTATTTTTGTTAAGAAATTGATCTAAACAAACAATGTGTTTCATGGGTCAAAAACGTAATCATGGTTTTTTAACCAGTGTAATATATTTTGTTTAAGTCATCAATTGACAAGCAGGAACGGGCCCGGGACGAATTTGTAAATAAAATCGATCTGCTAGTCCGTTCTGCGAATGAAAGGACCTAAGAGATGACTAGAGCCACGGCGCACGGACACATTTTCGCCCATAAAATCTCACTTTTGAACCGCGCATCTGATACCCTTTACCGGTCCATATTGAGGTCAGTGGGAGAAACCGATGTATCGCTAAAAAAAAGAAGAAAAAGATAAAAAAAAGAAAAAGATATTGAATGAGATGACCTTTTACTGTACTAGAGTTTAAGCTGCTTAGGAATGTTTGCAAGGGTGAATGTCTATTTTAACCGGATAACTATTTCAAATATTAGTATTTTAAAAATTCCAAAAAAGTTCAAAAGACACTTTTTTGTAAAAAGGCGGCGTGAGTTTGGGTCAACGCATACGAGGAAGCGGGCATATATAAACTATAGGAAAATATTATTCAGTAGGATAATATTAAAGTTGTGGTTAGTTGTGGTTTGTAAAAAATTATTTCTCTGGGGTCATGATTAGGGCTGGGCGATTATCAAAATAAATAATCGATTATCGATTATTTAAAATAGTCGATTATTTTCGAATAATCGATTAACCGAAAATAATCAAATATTCGAAAATAATCGATTAATCGAATAATCGAAAATAATCGATTAATCGAGATAATCGATTAATCGAAAATTATCGATTAATCTCTTTTTGTGGCTATTTGCCGCTAAGCTTTATGTTATGCCGACGCGACGCCTTAGTAACAACACCGAATATTAAAAAACATACAAATGTTCGGTGTTATTACTTATTATACCTATATGTAGAACGTTTGTTTTATGTGTGTAGTTTACGTAGGTACAGGTAAAACGATTAGGGAATTAAAAGTTGTTTTTAAAAACATGTTTAATTATTAATTAGAAAAGAAGTAAAGTACAAGATTTTTCTTTGGTTCAATAACTGTACCTATTTCGGTCTACTTGAAACTTTAACTAAAATAAAATTTAATTTTTATTTAATCGAAAAAAAATCCTCCTTTATCTGGGTGTTATATACCTGTCAGGACGCTTAACAATTTTCGATCTTCTATGCTACTATGTGTATAGCGCATCGTTTAAATATTTTTATTATCGATTTAAATATTAATATCAATTATTTTTTAAAGACAGTTACTTGTTCAGAATGATCTTGTGAAAATTTTAATCATAATTTTAACACATTTTTTTTTATATAGTTTATTTAGTATTAAACTTTTAAAACTTTTTTCTTATTAAGCTTTCTACTTCTTCTAGGCCATTTCTATTTAAATTATGGTATTTACCCATTTATTTACCACTTTAAGATATAATTAAATTAAAGTTTAAACATTAATTCAACTGAAAAAATAAGTAAACTATAAAAAAAATTCATGTTAAAAATATCATTAAAATTTTCTCAAGATCATTCTAAGCGAATTACTGTCTTTATAAATTAATAAAATTAAATTACTATTTAAATCAATAATGAAAATATTTAAACGATGAACTATACACATAGAAGCATAGAAGATCGAGAAATGTTGAGCGTCCTGCCAAGTATATAACACCCAGATAAAGGAAGCACTTATTAATTTTTTTTTCAATTAAATAAAGTTTAAATTTTATTTTAGCTAAAGTTTTAAGTGGATAGGTATGGGTACAGTTATTGGACCAAAAAAATATTAAATAAAATATCAGTGCCACTAGGTTATCCCCCATTGCTTCGAGGCACATGTGTATTAGTTTCATTTATTCAATAAATAGAATACATATTTTGAATTAATTTTTAAATGGATCGGAGCTGGTATACTTACTTGTACCGATAAAATATTGTTATTAGCGAAAGTTTTAATGACCAAAATCACTTTTCATAGGAATGTAAAAAAAATGTTTCATGCGTTTCTCTTATAGGCTTGTTTTTTTTGCGGTGGCCTCCCGCACTACTACCCTAGGTAGGTAGGTTAAAAGTGAGTGGGTATAACACCCTTCCACTGCGACCGATCGGTCTAAGTGGGCATAAAACTGTACCAAATTAAGTGGAACAATAATGTGTTTTATACTGGTTGCTGCAAGTAGTAAACTCTTCTTATAGCTTACCGGCTCCATGTTCCTCAATAATTATATTAAAATAAATTTTACTCAATAGAGGGTTATTCTATAAAAGATCTTATGACAGTTAATTAACCATGTGTGTTTTGGCCTATTAAATTTAACTTTATTATTTTTAAAAATGATTTTACATATCAGAAACTGTAAGCCATCTATCCAATTTATATTTATTAAAAAAACTGATACATTAAACATTAATATCCACATATAATTTTTATAATGTTTGCTTATTACATTAATTTATTAACTACAAATTATTTAATTTATATTTACGAATATCAGGCGAATAAAACCATTTAATTATATTAATGTTCTCGCTTTTCAGTGCCATATTTTAATATAGAATTAACGCTGAGATGAATTTTATATCGTTATTTTATACACATCGACTGTCATCAGTACCAAACATTAACAGTTTTATTGTATTTTATCCAAATTGGGTGTCACCGCGGTCACTGCCAATAATGCATATTGAGCAATAAAAAATTGTATAAATTAATTTGTTTTGTATTTATTTAGTACAAACTAATATTTCTTATTTATTAAAATATTTTATTGGATTGTGATGAAATTAAAAATTAAATATATTAAAATAGTTTAAAAAATTTTATACAATAGGTATAATAGCTAGGGAGCTGATGGCAAGAAGGTATAATGATCGTCGTTAATACCAAGACGTACCCAACTCTGTGTTCACACGTCGTCGTCGTGGTTGGGCCCAGTAGGATCTTTTGGAACATGCGCTAGAGTTGCTGGTTATCGGTAACTCTTTTGGCTAGCGTATGAAACGGGATCCGAAGCTAAGATGAACACAAGGCTTAACTCAAGGTGTTAGCATACCGTGCTGATGAGTGAATGACATCCTGTCCCTTAAACAGGTGTCTCCAACGGTGCCTCTGAGATACAGAGCGACTTCTCACAGTATCTAGCCTTACTGCGGTAATGCGGGGATCTGCTGTGGTGGACTATTACTTCCCTAGCTCCAAACAGAAAGCGGACAGAACCGCTTTCATAGGAAAAATGTGACAAAGGTGCGCTGACCAAAACGGATAGATCCGTTTCGAGAGGTGCCACTCAAGGTCACAAGCAGACAAAGGTGCGCTGACCGAAACGGATGAAACCATTTCGAAAGGTGCCCCTGAAGTCACCGGCGCCTGTTTTAGGGGAAAGGGCTAATCCATCCCGAACAATGTCTCTTCGGTAGCGTAGTGGTCAGAACCTCGGCTCGCCGCGCCAGCGATCCGGGTTCGAATCCCCGCCCCGCCGGGGAGACATATTTAGGTAGTAGTTATTGAAATGCAATATTTGCATGTTTCAGTGCTTGGGCAGCGTTGACGGAACTGGGGCAAAAAAGATGGGTTAAACATCGAAAAACCCGGCACTCACGGTACTCTGGTACTTAGGAGTATATATGTATGTGTATATGTTTAATATATAGTATATATGTATATGCAAGTCCTTCGTGAGTTGTCACAAAGATAAAAAAAAACAAACAGGAGCTTAGGAAGGGTTCCCTGAATCCAAACCAAAGGCGGACAGAACCGCCTTTATAGGAAAAAGGGTTCCCTGGCTTTAAACAAAAAGGGATAGGACCGTTTTCATAGGGTAAGGCCGGGACGGCTTCAGAAAGAACATCTGGTTCCTGTAACAAGGACCTGGTAGCTACCAAGTCACTAGACCGGGAAAGGGGGCATGACGGATTAATTTCCCTCCATACTCTCCAGGAGACAGGAACACCAGAACAATCAGAACAATTGTGCTCGTGTTTGGTAGCGACACAGAAAAGGAAGTAAGAACTCTCCCCAACTGGTATCATTCATTAGAAGTCAATCCTATTGGGAGAAATATAAAAGGTGTGAGCCACAATAGACCGAGCGGTCGCAGTGGAGGGCGTAAAAAGTCCACTCACTTTAAACCTACCTACCAACACGTAATGTAGTCTGCACCTATGTTAACTAGAAAAAATAAGTGGCGAGCTCAGGTAGCTCCAATTTTTTTTATAAATAATTTCAAAATTAAAAAAAAACTATCAAAAATTTTATTATCATTTCTGTCATCAATTATATCTTATTAAATACATTTTAAAGATAGTTAAATAAAAGCTGGCACGAGTCAGGATGGTATGGGTTTTTATAAAAATAAATAAAATTAAACTGTAAAAAAAATAATTAGTGCTATATTATTCCATCGTCTTTTTAAAAATTATTTTTATGTTTTATAAAGTATTTGTAAATATAAGAAAAAAATGGCTGACACCTACAACTCTGATTTTAGATGTAATATAAAAAACAATATGACATTTATTTTATTTCTTTTTGTTTTATTGTTTTATGTATTATTTAAAAAAATATATTGTCATATAATATTATTATTATTTAGACTTTTTATTAATAATAGTTACACTTATTATCAGAATATATATTTATAACATAAACTAGTCAATGCTTCCTTCGTCACTGTCATCCAGAATTTTGTGACGAGATATGCACTTTTTAGACACAATTTAAACTGATTATTTTCTTCCTATTAGTTTTGACCAATCGCTATCAAGAGTTGGTATGTCAAATATAAATTTTAAGTGGAAAAATTACTTAACAACTGTCAACTTAGCTGTCAGCAGTTTTTCCGGAAAAAAAAAAAAAAAATTTCATGCAAGTTTGACAAGTTGCCTTGTAAAAACAAACTTGATGGTTTCTATGCTGTGTTGCTATGTACCGTTACCAACAACAAAGATCACAAACGACGCTTACGAATTTATTAATTTTTCAACTCAACACAACTCAAAATGAATCGGTTTGGAAATGTTTCCGAAAGTAAAATTAATGCGGCTGTTGAAAATAGTGTTCCACTAAATACTCAGAAAACTTACACATCGATCTGGAAGCAATTTATGGAATTTTACCAAGCGAAAAATTACCAATAACTCCAGACAACAACTACAGGCGAGCTAAATTTAATTCTCAAGGACTGGGCATGGAACATGCGTAAAGCTAATGGGGAAGACTACAAAGAACTGTGTGTAAAGTAATGTGGAATATCGTTGCCAAAAAACTGCAGGAAAAATATTTTCAAGAATTTAATATCGAGTTCAACCCATTCCACGACATTACCTTTAAGCCAGCTAGAGACGCTCGAAATGCAAACAGGAGAAGTCTCCAGAAACATGAAGAAAAAAGGAAAACAAACTCAGCTTCTTTAAATATGGACGACTACTACAAGATGGTGTCCTTATGAGCTTGCTTGGAGGGGCGGAGAAGCGGCTCGTTGCTTAACAGAACATTTTAAAGAAGAAATTGATAATTATGGAATCAAAACAGGTGAGATATTGCTTTTTAATTTTGCAACAAAATCTGTAAATGTTTATTGTAACTTGGCAGAAAAAATGCTTATATCAAAACAAAATAAGTGCGCATACTTTTATCTTGTATTGTAATTTTTATATTAATTCTAGAGTTTGAAGTAATTACCTTTCCTAGCTTGAAAGTTATATTGTTCTTATTATTTTTTTTTCATATTGTTTTAATAAAAAAATGTTGTATTAAAATAAAATATTTATGTAACTCACGAAATAATCTTACCAAATATCCCTCGTCCATCTTATTTTTCCTGTGGATCTGTTTTAACAAATACATTCAAAGGGAAATCCTCGTCTCGACCGGATTTAACCATTCGCTCATGCTATTTGTTAAAACAAATTACTTAGAAACTCGTTTTTTCAAATTTTTCCGGAAAAATTAAATGCACTAGGGATATTACCCCCGAAAATTCACTACCTAAGTGCGAGTCAAGTACTAAAAGCGCATCACCAACTTGCTAAACCATATCTTGCCATGCCATCTGCAAGGCAAGGTTCAAGCCTTTAATTTTAAGTTTACGGAATATTGGAGAAAAACGTTTCCTAAGTAATAGGCTCTATCACTTTAAATAAGGAACAAAATAGAAATTTTATAATTATTGGATATGATTTTTGGGTGCCCAAATATGATAAAATTACAAAGTGTAAATTCCGGCTTGCGTTTTTTAAAACGAGGCCAATTTGTCATCATTAGGCCTAAATTTAATAGCAGTTTACGCGTTGCCTAATACCTTTTTCTTGAAAGGCCATTTTAAAAAATATTTTTACTTTTATTTTTGTTTATATGGACTTATTCATAGTCAATATTGCTTGTCCTAAATTTGTGACTATGTGCGTGATTTACCCTGTATACGTAAGAGAATTTAAAAGAAAGTTAAATTTAATTCAGTTTACTCTACACACCGTCATGTCACGTTAGTTTAATAAATACATTCACTGACAAGACCATCCCTTGTGCGATTAGCAGTAACAACGAACAGAGTAAATATTTGCCCAGGCTTGGTCACGCACCGGCCATGATAATACTATTCAGAATGAGGTACAAAGGGATGTATCCGAAACATGGGGTCAAGCCTCAAGCAAATTCACAAAAACTATGGATAGCTTGGTATAGCCCATAGAAATAAAAAATAAAATAGGTGAAAATGCATCCACAGCGCTTTACGGGTAGGACTATATTTTAAAAAAGATTTGTTTTCTCTGGATAATTAAGGGGGTCAGCGGAAAAGTGGTACGAAGTAACATTTTTGATAATGGGGATAAGTGCACTAATAAATAGTTAAAGTGTATATTCGTTCAGGAAAAAAATGGTACAATTATTGTTTCAACATTCGAGCGCCAACTCTAAATTAGTAGCCGTAGGTCAACTCTTGGAAACTCCTTTTGTTTGGAAAAGCAGTACAAGTGTACTTATATCATTTTTTTATTTAGTAAAGTAATAAATTCTGCTTTTACGTAAGAAAACGTATTATTGATTTACCAGTGACTAAAGTGGCTTGAAAATTCTAATCTTTGTATTTTTCGCTAAAATGGAGAATGGTGAGTTTTATAACTAATTTGCCCTTACATATTTGTGTAAAAATTTTAAATGCCAAAATTAATTTTTAATCTCAATTTCAATTTTTCGGAGTTTAAGATTATGATGCTGACAAAACATGTTTTCCCAATAGCGATTCAAGCGATGGAGATACTGAAGACAGTGAGGATTTGCCATTAGCAGTACTAGGAAACACAAACAGACCAATTGCTTAAAGGAAAAAAAGAAAGAAAAAGAAAGTTAGAAAACCAATACTACATAAGAAGCTAGTAGAAAAAAGTTAAGAAATAGCGGCAAACCGACAACAAAATAAACCCAAAAGTGATAAAAACTTTACTTACGTGCAGGAAATTTTTGCAGCACAAATGACATAGGTCGATTTTTTTTTATTTTTCGAGCTTTCAGAATATCTACTATAACTCGCAATAACAGTCAAAAAAGGAAGATTGCCTGAAGGAAAATCAAATGGATTACACTTCAAAACGATTAACCGTTTACCATGAAATTTAAGAATACGTTTTCAAGTCATTGAATTTTACAGCGCAAAATGGTCTTTTAAAAGCAAGAAAAGACCAGCAGCACATAAACTTTGCCTATTGTATAATGGTGCACCAAAAATAAAATTGCTAAAAACTTACCAGAGCTCTTGCTAGTTACCTGTGTACCACACTTTTTATAAAAATTTGGCATATGAAAATTTAAAAGCGCAAAAGCAGACCAATACAAAAAATGTAACTATGAAGAAAACCAAAGAAGCCGCTAGTAGTTTAGAAAGGAAAAATAACAGTAAGGAAGAAGTAGTAGACGAAAGCGACATTATTTTAAAGTCTGATAAAGACTAGGCTAGACATGGTATTATACTTTTTTTTTCTTGCTATATTATTTTTAAATAATATAGCAAATACTATATATTTTATGTGTACTTGTTTTGCTCTTAATGATCAGGTATAAAGAAAATGGTACAAGTAAGCAAAATCAAGTATTCCAGAATCATCCAAAAAATATTTAAGTAAAGTGTACAATTCCAAAAAATATTATCATTTTTTAAATAGATATACTACCCATTTTTGGATTTATTTATGCCAGTATTTTATTATTAGCAATTAACTTTCGCCTTTAATTACTTAATATTTTCTGACTGTTACTTTATCCTTTTCCACTGATCCCCCCAAATTAAGACAAAAGGATTTCTTAGAATATAATAATTTAGTTACATTTATACAGTTCGAGTCTCTAACTTGGGATACAATCAATAAATCAAAAACAAGATATTTTTTGGAAAAACGCCTGGACCCGTCGATTAGTATTTTAAGTCGGGCTTTTTACTATGAAAGCAATATTTATACAGTTGTCCTAAACTTAAGATATTATATTATCAAAATGTTTAAAAGTATTTTTATAAACTATATCAATATATATATATATATTATATATAATCATATATATATTCATATATATAATAAATATATTTATATAATAAAATATATATTATTTTACTCCTATGACAACTTATATATGATCAAAATATAGAATAAAAATAATATTATAAATACTCTAAGCTAAAAAAAAAAAAAAAAAAAAAATATTTATGTATATAAAATATATTATTTAATAAAATCAGGTTTCTCCTCGGCCATAAATCCATTAAATTTTAAGTGTCAAAATTCTAAATATTTTAGAAAAATTTAGATTTTTAAAGTTGTACCAGTTGAAAATTTAGCTTTTTGTAAGGAAAAAACATTAATGAGAACAACTGGAGGACATTACTGGACAAGACCCTACCACAATATTCGAATTAAATAGAATTTTCAGAAAAGATAAGTAAAAAAAACGCTTAAATGTACGAAAACACCAAGAACAATAAAATTTATAAAGGAACGAAATACGAAATGACCATGGAATCTATCAGATTGGAACATGGTAATAATAAATATATATTATTTATATATATATATATATATATATATATATATATATATATATATATATATATATATATAAATATATATATATATATATATAATATATATATATATATATATATATATATATATATATATATATATATATATATATATATATAATATATATATATGTTATAAATATATATAACTACCCAATTTCATTTTTGTTTTCGCGTCCAAAATTCCAAAATTATACTTAAAAAAGACCAATATTTTTTCACATTGACAATGTTTCGTTAACATATGCTGAAAATTTGAAGCAAGAGGTTTTCGATCGCGTATGGCCAAATTTCGATATTAAAAAAGACATTTTTAAACATCTTTATGACAAACCCGTATATTTAAAAGTCAAACTCAATAATGTAAAATGTCGTTGCGAACAAAAAGGTCCTATAAAATTTTTTCGTTAATTGACAGCTGTCATGCCGTTAAAGTTAAAACGGCATCGACCTGAGTTGGCGCTGAACCTGGCGTTGGAGATAATTATCTCCAACACTAGTTTAACTTGGGCGCTGTCAAGTCAGCATTCGTAATCTAACCTTATTTTTGTAATATGTACAGTAACGGTCATTAAATTTTGGGCAGTTTTTTTCTCTTTCGTAAAATAGGCGTATGCCACCTTATACTGAATATAAATACCCGTTGAAAAACCTAATAAAGAAACAGGTGCCCGTTGTCAGTATCTAAGAATATTTTTTTTAAATGCTAAACTTAACTTTGAATTAAAAAGTATTAATTATTCATTATATTGAGCAGAGAGGTTGGCCAGAAAGGGATGTGGCGGAGCTCAACATCCCAAAAGGTCCTATTCATTTTGTTAAAAAAATGGCAGGAAACACACTTCTTGAGAGAAAGCTGGGAGTGGTCGTCCCAAACTATGGAATCAGGAACAGGACAAAATTTAGTTAATGTCTTGAGAAACCAATCATTTAAATCTGTAATTACAGCAAAAACGGAAAGCAATGTCCCAGCATTGGTTAAAACGGCACGGCGAAGAATAAGGCAAATATCCGAATTGCCTTAAAACCGTTTTTAACAAATGCAAATAAAAAACAACGCATTGGATTTGCTCTACAATTTTACTTAGAACCTCTGATTTTTTGGGAAAATATAATATTCACCGATAAAAAAGTGTTTCAGTCGTACTACAATGGGATACTTAAGGTATACAGACCTCAAGGAACACGATTTAATGAAAAATATATCCAAAAGGACAGAAGTAGTGGGCGATTTTCAGTAAATGTTTGAGGGTGGCTAAGTGCACAAGGACTTGGTGTATGTTATTTTATCGAAGGAAGGTTCAATGCGGGGGTATATATAGACCTACTACAGAATATGGTGCTTCCTTCTGTACTGGATCGGTTTTCGGCGAGAAATTTTATCTTTTAGCAAGATAAATGTCCCGTTCATACGGACCGCAATTCGATGAATGGATGGAAGAGCAGCCTATCAGGGTTTTACAGTGGCCCGCATGTAGTCCGGATTTAAATGTTATGGAAAATGTTTGGGGCTTATTAAAGAAATAAATAGGGAAAATGAGTTAAGGCCGCAAAATGTAAAGGAACTTAAGGATAAAATTTTAGAAGCGTGGAATGAGTTACGAGGAAATCCGGACTACGCCCGGGCTTTGGTCCATTCGATGCCTGGAAGACTAAACTCTGTTTTAGAAAAAAACGGGGTCGCAATAAAATATTAAATTTGTTTGGAAGGATATTTAAGGTTGTTTGAATTTATTAAATTGGTAATTAATTTATTAATTTGGTAATTTTTTTAAAATATAAATATTTTCTTTTACCTTTTGCTTTATTTATAGTAATTAAAAGTAAAACAAGTTAAAAAAGAGCGATTTAAAAAAATTTGCAGAAAAGTCACAATTTGACAAATTTTTTGCCCAAGATTTAATGGCCGTCCAGGATAATTTTGTTAATATTTTTCCGAAATCGGTTTTTTGTAAAAAAAACTATATATAGAATGTAAAATTTAAGGTTATAATAAAATAAACATTAATCACTATAAAGGAAATCGCCGATTTTAACGAGGACGTGAGCGTCAACGCCAGCGAAAAGTTCATACATGTATAACATTTTTAAATATTTTAGTTTAACCATAGTGAGCCCTTCTTATAAACAATTATAACTATAACAATACTAAAAATAATATAACGGTCTTTAATTTATACGGATTTAAATACACTTTCTAATTTGGACCGATTTTTATTTATGATTTCCTGTTTGTACTCGTATATCAGTTCTAACGCTTTCTTCCTATCTGCTGTGTAATTTACTTAATAGAATTATTTTGTAATTCATTATTTTTACGATCTCTAATAAAACTTTTGTAAAATGCACTATTTAACCTATGCAGTATAACCCTGTTAAGTAAAGTGCATTATTTAAAGTTAAAAAACATTTTTATTTTGACTTTCTCAATGTAACGAAATGTTTAAAAACCTATGAAAAGTTTGGTCCGCATTAGTGCTCTAAAGAGAATTACGGTTCTTTTTTTGTTTTTCGCTTCATGAAAGTTTTTGCCATATGTTACTGTTTCAGAAAATTGTTTTTCACTTAAATAAAGCCACTGGTCATACTGATTTTATTTAAATTCGTTTTTCTTATCTAACCAGTAAAGTTCATTTAATAATTATTTATAAATATTTGTATAATTGTTTTGAACTAAAAAATAAATAGAGCCAGTTATCTTTTCAAGATAAATAAATTTTATCATAGAACAAATATTTTGTCTACATCTTATTGGCAGTGGAAAAAGGAAACTAATTAAACCTGCAAATTGCAAAGTTTTCTTAGAGCAGGAGACGTGAATTCTGTTAAAGTAAAAAAGAAACGTTTTATCAGCTAATAAAGGGATCTGATCCACCAACTAACTTTTATTTTGATATCTTTAGAATATTTATTGATAAAACACGTGATAAAGAGCTACATAGCTTTTTTCGGGAAGAGCGGATGGCGGTGCTATACCACCTGATTTTTAACCCTTGGAGATCAAGGAAAGACTCACGACCAATTGATGGGGCTCTTCTTCTGGCGCTAAGCAGAACTGATGTTTTATTCATTTTCGATTTTTGCACAAGGTGTTTTCCAAATAGCGAAAGATAAATGAGGGCGCAGCGGAAAGCATCAAAACTGACATAAAGCGGTTATGCGCAATACCAGTAGCAGTTCTTGGTTGGACCACCTTTAGTTGTGCCTTTTATAAGCTCAAATTTTTGAAAAGTTCGGAATTTCCACCGACGAAGTCCTGGAAAGCTCTCTCTGGAGGGAGAGGGAGCTGGCAAATTGACTTAGTATCAAAGCCCAACCGCTGTGTTCACACGTCGTTGTCGTGGTTGGGCCCAGTAGGATCTTTTGGAACATGCGCTAGGGTTGCTGGTTATCGGCAACTCTTTTGGCCAGCGTATGGAACGGGATCTGAAGCTAAGATGAACACTAAGATTAACTCAAGGTGTTAGCATACCGTGCTGATAAGTGAATGACATCATGTACCTTAAACAGATGTCTCCAACAGGGCGACCTCTCAGAGTATCTAGCCTTGCTGCGGTAGTACGGGGCTCTGCCGTGGTGGACTATTACTTCCCTAGCTCCAAACAGAAAGCGGACAGAACCGATTTCATAGGAAAAAAGTGAGAAAGGTGCTGACCGAAACGGATAAATCCGTTTCGAGAGGTGCCACTCAAGGTCACAAGCAGACAAAGGTGCGCCGACCGAAACGGGTGAATCCGATTCAAAAGGTGCCCCTGAAGTCACCGGCGCCTGTTTCCCGAACAAACAGGTGCTTAGGAAGGGATCCCTGAATCCAAACAGAAGGCGGACAGGACCGCATTCAAAAGGTGCCCCTGAAGTCACCAGCGCCTGTTTCCCGGGGAAAGGCTAATCCATCCCGAACAAACAGGTGCTTAGGAAGGGATCCCTGAATCCAAACAGAAGGCGGACAGGACCGCCTTTATAGGGAAAAGGGTTCTCTGGCTTTAAACAGAAAGCGGATAGGACCGTTTTTATAGGGTAAGGCCGGAGATGTGGCCTCAGAAAGAACATCTGGTTCCTATAACAAGGACCAGGTAGCTACCCACGTCACTAGACCGGGTCTAATCGTCTGCTCGTCATACTCTCCAGGAGACAGGCACACCAGAACATATCAGAACACATATTGTGCTCGTGTCCGGTAGCGACACGAGACAGAGGAGATGTAAGAACTCTCTCCCAATCTGGTATCGGATTCATTAGATGTCTGATTCTATTTGGGAGAGATATAAAAACTGTGAGCCACAATAGACCGAGCGGTCGCAGAGGAGGGGCCGTAAAAAGTCCACTCACTTTAAACCTACCTACCTAGTATCAAAGCCATAAACATAGCAGTTTAGTTAATATTACTATATTTATACTAAGGAATTTTTTAATTTATTTGTTTTTGTAAAAAAAATAAATATATATTATTTTTAAATTTTTTACAACATGTCCAATCATACAGATTTCGTTAAATCTATGAGAATTGGGATTGAAAAATGTGAAAAACTTTCCTAATTATATGCTTACTACCAAATAAATTAAGACGATCATATTATTTTTTGCAAATATTTAATAGAAAGTTAAGGTATCATGTAAAAAAAAATTTAAAAGACAAAAATCGTTACTCTTCTTTCCACTTTTTTACCTCCTAAATTCATACACGAATAAATTCTATATTTGACTTTAATTTGCGTATTCCAATATGAATTTCTCATAAGCCATGAAATCTGGTTTAAATTAAAAGCTGTGTACACAGCCTCTTGTCCCTAAGGCCATTGGCTTTGCAATTTTACAAAGTAAAATATAAAAGGAATATAAAATATCGAGAGCTTAAGTTTTACTTTATGTAATTATAAGAAAATATTAAACCTACCAATTATTATTTTTGTTACTACCCTTTTTGAAAATTGCATTTATTTACAACCATATATGTATTATTGACATTACTAACTCTAATGAAGGTATGAATATGTCACGTTACTTACGTCTACTTCCTTCTTAGATTTTCGTCACCAATTTCCCTCCCTCACTGTCCCTTACCCACTCATTTCTCCTAGTTATGTTCTTCTCTCATTTTTCTTACTCAGTCAATAAAGTAAACTATGTGTGTAATATCTTTATTGAACACTTCTTATATAAAATTAAAAAGGCATTTAACAACAAGAATCAAACAGTCTATCACATAGTTTTCGTTTTAAAATAATGATCTTTGACTTATTGTAGGTTTTAATCGAAATATTTGAGGTCGCCCTGATGATTTGAAGTTTCTCTTCTAGAGAATGTTATTTCTTGTCCACTATCAGGTCTCGTAATGTTACCAGGAGGTAGAAAACTTGAATTGCTAAAGGAGGATGATGCCAAAGTTGTTGAAAATATCATATTTGCGGTTTTAGTTTGGTTAGCTACAGATGCATCCACATAAGTTTCAGCAACTGTACTGGGCCACCATTCCCCTAAGCGCTTCAGCTGTAAAATATCTGCTTCGCTATTAACCAGCAACGTAGCAGCCGTTCTTCTGAAAGCATAACCTGTGTACGTTTCTCCCCCAGAAGGTTTTAAAAATCAAGCAATTTCATAAGGAAATTTATACATAGAATTGTACCCAGAAGATTGATTTCGAGCTTTTCCCGATCGATATCGAACAAAAAATCTCTTATTTTGAATATCTTTTTATACCTGGATTTTTATCCAATTTATGTCACTCATCATAAGTAATCTACTTGTATAAGTTTTTGTATCTGGAATTTCAATGAAAATTCTCTTTTCTAAAATGTCAGTGTGCGTAATTTTCATTTTTAATAATTCGTCAGTGCGACCTGCTCCAGATACACCTATTATAAGCGCAACCTAAAATAATAAGAAAAGATAATGAAAAATTTAAAAGAAAGTATTACCTTGATAGGAAGAAACTCTTGGGGTGCTTTGATTAGAAAATCCTCTATATTTTGCCTGGTAAAGATAGCAGATTTCTTTGGCCTAAAGCCTATATTCTGGCGTTTTAAAAATACAAGGAGCTTGTTATACTTTTATATATCAATCCTTCCTTTTAAATCTAAGATGGCCCGTATCATGCTGTAGATAGCCCAGAGAGTAGAGGGCTTATTTGCTTTGCCATATCACTAAATGATGCCATTTAGACTGTCTCTGACGGAATATTTTATGCATTTATTTTTTAAACAGCATTTTTCGTATTCCTTGAATGCTTTTTATACCGCCCCTTACTTTTCTTCGAAAGTAAACTTACTTCGGCCCTTTCTTCAGCTCCTTTAAGTTCTGGTGGAGTACCATTGTCAGAATAATCTTCACTATCACTATCCGACAACATTTTAGCTTTTTTTACACAAATTTAAAAGATTAAACGAGAAATTAAAAACTGTTTGAAGGTATGCGTTATTGCTATGCCCTATCACCAGTACATGTTTGTATGGCGCAACCAGCACATTTTTGAATGGTGTCAAAACAATAAATGACATATTTTGCGTTGTGGTTATAAATAAAATGGTATACCAACCCCAGAGGGAAATTTCTATTAATGTCTCGAGATTAAAGTTAACCTCGACTCTTCGTGTCTGGTTAACTAACTAATCTCTTAGTGTAATGAAACACTTTTCTCATCGGTATGTAGTATTTTATCCCTAATTTAAGGGACAAAGGAAATATTTTTTTTAATATACTTACCTGAAAATACTACATTTTCAACTGTGTATAAAATACAGTAAATATGGCATTTTCAGAACAGCGCACGGAATTTTTTTTCCCGATCCCTCTTTCCGTGCGCTTATACAAAAATCCATCCATGGAACTGTTCATAACAACGATTTATTTATTAATGACATATTTTATTTTCTGTCAGTAAAATTTATGCCATTTTCAAAAAATGAATTCAGATTTGGAAGAAAATCCGGATATTCCCGATATTATATTACAACAAGCGGCAGAAGTGAGTGCAGATTTATTACCAGTGAAATCCAGGTTGAGATATGAACATGAATATCACATTTTTACCGAAGGGCGGACTCAGAAAAGAATCAAAATTGTGAGTGACGATATTCTCTCAAATCTCTGAAGTCATCCACCTTATGGAGTCGATTCTCCATGTTTAAGAGTTGTTTGGCAATAAAGAAAATACTCACAACCAATATCCAAAAACTATCGCTTTTTTGAAACGACAAGCTGTAGGATATGTATCAAAGAAATCCAAGGTTCTTACATCAGAACAAGTAACCAAATTTTTATGTGAAGCTTCAGATGGACAATATCTGCTAGCAAAAGTAATTTTAGTGTTTGGCATCTTCGGCGCATGCCGCAGAGATGATTTAATACGTTTGAGTTAAGACGATGTGGAAGATAATGGGCGTTTCCTTGTCGTGTTCTTACGAGATCGAAAAACTCACAGGTCAAGAAGTTTTACCATTACCAATGAAAATTGCATATTCAATCCCTGTACACTTTACCATAAATACGCAGATCTCCACCCTAAAAATATGGAGAGTAGAAGATTATTTGTTGCATACCGAAACCAAAGATGTTACGCTCAACATGTTGGGTGCCATACTATCAGTGGTATTCCAAAACTTGTTGCAAAATACTTAAAACTAAAAATCACGAAGAATATACCGGACATGGGCTAAAGCGTTCTTCGGCTACCATGTTGGTAGAAAGCGGCGGTGATTTGCTCACTTTGAAAAGACACGGAGAATGGTTTTCTTCCGATGTAGCAAAAGGATATATAGAGGAGTCCATACAAAGAAAAATTGAAGTGTCCCAAAAGTTGTTTAGGCCTTGTAACTTGGAAAGTACAAAATCTGTAACAGTCAATCAAGAGAACCAAAACATACACGAACACTCCGCTTCAACATCTTTAGTTCAACAAAAAGAAATACAAAAGGAGTTAAGCTTCAACAATAATACGAAATGTACAATAAATATAACCATTAATCATAACGTAATAAAATTTTCTTAGATTTAATTAGTTTGTATTTTTTTTTGTTAATTTGTTTTACTGTCTTAAAAATAAATAAAAACATTTTTTGCGATGTTTTTTGTTTATGTTGTTTTCAGGTACCTAAGTATAATAAAAAATATCGTTCATTACACGTCCAGAAATGGATTTTTCCGTTCTTGCATGACTTCCCGAGAATTTGTCACGCGCGCACGGAAAAATCGTCATTTCCGTACTGGTAATGAAATATACTATTCCTCTTTAGGGTGGGAAAATTTACTTTTCTTTTGATAGGGATCATTTTATTCCTTTCTTTTCTCTACCAGAAAACCAATCATACTATTTTCTTTATTTTATATATTTTTATAATTTTAAAAAAACTATTTAATATTAAAGTACTGCTAGACTTCTAGAATAAGAGTTCTTACAATGTAATGGTAAAATAATGTACATGTGTTTATGAAATAATATATTTTTTTACTAATAAATTGACCATGCATAAAAATGTTTTTATTTTTTTTCGCGAAAATCGCATGTCGGACGAAAAAAGTCAGGAAATCTAATTAGCCCTAAAATAAATGATGATTATAAAAATGGTTGTTATTTTACGGAACAGCAGTGGCGTACATAATATTTTTCAAAAATATTTAGTCTACGTTCCTGTACGGACGCCACTGGTTACACTTTAAAAATCTCCTACATCAAAAAATGGCTGTTGATACTCAGGGGTGTGTGCTAAATTTCATAAACATATCTAGGAAGTTATTAAAATTATGATGAAGAAACGATTTTTTTCTTAAGATTTTAACGCCCTGTAGCTCAAAAGGAGTTTAGGACAAACATTTGAACTAATTTTCTTAAAATCACCTAAGGATTAATACCCTTAAGGATCAGCATCTTATATTGTAACACCCTGTATAAAATAGAAGCAAAATTAAAAACAAAAACCACAGTAGAAGAAGACTAGATTTTAGGTGCGTGAAGCTAAAATTACATATAAATGATAAATAATATTGACACTATAGAAGTATTCAAAAAAATATGCGATAGAAAAGATTTTTTAAATTTCTTTGTTAAGTACTGTTTTAGGTTATTTATTAAACAGGAATATATTTTTTTAATAAGTCAAAAGTCCAAAAATTATCATTTTAAAACTTTAAAATCGCATTTAAAATAAATTAATTACCTATTTATGTTGTGTTTAAAACACGCTGTGAAAACAGTATTCGACGCAATAAAATTTCATTACCTATCTTCTATTTTATGTTAAGATTTGCAAGTCATAAATTAAAAGAGACGAAAACAAAATTAATAATATTTTGAAAAGCTTGCCTAACATATACGCCATAATAACACAATTTAGGATGCTGCTGACAGGGTAAAACGCGTAGTCCTTTGCGTGTGATTTAATTTTCTATTCTGTGAAGATAATTACTTTTTAATGAAATTTGAATGTAATACCATAACTTGACAATGCCTAATTAAAAAAAGCAAATGATTATTTTTAGGTGAATATTTAATTTTCAAAATGGACTATAAATTAAAAGATTTAACGTATAGGTTTTATAATTGTCAACATTATCCTTTAGGCGGTGATATTTAAAAACTTTAAACATTGCTAATTTTTCTGTTAGAAAACACTACTAATATACAATGGGTTTAATAAATCTAAGCATTTTTTTATCTAAACAACTTAGATACTTTTCAATTTAAATCCGAAAACAAATAACGAAATGAGTTTTAAATTCAGTTGAAATATTGAAAATCATCTTTCCCAGACAATGTTATGGTTTCAATAACACTAAAATCTTGAACTTAAATTGTACACAACATTTTGGTAAGTATAAATTTTTAACCGTTTTCAAATGATAGCTAAAAACTACTTTAGAAGCTTCAACTCCTAGACTCACTCGTTGTTTACCGAAGCTTGACATATTTTTCACGATTTAACAGGGTGCCAATATTTGAAATGTCAGTACTATGCTTGCTTATTACATTCTGGTTGTTTAAAATTATCACAGCTTCTTAATTTTTTTTTCAGTGGGTTTGTTTATAAATAATTTTTGCTTCCGACCATTGTAAGCGGTGTTTTTTGACCATGCGTGTTCGGTAACCCCCGACCGTGACGTTGCACCTATTCCGTATGTTTCTTGTGTTCTTTAGCTCTAATTTTAAGTGGTTTCCCTAAAGCTGCTTTACCACATTCACGGGGAATTTGGTGTTAAGTCTTTTATTTGAATCTTGTGTCAGTCTCGCCATTAAAACTTTTTGGTGGGTTTTTTAAATTAGATGGTTTCCTAATACAAGGTTTTTAAAAAGATCTAAATAATTTAAATATGTCTTTAAGATTTGGGTTTTCGTTTAATAATTTCTACTGTTTGGTTTTCTATTCACTAATTTTTTTCAAGTTCCTTAATTACAAATTGTTTAAAATTTTTAACCTGGAGTTTTTTTTGTTCTGATTTTCCATTTTTCTTAATTAGTTTTTTTTTAGAATTTATTTTAAATTGATTTGGGGTTATATAGACGTATGACCCCTTCAATTTATTAAAAGTTTTTTTTTAAAATATTGTAGTGCAAAGGTTTTTGTATATTGTTCTATTTTCCAATATGTATTTTGTTCAAAAAGTAAAAAGAGAGCCAAAGCCTTTTTATTTTAAATTGTAATATTATGTCCAATTAAAAAAAAGACCATAAATTTAAAAAATAGCTCATACACTAAAGGTGATACGGTTCTTAAAATATTAAAATGAACATGTTATTATAATCCGGTATAATAAAAATTTCGGTGAATCCATTAGTCCATAAAAGAAATTTTTTGAGCAACAAATTTTAACATACGATAATCAATCTCTTTTATTCCGGTTAAAGTATCCCGTTTAAACGAAACTGCATTAAATTAAATAATGTTTTTTATAAACTTTTTGGGGGTCCAAATCTGGAACACTAACAAGGTTTTATAATGCTCTTTTTACCAGATCTCTTAATTAAAAGATTATCGTATTTTTATTCAAAGTTCAAAAATTTTTCCCCTTAAAATAACAAGCAACTAAATACTTTAACATTTATTTTATTATAACATTTACCCCACATTTTTGTGAACTTTTAACTTTATAATGCGTTCTTTTTGTGAATCTCTTAATTATTTAGAATGATATAAGTGACTTCTTAATATGTTACGTGTATTTAGTTTATCATTATAAACAATAGTTATACCACAATTATTGTTTTAATTTTTACCAGTTATATTATTTGTTTCCATTGCTTTCGGTATAAACCCATTGTAGGTATTTTATTTTAATTTACTAAAGATTGATTTTCAGTAAATTTACAGGTATTTTTTTTTAATACATATATTTTTCTTGCAGAAGAAATTTTACCTTAAACCAAGTTTTAATTAAAATGCAGGATCCATAAGTTTTTTTTCTATGTTTTCATTTTGTTAAAAGGTCCTTCTTGTGTAAGAAAAAGAGCAATTTTGTGGTAAAGAAAATATATTGATTTTATAAAATAGAGGACTAAACAGTGATTTAGAAAAAAGCTATCAGAAGTACTTTTAATACTGATATTATTACAATGTTGAATTTGCAACTAATTTATTATTTGTTACAAGTAAAACAGTTATAGCTACAGACGTCTAGACATTTTAAAAACGATTTATCTCACCCCGCAGTTCTTATCATACTAGACCACTTTATGGCCAACGGTTGCACCAGCATACAAAATAAAAGTTTACCTTTGGAAGAACACTAGAAATATTTACTAAATTAGATTCTAGAGAGAGCCTATACTTTAAGAATTAAAAATTATAAACACATACTTTTAAAATTAATTTCAGTGACTATAAATTAAAATTACTTTAAAAAATAATTTTGGGTTTTATTCGAATAGATACACAGACTAAAAAGGTAGGTAAGCGGAAACAGATATATTTAATTTAAAAAAAAATCCAGTTTAAAGATTGTTTACAATTGGTGAGAAAATTCAAAGGTTAAAGGAACAACATAGCAATGGGCTTTTCAATCATCAAAAAATGTCAGTCCCACTATGAAAAGAATTGTAATTTATTTACATTAAATTTACCAATTAATCTAAGCTTTTTTCTCAGTGATAAATATTTTTTAATTTATAAACAATTTAAAGCTTAAATTTTTTTCAAAAATCGATAATTTTCTTTTGATAAACAGCTATTTTGTCAAAATTTATTATTGTGCTTATTCCTTCAATCAATTTCAAGATAATACATTATATCAACAAAATATTGATATATTTTTTTTATTTTGGATAAAACATAAATCATGATCACCGCAAGATACCTTTTTTAGTGATGCTTCCGGAGCTCAGCTATACCAGCTTTTAAAATAATTATTTTTACAAATAAAAATGTTAAAATACAGTTATAAATTATATTTAAAAAAATAAAGAGTTTAAAACTGAAAATGTCATAGTTACTTAACAAAAAATAATGATAATAGTAATTTTGTCTTAAAAAATTAATTCAAAAATATAGTATACTGGGTAGGTAGGTAGGTAGGTTTAAAGTGAGTGGACTTTTTACACCCTCCACTGCGACCGCACGGTCTATGGTGGCTCACACCTTTTTATATTTTTCCCTATAGGATCCCATATCAGATTGGGATGAGAGGGTTCTTACATCTCCTCTTACTCATGTCGCTACCGGACACGAGCACAATATGTGTTCTGTGTTCCTGTCTCCTGGAAAGTATGAGGAGCAGACAATTAGATTCGTCATGCCCTCCTCTCCCGGTCTAGTAACGTGGGTAGCTACCAGGTCCTTGTTACAGGACAGGTTTTACTGAAAGTTCCACAAAAATTAACTTTAGGAAATAAACAACATTTAATGAAAAAAACTATGTTAAGCCTTAAATATAATTTTAACACTTAATCTCAATATTTTTTCTTTATCGTATTTTATCCGTATACCCAATAGTTTTTGAGATATTAATAGTGAATGCCTTGAAAAGAGCGAAGAATTAAACATATTTTTACCTTATTATACATTTTTAGCACTAATGGAAATTTCAAAATGTTGACCGTTTACTTAAGGACACAAATGAATCCGCTCTTTAAATTCGCGGAGCACATTTTCCATTTGCATAGAGGTAAAAGAGTTCGCAGCTCTGGTAACTTTATTTCTAAGGTCTTCGCTGTTTTGTGGCTTCGTTCTATATACGTGCTGTTTAATGTGGTCCCAATAAAAAAGTCAAATGGAGTTAGGTCTGGTGGCCTTGCAGGCCTTTTAACAAGGTCATTGGTACCCATTCAGCGATTTGGAAGGTCCTATATAAATGGTCGGTCGCTATTCTAGCATCATGCACAGGGGTGCCATTCTGTTAAAAAAAAGACTGGAAGATGCTGTTCCCGTAGTAGATTATTAATGAAATTTTGTATTTGACCTTGTAAGAAATTAAGATACTGAGCAGCTTTTTTAATTAGGGTCACATTATAAAGCACGTACTTAGAACAAAGCCATAAAACGTTGAAGACTTTAAAAATAAAGTTACATAAGCTGTTAACTTTATTACCCCTATGCAAATGGAAAATGTGCTCAGGGAATTGAATGAGTGGGTTTATTTGGGTCAATTAATAATAAATAATTAATAAGTAAACGTTTTAAATGTTTGATATATGGTAAGTGTTAAAAATTCATAAAAAGGCCGCCTTGGATTAATTTATTTTTATATCTCAAAAACTATTAGGTTTAGAGGTAGCATATTATTAACAAAAGTGATTAAGAAATGAGTTTTAAAATTTAATTTAAGGTTTTAGTTAGTGTTTTCCATTTAAATTATTAAAGTTGTTTGTTTCCCAGACTCAATTACTGTGGAACTTCCGGAAAACCGGAAATTGTATTTTTAGGGCATTAGGAAAGAAGGTTAAAAAAATTACATAATTGTTATTCCACCTTTATTTGTTTTTTAACAGAACAATAATATTAACGGTTATTGTGATATTTGGAAACGCCATTTTCTCGAAAACTGGTCAAGATAGGTATAGCGTGTGGCATATGCGTTTTCTTAGAATTTCCTGAAGAATCTATTTTTATAGAATATAGAAGGTATTCCATTAAAAATAGCGAAGTTGGTAGCACTTCCTGTTATACCGGAAGTGCTACATAAGTGAATAAATTAAAAGGTCTCCTCAACCAACATGTATGATTGTAAAAAAATAAAAACACATATATCGCCCAATTTGAAAATCAGCAAATTTAATTAAAATAAAATAACAAGTTTTGACACTTATGAAGTACTTTATTAGGTTGGAACTGTCAAAATTATTGTAGCAGTTATGAATTAAATTCACAGGTGTTATTGTGAAAAAATGATATACGTCAAAAATGAATCACGTCTAAGAAAAAATGTGTGTTTTAAATACCGCTTATTAAAATTAAACAGCTTGCAGAAAATTTAATACTTTTGACAAAACATTTATTTAAAAGGTATAATTTATATAACATAAGAATTAAAAAAATATATATAACAAAATACATTTTTTTAAATGGGTTGTTTTTAAATATTAATTTAAAAAAATATTTCAAGGATTTTACTATAGCAGCTAAGAATGATTTTAGTTAGTTTTAATTAGCTCTGGTTCAAACTTCCAAATCCTCAAACTTTAAAGAGGAATCCACATTTTCGTAAACTGCTGTAGGTATAGATGTATTTTGTTTATAATATTTATGATTGTTCTAGGAAGTAACGCCCCCAAAAATAAATGATTTTTTATATTACAAAACTTGGCCCCGTAATTAGAAGAAAAAGCAGCCTTTTTAATTGCGTCTTTAGGAAATTTAATTAATTACCATTATTTGTGGTCCCATCGGATGTTAATTAAGGAACCTCTAAAAAAAATACTTTAATAACAGGAGCCTAATTTTCAACTCGAGCTTAATAATTGAGTTCAGAAAATAAACATTTGGGTAAAGACAAAAAAGAGTTTGAGCTAGCTGAATTATGGACTAAGACTGTATTGATTTATATTGTTGAAAGTAACTTTCCACAGTACCAAATATACCGGGTGACCCAGGAGGGTGGCTCACTCTCTTCTTTTTCTGCATTTTTTAATTATATATTTATATTCATATAATGTCTTTAAAATTTTTAACTAGTCACGTGTCTACTAGCAAATTCCTAGGAATTCGAAAATGTAAAAACATACAGGGTGTCTCATTTGAAAATCAAAAGACGGCAAATTTGACATTATATGATATTCCCAGTTTGGTTTGCTATCATAAAAAATACAGAAAGAAAAAAGAATAAAGCCACCCTCCTGGATCACCCGACATGTCGATTACAAAACAAACTGGATAATCAAGCGCCAAGCTTTTAAACTCGTAAAATGACAAGCTTCACAATTCTGCTTTAATTTTGAGCATATTTGATCTTTTGATTTTTTTAAGCCCGACGCACGCTTTTTACCTAGAAAAATTAAATCTAGATATTTCTCTGAATGGTGCTATTGTTTACCGATATTGTTATGATCATGCAGAGAAATGGTTTTTATTTTGTTAAGCAAAAACCGTGCATTGGATTAAAAAAATCAAGTGATTAACTTTGCTTATAAATGATTGGGGATTTTAAAAATATTTTTATTTTAAGAGAAATCAGTGACGTACCATCAACATCTGTCAAAATAGGCAGGTCAAATTCCGTACGAACGCCACAGGTGGAAATAAAAAGAATGTAGTACACCAAAAAATGCCTTTTGATACATAGTACATGTAGGTCAAATTTTATTAAAATATCTAAAGTGGTATTACTGATATTCATAATAAATGATTTATTTTTGAAAATTTCACTACCCTTTATCTCAAAACTTAGGACGTTTAGGACATACGTTCATATGAAATTTTCTTCTTAAAAATTGCCCCCTAAATATTGACGTTCGATTAAAAAACACCCTATTTAAAGTAAGCGCTCGGGATAATTTAACCCAGTTTTACTGCCCTCGATACCCACCTAACTGTCAGCTTTTTTGGATTTAGACACCTTAGGGGTTGAACTTTAAGTGGCCAAAATGGCTGACATATTATAGATGGCGATTTTTTTCCCAAAAATTTTGGACTTCACCCTTTATTGCTACCCCCTCTATCCAATAGGTTGTCAACCTGCGCGAGAACATAATTAACAATACTAAATGAACATGTTTTAAGGGAAAAACTCCATATTACTGATGACGATGATTTTTCGGCTTTAGCTCTCCGTCTATAAGAAAACATTTATTATTTAATTTGAGTAGTATTAATAGTTGAAAAAGACCTATTTTAACATATTTCTTACAATATTTTAATAACTTATTAAACATGATAGCTAAAATCTACCCAAAATCTTGTGTGGAATCTAAAAATTGACACATACTTCCGGTATAACCGAAAGTGCCACCAACTTGAAAATATATTAGCCGAGTTGCCTTTATCCACAGTAGTATACCTTCATATTTTCAAAATTCTCCAAAGCCTACTTCTTGAATAAAAAAAAATATTATTTTAGAAAAAAAATAAAAATATTTGTTTAAATATAATAATATACACAAAAAAATATGTCTTTAACAAGATACTCTCCAAAGTTTCCAGTCCACAATTTTATTAATATTTTTTTACTTTTTATCTGTCCACTTTTGTAAACCGCAGGAAGCGTATCCTAACAAAACCTTACATTATGTTTTACAACTTTTTTAAATTTAAACTGTAATTTAATGATTTAAAAAATGTATACATACAAAAAGCCCTTCTTAAGATCTAATTTACTCAAAGGCATTGTACTTAAGATTGTCTAAGTTCGTCGGTAACTAATTTTATAGTAATTTAACTCAAGTCTTACTTTGTTAAATATAATATATGCACCCTTGCGCTGCTAAATATTCAAAATGGCAGCGATTTCAAAGTGGGCTACGCGTTTCCGCGTCCTGAGTTTAAGAGGACTCGTGACAATGAACCATTTAATTTACGGTTGATGTTTCATTGCCCTAAATAATTGGATAGCTTGCTTAAGATAACCTATAATTGCCTGGAATAAATCATGGGCACAACTGCTTATCAGTTCTGGGTATCGGTAAATATAAATAGTGTTGACTAATGTGTTTTATATTTATATTGGTCTTTTGAAAAATTTGAATAAAACAGCAGTTAATTTTGTCGTACTTTGGTTTTTTGTGTTAAATTTAATAAAGAAGTTATAAATACTAGAATTTTTGCGATGATTAAAGTTCAGACATATTTGTAATTGTTTTAACAATAATTCCTTAATATCCTACGAATCAAAGAAAGTTTTTTTTTTATTTTGGGACACCCCGAAGGCTTATAAAATTAAAGTAATAGTCCGTCAGCCCATCGAAAAAAAAAGGACCAAACGTACACAGTATGTCCTGCTAAATAGTGAATATAATTCCCAAATCTTTAAGTATCTGAAAAAACACAAGATCTTACATGATAGACAGTATGAATTCCGTCAAAGAAGATTGACAGCTGATCTCCTTTCCTTTGGAACAAGTCCCTTGAGTTTCTTGGAGAATCCCAGGTCGTTGCTCTTGACATATCCGAAGCTTTCGATCAGGTCTGGCATGATGGGCTTTTTAACAAACTTTCTTCTTACGGTCTTCCACCTAAGCTTTGCTCTTGGCTCTCCAGTTTCCTTTCTAATCGACGTATATCAGTTACTGTAGATGGTCAATCTTCCAGCTTCTACCAAATTAATGCTGGGGTACCCCAAAGCTCAGTGCTGGCACCCACGCTGTTTCTTCTACAATCAATCCCATTCATAGTTTTGCTGACGATAGTACCCTCCACTCTGATATTCAATTTCTTAAGTCACCATGTAATTCTGTTTTGGAAAACAAGCGCAGGTCAATGCAGATATCTCTTTCAGAAGACCTCAAACTTATCTTAGATTGGGGCGCCAATAATCTTGTTTAGTTTAATGCCTCGAAAATACAATCATGTTTGCTGTCGCGAAAAAAATCAGCCAATGCTCATCCGTTACATATGAGCGGCAAAGTTCTGCAGAACAAAGAGTCGTTTAATCTTGTCGGCGTTAGTTTTGAGAATAACCTTAACTGGCACAAACACATTACATCCATAGCCTCGACAGCTTCAAAAAAGCTTGTAATCCTCTTTCGAGCCAGTATTTCTCTAACGATTGCCTTACGGTACAGGGAAATGTCTTTGAACACTTACGTCGCAACTAGCCTCAAGATTTTCGGTAAATCAGATATTCTTATTATTAAGATCTAGTTTTTAAATTATTTATCATTTATTGTAATGTTAAATATAGTGTTGGACTAGTTTAACCTTGGGTCGAATCAAACGTTTGATTTCAATGGGCTAGAATAGGAATTTTTAATAATGTGCCATATCTTAGACAAAATAAAGGTTTTATTTTTTATAATATGTAATATCTTTCATTAACATAGGAAAAGTAATGTGTTAGACAAAGAGAGATAGACCAAGTAGATAAAGGACCTTATATTTCATAGATCCTATTAATTTTTTGACAATGTTAAGCTATCATTGCTTTAAGGAGGTCCAAAGGTCACCATTAAAGAAAAAGAAAATCCAGGACCGTATTTAAAAAAATTAAGTTAATGGTGGTTGCTCGGAAACGAAACGTCGGATTTTAAATTTAATAACGTCACTTTGTAGAGGGGAAAAAGTAGCTGATGTGACGTTTATTTCAAAATATCTTCTCAAATAAGGTCAGGAAAAAATAAAAACCTTTTTGCGGGAACTCGTTTTTTTCCGGATATCCCCGGAAGTAAACGAAATTTTTCAAATTTCGAAACGACATTTTGTTTTGCATCACACTACACAACTTTGCCTTAATTTAACCGACCTTGTATCTCTTACAGTTTACGAGATCCCCATGCATACACTCGAATTTGTAACACCCTGTATAATATTTCGACAAAACCAAATCTAAGCAATCTTAAAAAAAAATTCAAAAGATAGCACTTTCATAATATGAAGATTTAATAAGGGTCCTATACATTTTCTCCGAAACTGCAGACTTTTAAGAAAAAAAGTTCGGACATAAGTTTCTTGGATTAATTTATGCTTTTAATAAATTCCACTTTTACATATACAGAGTGTTCATTGTGTTGGCCACCGGTGTTTATTTCCTTATTTTAAATGGGACACCCTATGTATTATTATATATTTGGATAGCGCTTCCAAAGACGAATTTAACGATATATACCAGTATGGGTCTGTGTCGCAACGTTTCGGATTTATTGACGTTTTTCTTTCATTTTTGACCTATCTTTAAATAAATGAAAAGACGGTAATTATTGCTTTTTTTAAAATTTGTTCACGCAAAAAAAATTACAAAAGCTTATTTTTTCTACGTTTGCAGGCAAATTTTTTTAAGTTTTAAAAATAAATCAGTGTTGCCATGTTTTGTCCATAGTAATTTTTTTTGAATTTTTTAAATGCAAACTCATGTATATAATAACAAATCTATAAAAAGAGTTAAAAGGCCTTTTTAACGATGTATTACAACATGGGTCTGCGAGTCACCGTTTCGAAATTATGGATGATTGTCTTTGGGAAAAGTCATATTTTTCTTTTTCCAACCACACTACACCCTGTATACTTAATAATATGAAATAATTCAATTAATTTGGTTTAAGATAAGTTAACCAAATCCCCTATATTATTGCATAATATAAAGTATACAAGGTGTAGTATGTTTGGAAAAAGAAAAATACTTTTCCTGAAGACAATTATTCATAAGTTCGAAACGGTGACTTGCCGACCCATGTTGTTATGCATCCTTAAAAAGGTCTTTTAATTCTTTATATAGATTTGGTATTATATACAGGGGGTTGCATTTAAAAAACTCAAGAAATTTTACGATAGACAGAACATGGCAACACTGTAACATTTTTAAAATTTAAAAAAAAATTGCCTGCTAATGTAGATAAAATAAGCTTTTATAATTCTTTTTACGTAAACAAATTTTAAAAAAGGAATATTTACCGTATTTGTATTAATTTAAAAATAGGTAAAAAATTAAAGAAAAACTTCAATAAATTCGAAACGTTGCGACACAGACCCATACTATTACATATCGTTGAACTTGTCTTTGAAAGCGCCTTCTATATATATAATAATAAATAGGGTGTCCCATTTAAAATAAGGAAGTGAACACCGGCGGCCAACACAATGAACACCCTGTATATGTGAAAGTAAAATTAATTAAAAGTATAAATTAATCCAAAAAACTTTTGTCCCATCTTTATTTTTCAAAAGTCTGCAGTTTCTGAGAAACTG
This sequence comes from Listronotus oregonensis, assembly GCA_019359885.1. Classification (NCBI taxonomy): domain Eukaryota; kingdom Metazoa; phylum Arthropoda; class Insecta; order Coleoptera; family Curculionidae; genus Listronotus; species Listronotus oregonensis. The sequence continues at coordinate 113,839 of JAHBCN010000289.1, forward strand.
TATAGGATCCTAATAAAATTCCCACCCTGTACACACAAGGCAAACCAAGGCCAACCCCTGTCCAACCAACGTTGGAACTGAATGTAAAGTCACCCCTTTTATAAATAATACAAAAACGATATAATAATTGCATATACTATTTAAAATAAATTTAGATTTTCATTCCCTATATCCTTTTTAAGATTAAAAACTAAAATTCTTAATTTAAAAGAAAATTAAATGAAATCATCCCCCATTATAGCGTTCAGGGGATTAAAATCTTCGCTTTGATTTGCTTCTCCCATGAATCCTTAATATTCAATTCAATTTTTCAATTTCGCATTTTACGGAAGAGCAAATTTTCAATTTTGTCTATAATTGAAATATACTTAAGCATGTAGTCCCTTCAATTTAATGTTTGTTCTTGGTTGGCTTTTAAGCTATGCCGAGTACAAATAATAAGATGAAAATATTTTAGGTTGCATACAGTGTGTCCGAGATTCGGCCTACATGTATTGCTATCCCGTTTAGTCCTATACAAGATAAGAAATGTTCAAAAATTAAAAGTTTTAGATGATTTAATTCTGATTTTGACTCTGTAGTTAAAATTTAAATCTGAATATATTAGCAAAAAGTAAAAATCTTTGGTCTAAATTTTTGCGTGTGATTTCATTTGTTTTAATTTTGACATGTTTTAAACTATGATATTATTAGGAAACTTTTTGCCACCAATTTTTTTCTTCCATCGTCTTTTGTTTTTTAGGTACAAACCAAAACTTTTGATTTTTATATGGCGGCTTTCTTTGATTATTAATTAAATAGCTCTTTAAATTTTTTCTTTAGTGGTACCACACTTGTCACTAAACAATTTAGGTTTTTAATATTTTTTAAAAATACATTTGGCAATGCCGACTACAAAGGTACGACATAAATGTGTATTTTGATAAAAAAAGCGATAATATTAAAAAATTTAATATTTGTGTTTTAGTAAAATTATATTTTGACAAAACCAAAAGCAATCTTAAAAAACAAAACACCGGATCGATAATGTGAAGATTATGCATACTAACAAAAATGTTTGTTGTATTTCTTAAGGTGTGTACACACATGGCAAAGCAAGGCCAACTAACGTCCAACTTACGTTGGAACTGCACGAATCAACGGCTTGACCGCCAACTGATTGGCATCTAAGCTCTTTTCACACTACTCGGACATCTTGTTCGTCGAGTTCGATAGTAAGTGTTGTTGAGTAAATGTGTCTGACGACAATATCATTATTTTAAAGGTATGTTTCCTTCCACGCGACCGCCGCATGCAGCTAACGCACTACGTTAGCCGCAAAGCACTCCTACTCATGTTTTTAAATATGCCTGGTTTGTTCCAAGCGGCCGTCGTATGCGTCCGCTGTCAACGACTGCGATTGATGCGACTGGACTGGCTGAAGAAGCAGTGTAGACGCAGTCGTGTCTGCGACTGATATTTTGTTTGTGTTGTTTTGTGTGGAATGTCCGGTGTTTTTTTTTTAATTGTTAAAAATTGAAATCTTATTTAAGAGCTTTTAAGATCCCAAATCCAATGATGTTTCGCACTTATTCAAAAAAATCAGTTTAATGTTTTTCCAAGATCCTGCCAAAAATATATTGTCTGATTCTCTCTAACATATGGTTTCTTATGAAAATTGCCATTAATATAAATTTTTCGAATAAGTGCAATACATTATTGGTTTTGGGAACTTAATAGCTCCTAAAATACATAATAAAAAATCCAGGGCCGTATTTAAAAAAAAAAAGAGTTGATGATGGCAGCTCAAAGACGAAACGTCGGTGTATAAATCTAATAACACTATCTTGTAGAACAGAAAAAGTAGCAATGGAAATGTAAAAGTTATTTTGTTACATCCATTCAAATAAAGTCAAAAAAAAATAAAAAGAAATTCGAATAATCGGTTTTTCCAAAAGTAAGTATTCGAAAATTTTAAAGTTCTAAGGTGGCATTTTGATTAGGCATCATATTGCGCAACTTTCCCTTTTCATTTAACCGATCTCGTATCTCTTCAAGTCGAGATCCTAACGATAAGACCCCAAATTTTGGGTACACCCGGGGTACAGATTTACCTTATTACAATGGGCTTAATTTTTCCTCTGGGGTTACTGGATATTCAACCTGTTGTCGGGCCCTAGATTTTATACGTCTTTTATTAAGTCAAAAAAATAAAACTAAACCTGCTTTATTCAGTCTAAAATATTTTCTAAATTTTACTTCATCCTGTTAAAATGTCGATTTATTAATGGTATAAAAACCCCTTATCGCGTCTTTGCTGAAATATTAGATTTATGGGGGATCAGGGTTTTAAGACAATTGTAATAGTATTTCGTAAAAGAATTTTCTTCAATAATACTTTTTCCCAGATCATTCATCAGACTCTTACCAAAGATTATTCCCTTTACACTAATAATTTTGCTTCGGGGAGTTTGAGGCGGTCCTAAGAAACCACCTGATTAAACGGCGAAGTCGCACGACGGCCGCGTGAAGGAACCACACCTTAAGTGCTGCTTTTACAATTATTAAGGAGAAATAACAGAGAAAAACTAAAAAAAAGGCGATGGTGGATGACATCGCTTTTCAAAAGTAAATAACAAAATTCAACAAAATATTGCCAATATGCAGGGAGCACTACGATAAAAATAAAAGCACCATAAGCAGTCAACATCGACGTTGGAAGCCAATTCACGTCAACACTTGCACATATAAGCCAACAATATTTTTTTTAATGTGCTCAAATTTTACCGCTCTTCTAGCAAACCACAACCAAGGCGAATGAATTTGTTGGGACACATTGATTTAACCGAAGTGTCCACATACAACAAACCAACGCCAACGAATGCGTTGATCGGCCTTGGTTTGTCATGTTTGTACATACTTTTTTTACTTATATCTTCAGAACCAAAATTTCAAGGAAAAAATTACCTTTACAGTTTAAATCAGCATTAAATCCTTTAACTATTTCCATTTCAACATTACTTTAAGTACGAGGGACATAGTTTACGATATTGTTGGCATTTTTTTAAATCCCCTTTTAAGGGATAGGGGTAACTTTAGATTTTTAAATAGGATATTGTGTTTTTTTATTTTAAAATACAATTCCCATGGGGTTTAAACTAGGTCTGTGAAAAAAATTGTTTTCTTTGATTAAAAAAAGACTAATTATGTTAGAACATTAACAAAAAAAACTTGCAACCTAATTTTAAGTTACTTATCATCTAGTATGCCCATATGAAGTTATTCAAAATGTCCTTCTTCCACTTTCCAATACTTTCTCATTCTTTCTTTAGATGTACCCGTTTTAACACTGTAGGTATCACCAATAGACAGGCAAAAGGTATTTGATCCGCAAGTCTAGAGAAATGGGGCGGGAAAATAAGAAAACTATTCCACCTCAAATTTTATAGATCCCCATCCTGATGAAAATAAATGCATTTGGGATGGGGTAGCTATGCCACATTGTTTAAACAGAAATTGTTTAACAATTGCAAGGAATTGTTATTTTTAACCTGACAATTTTTATATTTTTTTTTTAAAATACTAATAAAAAGGTCTTTGACTTTTATTTTATAGTTAATATTTTTTTTTGGGGATATGAATTTTTAAATGTCGAAAAATTTCAATTTGGGTACTTTTGACCCCTGAAAATATACAGTATGTCCAAAGGACAGACATCCAATAGGACAAATAGACCAAAAATTTCGTTTTTCCTCTCGAAAAATGTAGTCTACGAAGAGAATTTTTGATTTTTGGAAATAAAAAAGGTTCAACCCAATAAGGGCTTCCAAAAACCTTTCATTTCCGGTAATTAATACAGTTCATCCTTTTTCCGGAAAAAAGGAGAAAAATTTCCATGTAGAAATTTCCCGTTACACGTGTTCGAAGAAAAACGTCCTATTATTCCAAAAAAGAAAACACACCCCCAATTTGGGATAATAGGACCGGGTTTTTTTTGAAACCGCAACAGGTTCTACGGAAATTACAAACCTTTCGGATAACAGATGAGCTGCCATTACATACGGAACAAATATACTTTACAAGAGGGTGCTCAGCGCATTGTGCAAAAATAAAGTGGCTTAACATGAAATTTGAGATCGATGGATTTGGTACGGTCCCGTTTTGTAGCCTGGAAGGGTCCACCTCACATTTCGGGCGCGCACCTTGAGGTCGTTTTAAAGCAAATTTCAGCAACCCAATAAAAATATTGTTAAATTTTTTTAAACAGAGATTTTACAGTCAGTAAAAAAGATTTTTCCCCGAGGTTGAGAAAAAGGAAATGTTACTAGACGGGGATGAAACCCCTCGAACCGGGGAGGCATTTGAATAAATATTAGTTTTTTGTTGTGCAAAAGTTTTTTTTTAATACGTTTCTATGTAGGCACTGAATAGGATTTATAACCTTTTTTTTAGCCCATATTGTACTGAAAACGGTAACAGTTAGTTTATTCTTGATGGTATTCTTACGTTTTTTTTTTATTTTGGCAATTTTATAAAAAAAAAATTTCTCGTAGACTACATTCTTTTCGAGATGCAGAACTTTTATCAAGAAATGACTTTCGTCGAAAAGGAAATTCTTGGTCCATTTGTTCCATTGGGATGTGTTCATCTGTGATATACTGTATATAAAAACGATATAAAATATTAATTTTACTATTTTTACAATAAGTAATAATATCAAACTCAATTAATATTTTAAAAAATCATTGTTTATATCTGTTTTTATTGTTTATTACGCGCTCCTTGCCAAGTATGCGTCCCTTACCTTTAGGTATCGCCCCGTCTCTCAGAGCTACGCTGCATCGTTACTTATCATTTATTTTTAAAACTATTAACTTTCTTAAAATTGTTAAAGGATGCAATTTTATTAATAATTAAATTACCTATAATTTGGTTTTATAATTTTTTTTGCTGAAATCAATTTTCCAAAAGTTATTAGCTTTATTTTACTTGTAAGCGCGGGTAATAAACAATCAAAAAAAACAGGTATAAACAATGCAATTTTTTTCAAATCTCAATTAAAGATTGTCCATTTAAATGATTTGGTACAGTGCTCATCCAATGGAAATTATTCGTCGCCCAGTAATATATATTTGGATCAAATATTTAAAAAATATTTGATCCAAATTATAAAAGTCAAAAATTACTTGCCATGATATAGTGTAATAATAATGCAATATACCATTACTTGTGAAGATAAACCACTCTGGCGATCGTGACCGTACGACGTTGCGCATGACGTCACCTGATGACAACAATTTTGGCTTGTCGCTGGGGAAAGCATGTTTTAAAGCCTTTTTTAATTCGTTTATTACTGGCATTACTTATGATGTTTAAAAAAATAAATAAATCATGCGCTTAATCCATCTAACATCTAAACAGAAATCGGAATGCTGGTATTAAAACTCCGCCGTTTCTGGGGAAATTGTCATCGAGTGGATGTCAGGCAAGAGAGAGATAGGCTTATCCTATGCGCGGGTTTATCTTCGAGTAATAGTATCATGATAATAATGGGACACGCACATTTTGCAAAAAGGTTAGAATAATAAGAAAAACATCGCAAATTAAAACACATTTTCAATGATTTTTATTATCCAATTACATATTTAGCAAATTGTATATATGTTTTTTATATTGAATTTTAAAAATTTTATTTATTTTTATAAATATTTTTTTTTATTTTTAACTAATTATTTTAAAATTAGAGTTAAAGAGAATTAGTGAACTATTTTTATAGATTGGGTACATATTTTGGTACATCACTTTAAAATTAACCTACATAATATGGTGATTTAATTATTTATTTTATTTTTTATAATAGCTTCTTATCGGGCAGTATAAAAGTAAAAAGCTGAGAATTAATATTTTTATTGTTAAAAAACGCAACAGAGTGCCAGAAAAATAATAGTCTTATTCTAATTGATGTTTTAGAAAAACTTTTTTTAATTATAATTATATGTATAATTCTTATAGTCGAGGTATTGCTTCATGGGGAGTATCAAATTAAAAGAAAAATTATCATTTTCCAGAATAAAGATGTTTATATATTATTTTAAAAATTTTTACTTTTAGAGATTATTATGAGAGCTAGTTCGCCCGCAATAATAGTAAATAAAAACATGAAAAGGCAGCAAAAAGGTTTAATTCTTTATAAAAATTGAATTGTTTCAAGTACTATAGTAAAAATAACTATTTCATAAGAAATTATATAAAAAAATAGAAATATACTTACTTGAAAAACATTGCAACCCGTTATAAGATATATATGTTATTTCAAACTTATTGGGTTATCGACGGACGGGTGTATATATTACAAAATCATTTGACTATATTATTTAAAACAGATAAGAAAACCAAAAAACTGTGCTCTTAATAACTGACATTGACTCTGATATGACTTTTTTCAAAATAGTTACTGGTAAAAAGGTACACGTAGGTACCTTTAATATTTAAAAATATGTATAAAAAGCAAATAAACTTTAGCCATATAGATAGGCTTTATAGCTTCATTTTGACTTCCTGGAATATCAAGAAATTATTTCCAGCTTTCTCCAGAATAAAGACTTTATATACTATCTTTTAAAAACTATACTTTTTATAGATATTATTATGGAGATTAGTCTGCTCTCAAAGTACAATAGTAATAAAAGTAAAATTTTAAAATAATATATAAAACATCTTTATTCTGGAGAAAAGCCAAATAATTTTCTTATACCCATAATAAAACTTTATTTTAGTTTTTAAAAAACAAGTAAATGGTAAATATCGGTTCTTTTAATCATTTGCCAAAATTGTGCAGTCAAAAGCATACCAAAAGAATATTTTTATAGGGCAGTATCTTAAAAGCTAATTTTATTGATGTAGTGAAGAAATTTTATATTTAGATTTGAAGTTAATATGTGTGTAACCTATATTACTTATAAATAGTGGGTTATTTATCTTTTCTTTACATTACAATACGTGAATAATTAAAAAAACTTTCACATATAAATAAAAGCATATGTTAATAAATCATTTTAGTATTTCATTTACATTACAACCATAAATGGCAGAAAACAGTTATTATCAATAATAGCCTAAACCCAGCATGTAGTAATAATGTAACTACTTAATGAGTAAAGAGCGTTACTGTTCAATTACATAATTTTAATAGATTTTAGTATTGTTTAGGAAAATTTGCAATTAATTGAAAAATAAATAAAAAATAAAATTTGCCCCCAAGTAAAAAACAATCCTATAAAATATTGGAAAAGGTAAGTCCTTTAAATTGCTTTACGAACTACTTTAAAATCCATGCAAAGTGATACAAGTCCTTCCATTAGGTAACAGCCAAGAACAGGCACTAAACGTAGTTACCAAATGGACGAGAAAGGAGGGACTAAACATAAGACCTTCCAAATCAGTCATAGTCGCCTTCGCCAAACGGAGAAATCTAGAGAGCTTAGGACCCCTGAACCCAAGGGATGATTAATTAAGATTGTGGGAGAGGTAAAATATTTGGGTGTCATCCTAGACTCTAAACTTACCTGGAACCAACATCTTAAGAAAATAAGAAAAAAAGCGAAGATGATCCCTATGTTAATCAGATGCGCTCATGGGAAAACACGGGGCCTTAAATCAAACATGATTTATTGGTTATACACTATGGTGATTAGGCCTATGATAACATACCCATCACTGGTTTGGTGGACAAAAATGCGACAAAGAACTGATATTACAGAACCGGCAAGGTACAGACTTGGGTTTGCTTAGCTATAACAGGAGCAATTAAAAACCCAACAGCAGCCATGGAGGTCTCTTTAGGGGGCATCATTTAACCCCATAGTGATGGAAGAGGCAAGAAGGTGCCACTTTCGACTGCAAAAAACCAACTGTGTCTAGCTGATTCCAGATCAAAGTGAGGGAAACCGTCTCCCCCAAACACGGTTGGAGAACATCTGGTACACGAATGGTCCAAACCAAGCAGGGAATGGAGCGGACATGTACATTGAAATGAGAAATTACACCATTTATTCCACTAGGAACACACAAAATTTTGTATTTTCCCGGGGGAAATATATGTTACGCACTGTGCCAAAGAAAACAAAATAATGTCTTATAAAAACAAGCGGATCTTTTTTATAATACAGACAGCCAGGCGTCACTAGGGCAATTTTTATACCCAAGGTAACGTCCAAGCTTTAATAGAAATGCCAAAGAACTGAAGTCCGGGAAAAATGCAAAGGGGAACACCTTGTACGTACCAGGACATTCGGGAATAGAAGGAACGGGAAAAAAAAGGGTGAGCTAGCGAGACAGGGATCATCCACACCAACTTTGGACGATCCTGCCCTAAGAGTACCAAACCATAGGACGAGGACCCCGGGAAAGGATCCAAAACAAACACAGGGGAAAAACTGGAGGAACCTTAGTAGAAAAAACATGAAAAATTCATAAAGGGCCCATCCAAAAGAACGAAGGAAGAACTACTTTTGACAACGATAACTAACCATATACCCACACAAGATAGCTCCCAAAAAATGGGGGACGTTGGGAATGTGCGACGAGGGGGAAGAAAACCTAAAATTTGTGCAAATGTGAAGGTGAATCACAAAAGCATTATTTTTAACCAAAATGAGTTTTAGATTTTATTAAAACCCAAACCCGTCTCGAGTATACAGACTTGTAAAAGGAACAAGACTAAGGGTAATTAGTAAAAATAATGAGATTAGACAAATGGAAAAAGGCTGCGCTGCCCCCCAGTGAATCAAGACGGCCCCAGGAAAGCTTAAATTATAGTTCGGGCGCCGGAGGCTTCATCGAAAATCAGTTACGGGAAAAAGTAGTTATCCCTTGTATTTTTTTTCCCCTTGAATCCAAATTAAAACCCTTCAAAAGTGACGAAAATGTTATGAACAATTTTAACGTTAAAAACATTTTCTAAGCTTTATAATGAGACATGATAGACTTCCGAAATATTATTATAAAAAAAGTTTCAGCCTCTTAAACGCATGATTTTTGACAAACAAAGGAGCATTATTTATTTATAAGTTTTCTTTAACTAAGAAACATTTAAAATACCACTGGTTGAAGTGGACACAAACTTATCGTTAGTCTTATATGATTTTCCAAAATATTTTACTTGGTAATTTTCAAATAAAATAGCCTTCGACGGCTTCTTGAAGAGAAGTGAATAGAAGCGTCACACAATAGCTGAATTACAACGAGAGCTGACTAAAATATGTGTTAGCAAGTGTGTGGCAAGGTGGAAACTTAGGGGCACATGGATCCAAGTAAGGGATCCAATTATCCTAAGGGTCACATTCCAACCCTTTACCCCAAATACTTTGGGCAACTATTCAAATATCTTTATAAATAGGTTCATGGTTCATTTTCCTCGGACAGACAAAGGAACCTGGATAAGGGATGCCACTTCAACACACGTTTTTTCCTAAATAGATAATGAAATATTGGCAGACATAAAGGCGTTACTTTTGCAACTTCACCTGTCAGGTAGTTCAGTTTGCAGTCCATCTGAAGAACAAAAAAGTTTAGTACTTTTGAATTAATTCCTTTTAGACTTTTACATCGTGTTAACATTATAGAATACTTAGATGACACCGACAAGCTAAGCAAAGTATTCTAAAAATGTGCAATAATTGCAATTTAGTTTAATTTTCGTGGAATAATTACCTTTCATGAGTATTTTTTTGTGTATTGTATTGTAACTCGAGAGGACATAAAAAACGTTTATCGCTTAAAATATAATAAGTTTTTAATTTACAGATAGAAGACAGAGTTTTTTTCATACACCTTTAATCCCATTTTAAGACGTAGCAAACTAAATATCTATTCATCTTAGCAAACTCATGTTTCTTTACTGATTCGATTCACTACGAGAGCAGACGACTTTTACAATGAAATAAATGGAATGGGGAAATTTCCAATATCCTGAATGCCCGCCCGCACAGCAATTTCAAATTGAGGGCCAACTTTCCTTTTACTGCCTAACCCCTTCAGGATCCTGCTGAATACCCTTTTAGCCCTTCCGGTCCTTTTACCCCATTTTGAATGTACACTGACATTTTGAATAGATAATTTTGTTTAGCTAATTTAAATAAAGTTTTGGTTATGACAATAGACATAATCTTATATTTTTTTTTTTTTTTTATTCTCTGGAGTTTCAGCCCTTATTTTTTTATTTTTTGGGCCCAAAAAGCGTGTGAATATTTTCCATTTAATAAACACTTTAGCTCTGATCCATTTTTAATTTCTATAAATTCACATTTAATATTATTGTCTTGCCAGAGACGGGGTTTTGAGAATTGAATGTTTCAAGGGGGGTCTATTTGGCAAAGAAAATCTATAAAAAAAGGTTCTATCTAATCTAGCTAAGAGCAGTAGTTGCGGTGCATGTGAGTCTGAAAAGGGAACAATTTAAAAAAACTGCATTGAGGAAGGTTGATACAAAAAAATCAAACATTTTATATAAGGAAATGTCACAAACAATATCAAGTAATAATTATAGTTCAAGTGCTCTACGTCAAGATTATTTATCATCGTCGTCGCCATTGATGCTGATGATTGGAAGGCTGCGTTGGTGGCACGGGCGCGGCAAGAGCTGTACACAAGGAGCAGGGTATGCCTGTTTTGCGGCAATCCATTCCGCAACGGCCCTCAACCTGTTTTGCACCCGCAAATATGTTATTTAGGATGGATTCTGGCGCAACTGGGTCTGTGCTGGGTGACAGGAGTGAGGAAGCCATCCGAGCCCCTAATCCACCCCAAGCAGTTGAATCTTTCTGCTGATCTCCATATAGCCATTGTTGAATCTGCAACAATATTTTGTCCTGTAAACACAGTTATACAGAATTATAAGTCAATGTAAACAAAGCATACATTGATACAAAACCTGCAAATGAACTCTATGAGTGCTGGCGAGCTGCGCCTGGTAGGTGGAAGTGCTGCAAAATCAGGCTTCTTTGGCTTTGTCAGCCGAGGCTTTAACAAAGGCTCAGTCCTCATCCGGTTCAGGGTCTGCCTTTCTGGGCCTGCACGCCAAAAAGTAGCCTCCCGGCATCTCAGCTACCATGTCCTGTAGTTGAGGGATCGCAGTGAAGACTTTGTAGATGTCTGTACCTCTCCCTCGGTATTCAAAATACTTTTACCACACCTCCTCGCTATTGCTATAAATAGCGGAGGTGAACATCACAACCGCTGAACGAATGGGGTAATAAAAATGGTCTCTCGCAAATGCAACTCTTTGAGACGGCCACTATACCAACGTGCCTCCACCTTCCTCTGGCCTGGGCTGGAAAAACCATCTTCCTCAGGGGTTAGTGCAATAAGCAATACCAACAGGTCTTATATCTCTCCCTCATTACTGCCACAGTCTATGGCTTGCTCTAATAGCCTGCAAACCAGCAGCTTAACGATCTTGCATCGGCGTCCTGTGGCTACTACTGCCATTAGTCCCGGCCTCCAATTCTGTGCTAATTTGGATAAGCCTGGTCCTTTATGGGACTGTTAGACAAAAAACAAGTCCTGCTGAACAGTGCAGGATGTGGTCCCCGTCAAAGTGGATATTAACTGAGGTTTGCGATAGCTCCTCTCCGTATTTATGTTCAGCCTTTAGTGCTGTCTGCATCATCTTAGGCCATCAAATACTACAGTTCACTGTTCACTTAGTGGGTTGATAAATGGGCCGTAACGTACAGGTCGCATATTTTGGTTGGGAACAAGTTAAGCCAACACATTCCACTCTAATACGATGGAGTAGGAAGCCACCATCAACTATGTTGTATGTTGATTTCAATTCATGAGTTGTAGTGTTGTCTTTTTAGGAAGGACAACTGGATGCTTGGGCCATGTATTAACTGAAATGAGTCTAGCCAGCTTATTCACTGCAAGATGTCACCTCACACGTTTCTACTTCCTTCGCCGAAACTAGGTAACTTGATCAATCTATACGAATTTGAACGATAAAACATGGTTTTATACTTTTCTGCATTTCAAGGTATCACACTTTAACTACCGCCTCCAGTGCAAAAGGAAAAACCTTTGTAGACACCTAATTTACTTACCTCTGCATGGAATGACTTTTCGCTAAGACGCTTAGTTTTAGAGATAATAACGAAAACCTAAAACCGCCCCTTCCCCTCTCTACGCCTAATGGCACAAGGTCCAGGGCTGTGGAATCTTGGTATGTTACTCTTTAAGGGCCACCTCTACCACTTAAAACAATAATCCGCTTTCTTAGCACCATTTATTTCTGAATGGAGGGATTTTCCGATATTTGTCTCTGGCCCATAACTATAAGTCGAGGTAATACTAATGCGCCAAGTAGGTACTGTAATACCTCATAGGGATAACAAAAATGCTAAATATCTTCAAGAGATATATGAATGAGAAGATAAATTCGCTTTGTTATAATTCAAATAAATTTAATTAATAATTAAACATATAAATACAAAGGTGACCCAAATAATTATCGAGGGGTAAAACCACTGCAGGAAGTCTTGACGTCTTTGTACAATTTAAAGGGCAACTTTGGGGTAATCCTTGAAACTTTGAAATCAAAGCTCCGGCTATCTTTGGGTTATTTGAAATCTTAGGAAATTTGAAAATCTTGAAATCTTGGTAACTTGAAACTTTAGGAATTTTAGAACTTGAAACTTTAGGATGTCTCTGAACCACATTCTGGGCTGGAAGTCTTAACCATTTGTAGAAATATCTGGTCATCCACCATATCTTCTGCTGCAGCATCTATGACTTGAATCATGTAAGGGCACAGTTGCTGTGTTAGTATTTGTCGAGATTTAGCATATATTCTAGATAAGCTAATTAAAACTAAACATGTATTGGTATTAAATATTTATTAATCTAATCTAAATTTATTTTGTAATACATTTATGCTTATAAAGTATTTTTTATTATTGTTTCTGTATACTGTGACAGTAAATTAAAGAAATGGCTTATTTAAAATACCTTTTCTGTGTCAGATTTGAAAAATCTCGCCTATAAAACATCTGTCTTATAATTAATTAAACAAACAAAACTTATTCAGTGTTCTTTAAGATATTCAAATATAACCTCTTATAAAAGTGGTTTGTTCCATGTTTGAAAAAGTTCTCGATGAAAATACTCCGGCAGAAAAGATTTACGTGAAAGTGAGACTGCTTCTGTCTCATCCTGAGTGTATAGCTACTAAATGTAGATCAAACCCATTTACCCCTATATAAACCAGCAGAACGCCCTAAACAGAAAAAGAAACAAACCTAAAAAAATCGAGAGAGACCAGAAGCAGCTGCATTGTATAAGAAAAAAAGTGATATCAATTCCAAGATAAATGAATTCTTTGATCGGTAGAGTTGTGGAGTGTTTCAAGTATGTTCTGAAAAGAAATCAACACAACTATACTTAAAGCCGATAGTAATATACTGCAGTCTTTGCTACTGCATATAACTGAAGAAATGGATAAATCAATGTGGTATTTGGTGTTTGTGTTATGAATCTAGAAGAGCATGGTTAAAAGTAGTACAATTATCCTCAATAAAAACTTTATTTTAGTAAACTGTTACTTATGCATAGAAATAAACGCTCACCATTAATAAATCTTATTAGACTTTATAGAGATGGTCCCAACCTAAGAAAAAAGTTTCAAGTTCCTTGGCTATACAAGGGGCCAACTCCCTGTGGAGTAAATATTCCGCTTAGCCTATTTGAAGACTATATTATACCCACTGCTGTGAACTTTAGTACGCCAATAATAGGCTAACAAGAATTTACATATAAATTTGCAGTACATTTTAAAATGATGTATCAGATGAATTTATATTTCCAAGGAGAGCAATCCACTCAAGAATGGGTGATACAACCCATTTGCATCCGTATTCTACAGAACACATGATTTTAAAACTTGAATAGTGAATCTATTCAAATACATCATTTTAAACAGTGCAAAAGGTATTGCTGGGAATGGGAATACCTGACAAAAATAATACATTTTATAAAAGATATATTTAATACCCAAATTCGTTGATCTTGGATGAAGATATTACTGAAAAGTGACCTTTCTGGCGATGACGATATATGTGCAAGCTCCGAAGTAGACAATTTAATGGCCTTTCAAAACTAACCGATTTAGGCTTTTTTGATAAACAATAAATTTAAAAGATTAATTTATTTTCAAATACTTCGAAGTACAAACAATATTTCTAATTCTTTTTAAATATACAAATAAACGGGGTACAAAAAATTAGTACAAAAATCTACCTTTGTTGGTTTTTTAGTTAGAAACTTAAAAAAAGTAAGTCTTGATAGGTTACTTTAGTTTAAAACTTAGTATCAGATAATTGCAATGATAACACAGCTCACCAAAAAAAAAAAAAAGTTAGTCAGTTCATGGACTTTACTATTGGCATCTTAACATTTTTTGGGGTCGCATTGAGTGGCATTTCCAAGGCCAAATCGCAACCAAACTTGATGAGCTGGCTGCCTGACCCACGGATTCGGACGAGAATTGGCAAAATATAAGTACACATTCTTCAGCTTGGGTTGCGATTAATTTTCAGATTTGACCTTAAATGACTTTTTGATTTGATTTCCAAAAAGTTCCGCAAAGACTTGAAAATGGTATCTTTATGTTTTTGGGGCTGCTGAATCCTGAATCAGGGGTCAGTTTGACCCCATTGTGGTTAATAAAAATAAATTTGAAGAGTGTATACTAATTTTTTTAAGGTTGCTGAATATGAATTAGTTTAACCTTATTGGGTCATGCTTACGATATATTTCACACAAATCTACAGACTTGACCACGGATTCATACTCAGCGACCCTCAAAAACATAAGTATATATTTTAAATTTGATTAGGAATAATTTGTATAGATTTAACTCAGCGCCCTTGTCCCGTCCTGATGTGGTCAAACTGGTCATGGATTCAGCGACCCCAAAACATAAAGATACTCATGGTCAAGTCTTCGGACTTTGAACTTCTTTGTATGGCTGCAATAAATAGTGTACTCTTTGGCGGTATTGAAGCCGTAATTTAAATATTAGGTAATAAAATCTAATAATGGATAGGGTTATAGAGGTTAATACATTTTAACTCGATTTTATAAATTTTAAAACTATGGCGAATGCTTTAATATGCCTGAGTATCTGGGAAATCTATAGGATATCTTGTATATTATACTAGGAAACTGGAAGTCCAAGTCCAGGAAGTCCTGACGTCTTAGGACATCTTGAAATCAGAACTAGGAAGTCCAGGGAAACTTTGAAACTTGGGATGTCCTGATTTTCGGGGAAGTCTTTACTTTTTGGGAAGTCCCTGAAATCTTGCATAATTTGATGACTAGTGGTTTACCCTGACACCATCAGTAGAAAATGTAGATAATGTATAATTCTCATGTTTTAATAAAAAGCAGAGCCTTTATACTAGTTCGCATAAATTATATGAAATAGTACATGTTTGATCTAAAGTTACATTAAATAAAAATTGGAGTTTCCCATTTTATAGATTTTTAAAATTTTAAAAATTAACCTCTATTCCTTACTCTTATTAATTAGATAAAAATTAACAAAATTACAAATATGTTCACACCTTATTCTTCACATCTCAACGTCTTTTACTTGCTGATAATGTGTAATTGTCGAAATCAATTTTGGCAGCCATTTTGAAATCCAATGACAAGTGTGACACATGATTGAAAAAATAATTTTCAGGCGGATCAGATAGGCTAAAAATATATACGGGTTGCTATTTCAAATTTAGGGTTACTCCCGGTTAAACCCGAAGTGGAAAAATTGGTTTTATTTAGTCATAAAAGCGTGACCTTATGATAGGTGCATCACCTAAATTTCAAAAATTCTAATAAATAAAAAAGTTATGGGCTGTTACAGGTCCGTTGTTTAATGATTTGTTATACTTTTTAAACTTTTGTTTAAAAAGTATTAAGGAGTTAAAATGAAGAAATAACAATATTTTCAAACATTTTTTTGAAAGAGTGTATCCCCAAATGTGTAGAATTAAAAGGTTTTTCCCCACTGGGAGTCAATTATTTGTCTGCCAATGCGATTAATTATAGTAATTATATTTAACACCACTGTTACCGCTAGTTGACTTGGTCTAATGCACAAGTTCTTTTAAGAGTAGGAATGCTATTTTAAATCAGTATGGTTCGGGAACTCTATAATTAAAAATGTGAATTGATGGCAGTGCTACTAAATGCTTTTCAAAATCTTATAGAATTGTTTCCTTGTTCATGCTTCTTTTAAAATAATATGGAGAACAAGTAGCTCAACAAATTGCAAATGAGTAGGGGTGTGATGCTGTGCCAATGTAACATTAATTTTAGTCAATTAAATTTGATAACTTAAATAGAAATACTTTAACAGCAACAGCATTTAAAATCATATATCGCACATCCTTTTAAAAGTTACGCAGTTCTAAAAAATAAACCAAATTTAAGTTACTTAAATAGTATACATGTAGACAAAAGAGTCAGTCTAAAATTTTGTTTGTAAAATTATTTAACTACAAGTTAAAAATTATTCTTATTTTCCTTTGATTTTATTTTTAATTTCCCTTTTTTGAGTTGTGTTACTTTAGAAGAGGGCGTGCGCGATATGTGGATCCTATCGCTATTATCTTGAAATACTTTTCTTGATAAAAAATCTGAATTTTCTTTTTTATTATAAAAATTGGATTATACTCAAAACAAAAAGTCACTTACAAACACAAAGAGTTAATACTTTGTCAAAATCTAGCGTTTGGTGTTGCCAAGGGTAATAAACTTAACAAGGAGTGCTCGATCCCATTTAAGCCCATATACAGCAATTTAAATGTCAATTCGGTATTTGTGACGTAATCCGTTTGCCTGTTTGTTTTGTTTACAAGTAGTATAAAGTCTTAATTTTTTAAAATATTATACATTACAGTTCTAAAAGTAAGTACATATCCAAAATAGTTTTTAAAAGTTGAATATTTAACAAAAATTAATAAAATAAATCTACCTTCTGGGCAAAATGGGCAAACTGATGACGTCCAAACATAACCTATATCTGCGGACAAATAGTAAAAATCGAGCACTCCTTGTTAAGTTTACCACCCTTGTGGTGTTGCTCCAAATTAACGCAGTGACGTCATTTACATATTTTTGGGTGTTCTTGAAAGTTAGGATTATTGTTATCTACAAAAAGGAACTTAAAATATCTTTTGAGTTAACTTCAAGAGTGAAATTAAGTGTGCGTTATTAAAGTAGCCCTTAAGGAAACAATCAAGCAACTTTGCTACAATTATTAAACTATTTAATATTACTGTTTAAATCACTCCCCTTGCTCGGTCAAAAATAATAGGCTCTTATTTTTTTAACTCGGATTGCTCAACACAAAAAAAAATAAAAAAGGACAGTTCTTTAAACTGGACAAATGGGTATAGTCTGTCTCAAAGTATACCGTGTTAGCTCTTGCCTTCATTTATGGATTATACCTGCCGACAGCAATAAAACTGCGGATCGGTAGGTATTAAAGGACAGAACATTAGGGACTTGACTTTAATAATATAAAGATTTATAATTTATTGTTTATTTAGGTAAGTATAATCTTAAAATTACATTAAGAAATTAAATATATGCAAAGTTTTAATAAATTTATAACTGCATTATCTATACATAATTACATTTTTAATCTAAATATCTAAATCTAATTCTGTTTCACTATCAGAGTCATCATTGAGATTAATTACAATGGGATTTATGTTGTTTTGGATAGAAATGTAAGAGTCCTCAATTTTTATAATGTGCTGTAGTGAATTTTTCCAGCTCTCAACTGGTATGTTAGTAATTACATTTTTTGTCAAATTTATAACACTGGGACTTAAAGTAGGTGTAACATTTTCTGCTCTGATCTTTGATTTTACTTGGTTCCACAAATGCTCTATGGGGTTAAACATACAGTGATACGGAGGAAGCCGTAAGACAGTATGCCCAGCCTGTTCAGCCAAATTATCACATACACATTGTTTTTTAATTGCATATGAATTTAGGACTTCCAAAAGTTGCGTTTTTTTGTAACTGAATTTAAAATAAATATCATTTTCTAACAAATATTCCTGGATTTCAGTTTTTAACTTGATAAAGCTGGTGCTTTGTGTAGCAGACGGCTGTGGTAGCTTGCGTTATCCATGACAATAACACTGTTGTTTGGAATATTTTTAGAAGATAATTTTGAAACCAGTTTTCAAAAAGTTCTGCACTTGTATCCTCATGATAATCCAAGCTAGAATCCTTAATATTCTTTGCAGACAACAGCAAGCAGTTTGGGACAAATCCGTCTTCTGAACCAGCGTGTATTATGGTAATGCGTTTTCCTTTATTTGAAGGTGCTTTCGTCTGACAGTTTTGACTGGAATCAACCCTTTCTTTGGATACTGTGTCGTGTGTATCGACCATGTTTCATCAAGGTAAATTATGGATCTGTTTTCTAACCTATATCTTTTAATTTCTTGAAGGTTATTAAATCTCCAAGTGCGTAATCTGTGCGATTCCAATACTACTTGTCTTTTGTCTATTTTGCGGTATTTAAATCCCATTTTACAAACAACTCTATGGAGGGTGGCACGGCTAATATTTATGTTGGTTTCGTCTTCGTCTAGCTTCTTTTTCAGTTTCTCCAAGGTATGAATAACTCCTCTTTCATAAAGACAATATATTTTCCTTCTTATTAGGTCCTGATCACTATTGTCTATACGGTGAGATTGAAAATCATTACGTTATTTTCTTTTGTTCAATTCTTCACAAATAATAGTATCCCTTATCGATGATATTGGAGTTTTTGTAAGTAGACAGGTTTCTTTTAAAGCTTCTTGTTTAATTAGACCTCTACTGATTAAAGTTTCATACATATTTTTCACAACCTGTTTTGTATCTAATGACAAATGATTTCGACGCGACATAGTTATATTCTCGTAAAACAACTGTTTCGAAACGCACAGTAAAAACAGTTATTCAACACTGCCACTAAAATATTAGCCAAAATATTTATATGCCTAATGGTTAATACTTAAGAAATACCTGGCCCACCCCTGCCCTTATGAATAAATGGGTTTACCCAATAACAATAGGTAATAAAATCGTTAAAGGTTTATTGGGGTATGGTCCATCAAAAGCCATAACGATATACTTTGAGACAGACTATAGTCAAATTGATCTGTTTTGTAGCAAAATAAACCGCCCAAACAATTACCCAAGGGCGTGGAAGATCACATTCTTTGAGATCAAAATTAATTACAATTTAACTTACACTGCAAATAACTTTTGTTTACATTGGTATTTTATTTAAACATTAGTCATAATCCCTTTGGTCCTCATTTATGTATTAGTAAATCATCAAGTAAATAACATTAACCCAAGAGAGTTCGAATTTTGTAGAAAAATACTTGACTAAACAAAATTGTAACTGCTTCTTTAGTAAGCGTTATGATTTGAAAAGAGATTACGCTGTTAGGTTTGTCGTTTTATGTTAAAAAAACGGTAGTATTTTGTGTGTTTTATGTAGATCTGCTAACTCATTTGTAAATTTCTGAAGTGTACGAAACGTGAGTCTACGAAACAAGAAAACACCTCTCGAAAGCCGTTAAGTTTATCCAGTTAATTCAATAGCACCTTTTTTTATGAAGAACTAAGCAGACAATAAGAATCATGTACCAAATTATCATTAATATTAAAACCAAAAAAGTTACGATAAAGTAATATTAAAAAAATGAATACAATTGCCCGAAGCTACACCACTGGTCCAAAAAAGTAACAAAAGTTTATTATTAGAAGATATATTTTGCTCAATATTCCAACTGAGCCAAGTTTCATTTAAATTATAAATCCCGATTTAAAAGTTAAAGGAAAATTATAACTCTAAAAATTTTGCTTTCACACCATTTATCTTAAAAATGGAGCCGTTTTGGAGCTATGTTTATATAACATTTTTGTCTTATTTTTTGTCAAGAAATCTTCGGTTAAGCGATGGCATAGGTTTTTTAAATCACCCTGTATACAGAGTATTTTATTAAGGGTGGACAGGTAACACATCTCAGAAAGTAATAGTCGTAGGATATTGGTGGACGCTGGCTTTCGGCTTTAGCCATACAGCCAGTCCCAAGGTGTAAAAAATGATGTTGTTTGGTTTGTTATTTTGTTATTTTATGGGCAAGGGTGGATTTACGCAAAAAATGAGTAGTATGAAGCCTAGGGCGGCAAATTTACGATTAATATTAAAAAAATGTAATCGTAAATTTTATTGATATAATTAATAATTTTGCAGAAAAAAAGGTTTGAAGAAAAATGTTAGTATAGGGTTTTGCCTATAGTTAAATAATACATAGTTCAAAAAAATACATAGTTGTTTTACCATTTTAATTTATATTTTGCTTTTATATGTATTATGAAATGTGTTTGTTTTAAAGAATTGATAATTAATTTTCTGTATGATTTACTTTTGTTAAATTTGTTTATTAAATTTTTATAAGAATTACTAGTGAAGTTAACATTTTTTTTATGATAAATTTTTCGTTCTGATGTCCAAAAAATATTGATACATTAGGGAGGCAAAAAGTTAAATCCGGCTCTGTTTATGGGTGTTTATATTATTATTATTAATCATTAAATTATAATTAAATTAATGTTTAAAAATATTTTCTGTTTGTCATGGCATGCTCGACCACGAAAATATGAAAAATAAATTGTTTTTTTACAACAAATTTAGTAAAAAAAGTTCCTTTGACGATAACTTTTGAACGAATAAAGATATCGACATGCGGTTTTAAGGTTTTTTATTGAAATTAAATTTACTTTTTGTTTTTAATTAAATAATTAACCCATTTAATTTAAAATTAAAAAAAATCGAAAAAAGCCTTTAACTTTTTAAGTAGCGCTCTCTAGGGGGAGCAGTTTGCAAAATTTTGTTAAGGCAAACCAAAATTATAGGCATTTTAAGCAGTAAAACTTCTTTCATTTCTACCGCCCCTATTTTTCGCCCTACAATAAAATCGGATAAATCATAAAGAATTTTAGTAGCATTACTACGATAATATTTAATTTCTAACCTATATTGGGCTATTTTCAAGAAAAATGTGTACAAGACCATAGCTATTACGCCTCCTAGCTGTATAGTTAGGAAGTTGAATAACTTTTAGCAATTTCTTATGGTCGACTTCCTTAAGATTTTTTTTCCAGTCCTAATATCCTGTCACTACGACTTTAACTTTCTGAGATATGCTACCTGTCCACACTCTACTTTTAATTATTTTGTTAAATGTTAGTTTTTCTGAGAGGTTTAATATTTAGGTTTTTCTTTTATGTTAGGTTCTTGCAACTAGTAAAACGAGCAAGTCGTTAAACAGGTAATGTAAATATAGGCAATAATTTAAAATATTTTTTTCGATCGAAAAGACAACATCGCCAAACATTTACATTTCGTAGCGGACGATGAACTTTGGAAAAGGTACGACGCGTGTCGCCAAATAAATGCTGATACACCTTTATAAATAAGCTAATGGCTGCTTTATTTAAATCAAATTCTATCGGTTAAATTCCCATTAGATTATTTGTTTGAAGGTAGGTACCTACATAACTATAAGAAATATATAATTTAAACTTTAATAAATTGTAATTTATACCCAGATAAACGTACTTCCGGCTTATATTCTAATTCTGTTGTACATACAATTAATTAAAGTTTTTCTCATCTAAAAATATTATATTGAACAAAAACTAGATTATTTTATAAATATGCATGAGTGAATTTATTTGGGTTACAAGCATACACTAGTCAAAATGAATTAAGAATTCCTTATGAGTCATTCCATTAAAGTGGTTGTTTAATAACACTAAAATCTTGAACTTCCATTGTCTTTATTTGTTAATTGATACACAACGTTTGGGTTAGTGATGTATTTTTAACAGTTTTTAAGGAATAACTAAAAATTATTCTTAAACGCTACAACTTATATACCAGTCGAGGCAATGAAGCAATCAACCTCGGAAACTTTTGCACTAAGACGGATCTAAATGGGTTTTTTTTGCATCCGCTTTTTAAAATCATTGGAAAAAATGTATCTACAAATATGGCACCGGCGAACACCTGGTGCAACGGAACCTGGGCGTGGACGTCATCCCCGAGAGTTTTCCTGACACGATCGTGAAAAATAAACCAAAAATCGTTGTGGTCCCCGAACACCTGGTGCACCGGAACCTAGTCGTGGACATCATCTTCGAGAGTTTTCCCGACACGATCGCAAAAAACAAACCGCAAATCGTTGTGAAGGTGTTTTTTAGAGCGAATTCACATTGAAAACGACCCCCCGAACACCTGGCGCACCGGAACCTGGACGGAGACGTCATCTCCAGGAGTTTTCCAGTCACGATCGCAAAAAACAAACAGAAAATCTGTTTGGGGGATTTTTTGGGCGCTGATTCCAAATTTCACATCGAAATCGACCCTCCTGAACACCTGGTGCACCGAAACCTGAACGTCATCTCCGAGAGTTTTCCTGCCACAATCGCAAAAAACGAATCGAAAATCGTCTCATAATTTAAAACATTCATTGATGTGTAATTCTTGCTTGGAGCCCTTGAAAAGTTATTCGTGGGAATGACATCGATATCAAGGTAAAGGTTCTGGTGTGCACTAGATAGTTGGAGTATGGTCGCGTATGCTGGATTCGAGGAGGGCAGCTAAAAGACTTCTTAATGTGAATTTCATTTCATTTTTTGCAAATGTGACACCTGGAGATGACATCCACGTTCAGGTTCCGGTGCACCAGGTGTTCGAGGGTGTTCGCCAATGCCATATTTGAATTCAGCAAGCTAAAAAAACCCGAAGCAAAGTTTCTTCTCCTTTTCCGTGTGAATTTCGGAAGAAGCCCGAATTTGTTGGAAAATACTTTGAAGTTGAAGCTAATACATTTAAAGCCTTGTTTTGCATTTGTGGGTCTTTATTTAAATTTAGACTAAAAAATAAAATAATCCACAATTTACAATGTTTTTCATCGGTGTAACTAAGACTCTATATTTAACGACACCTACGATATAACTCTCCTAAGTGTAAATAAAATATTAACGTCATTTTTTAATTAATTGTAACTATAACCTGTAAACGTGATTGTTGGTTTTTGTTTAAAGATAGAAATAGTAAATGGCATTATTACATATTGTAATCTACATTATGCAATAATGTAACCTTTGTGTTTACACTTGTTAGTTAAATACGTTTTGGAAATTGGATAAACCAGTGCTAGGTCATTGTTAACTTGGTGTTTTTAATAATTATTCAGTAACAACTATTCATTTTTCATTTTTCCTGGCTTGGTATTCTTCACTTAAACACATATTTTTGAAAAGCGTGGGACTGCATCTCGGTATCTTCCCCGTTTTATGTCATCGCCCAAAATAATTTAGTCGACATGCTAAATTGTAATAAAATAATGATGTTACAATAAAAAATGGATGCTTTTTGTAAACAACAGTACAAAATGTTTTTTATTTAAATAATTATTACAAACTGCAGGGTTAGTAGGTTTGTTTAGTTCTTGGATAGAGTTTCCATCATCTAAATTCCCGGCGCGACGCCTAAAAAGCTTCAAAGAACTGGGATATTTGGGTAAAACCAAAGATAATACTACTACGGATAAGATAAACCATTCAATGCTATATTTTTGATACCCCTAATGGACTTTGGCTAAGGCGAGCCGATGTCCATCGAGAGATTTTCGCGCTGTGCATTTAAATCCTTGAACGAAAGTTAAACAGTGTTGCCGGCAGGCCTTTACTATTGGCGTGATGAAACGCGACTAGAAAATACACAACCCGTTTAGCCGCCGCTTTCGCTACTTCGTATTCCGAATAAGGTACAAGCGACAGACATTGGCAACGTCACACATGGTCTCGTACCTCGCTGGGGCAAGGGTTACCGACTTAATTTTATTCGCATTTACGGAAGCATTGATATCTCCGAACTGATTCAGAGCGCCCCATTTAAATGAACCATCTATCCGTAGTAGTATTATTTTTGGTAAAACTAAGGTTTTTGGTCCGATAGGCATTAAAAAATATATTTTTACAAGAACATTATTTTCATTTTTTATTCGTTTACTCAGCTTGTTTGCTATTTATTTTCAGTGTTTGACAAATTGGCAGAATTAAATTAAACTACAGCCGAGACTACAGCTCAACAAATAAAATAGTTAAATAATTAGATACCTACTTACAAAACTCTACATTCTTCTCTTTCTGAGGTAATCTGGTCATAAAAATAATTTAAAACTTTGCGAGGAATTCTTTTTGCATCAAATTAAAAACAAACAGATGTGAAAATTCAATGTTTCAATTTTGGCCATTAACAATTCATTGTAGATGTACAGGGTCCTTGATTATATTTACGTGGCTTCTGGAGCCTTTATTTTTGAAGACAGAAAAAATATTTTTTTATAAAAATTGTAGGTTTGTTTCCATATTATCTTTTGAAATTATCAGTAAAAAAATATCGCAATAAAAAAATGGAAAAATATAGGCAACTTCAACTTTTTTAAATGGAACACCCTGTATATTATGCACTACAATAAAAGATATTTTTTTCTGATTTCAAAAATATATACATTGATGGTATTTGGATGAACCATTTTTGAGATATTTAAGCTTAAAATATCAATAAATTGAAAAAAATATTATATTATTAGTATCAAGAAGGCTATGAAAACAATAAAATTGTTTTAATAAATTTGACGTATTGATATTGTAAAAAGTTGAAATTTATCATTTTAACTATTAAAAGTATTTTGTAGTGCTTTTTTGTCGATGGGCTGAAAAACAAAAATCGCTATTATGCGTCTTTTTTATGGTAACAATAATAATGTGACGACAGTGCAAAGGGAATATAACTTATTATATCCTTAACAACGGGTACCATCTATAGATTCTATTAAATACATAGTAAGAAAGTTTATTGAACGAAAAAGCCTTAAAATGAAGAAAAGGGCTGCAGCACGAAATGAAAACAAAGTTTTGGATATCCTCATTTTTCCAAGATAATTATTATAATTTTTCTATTGGACTAGCATTAAATACTTTTAATAATTTTAGAAAATCCTGAAATATCAATTTTGGATGCGGCATCTGAACTTAATAAAACAGATTATAAAATTTATTTAATTTTAAAATTTTACAAATTTTATCCTTATAAATTTATGTCCGTTCAGAATCTTCCTGAACAAAACATGCATGACCGACCTAAGTATGCATTGGAAATAGCTAGGTTTACTCGTATGCAGCAGGATCCAAAGTTTTTAAATAAAATTCTATTCACCGACAAGTCTTTCTTCACTTTAGCACTCTACTAAATCACAAAAAACATTATTGGTCCAGAGAAAACCCTCACCAAATTCAGCAACATAACAATTTTATTGTTTCCATGGCTTTCTTGATACGAATATGAAACTTTCTTGCAATTTATTAATAATTTAACCTAAAATATCTCAAAAATGGTTCATCCAAATATCATCAATGTATATATATTTGAAATCAGAAAATAAAGATCTTTTGTTGTAGATAAATAATATACAGGGTGTTTCATTTAAAAAGTTGAAGTTGCCTATTTTTCCATTTTATTCATACTTTTTACTGATAATTTCGAAAATAATATGAAAAAAATCCTACAATTTTTATATGAAACATTTTTTCTGTCTTCAAAAATAAGCCTCAAGTAAATATAATCAAAGACTCTGTAAATAAAGATACTTGGACTTATTAAAAATATAAGAAAATGGCCCAAATTGAAACTTTGAATTTACACGAATAAATGATGTGCGAAAAAAGGCCGAATTTTACCCACCTCCTTTAATTATAATTTTAGGTTCTATAAAATAAACTACATAATATAAACAAATCGTACGTCTTAGTTACCTAGGTTAGGTATGTACTTAAAACCCTAAACTATTAAATGTAAATTAAAAATAAATAACTATTAAGTACTTATTTTGGTAGCGCTGAAGTTTGCTTAATTGCGGGTTACGATTACGAATAAACAAATTTTAAGTAAGATTTGTTTGAATTTATTGCTTACCATCCAATTAATCGGGGTTTCCTGGTTTCACCTTCCGTTCGGCTCTCGGATGTTATCCAATTAGAACAAATCCGGGAAATCGTGGACGGATGGCAGCCCTACGGTTGGACCTCGTACGTAAAAATTATAATAAAATAAATGGGTGTTTGCTCAAACAGCATTTTTTTGATAGAGTATAATACATTGGGTTTCTTCCAACCCCGCAAAAAACCGTTTATTTTACGGTCAGGCGCAAGCCCAGTCAAATGAACCACGGTGATTTATTGGATTGGGCTTACGCGTTACCGTACAATAACTGGTTTTGTTGCGGGATTAGATTTAAGATTATGTTGATTTAATTTTTGGGTTAAACGAATATATCTTTTTTGGGATTCCTCTTTTTATAGTCCAGGAAACGAACCATTTTGCCTCTCAATTTTTTTAAAATTCATAGAATGACTTGAAATTTTGACAGTAGGTAGTGAATAGTCCAAGGATCAAAATCTATACCATGCTAAGGGCACCTTTACCTTGGGGGTGGTTGCCAAACCATCTCGGGGGTGGAATTTTTTTATATTTTGACCACAGAAATCGATAGAAAAATGATGTCTAAGCAAAAAAATGTTCTATGCATTTTTTTTTTTAAAATGCATATTTTTCGACTTATTCGCGATCGATTTTTCGTCGATAAAATCAACGTTTTTAAGGGGTTTTTTGGAAATAACTCGATAAGTATGCATTTTATAAAAAAATGTAAATAACAAAATCGTAGCTTTTAAAAAACGAATAAAATGTTTTTTTTTTGTAATAGCTGTGGGACCAATACAAACCAAGTTGTGGTTTCTTAAAGGTTAGCTGTTAGTCATCAAACACAAAATTTCAGAGTTCTAAAGGCAAATAACGCAAAATCTACGTAGTTTTCGAGGAAAATAAATAATAACTTTTTTGAAGCATTTGCAAAGACGTTTCTAAAAAAGGGTACATATCATAAAAATTGAGTGACTTATGATTATAATAAGGTTAGATCAACATTTTCTTGAGTGCAAAAATCCTCTAAAACAACCCCCTAACTACCACCCTAATAAAAATGAGTCGTAGCCCTTTTTCAATTCTCTTTATCTATGTATCATAAATACATTCCAAAATTTTTACCAATTTAAATTGATTAATTTTGAAAAAATGGAACTGCAAGTGAAAGTAAAATTTCAGAATTTTCATAAAAAATGACCTCTTCTTCAAAATAACTCAAAAACTAAGGGAGATACGTAAATATTACTAAAGTATTAAATTGTAGCTTTTCAAATTACAAAAATTTTGCTTTTTTAAAATTTACTCTTGACGCATATTAAGTGAGATACGAGTATAAACGTTTAAAACGCGTGTGTATAGACGAGCACTACCTTGTTTTAGCCCTTTATACTCACCTCTTTAAAAAAGTAAGAGTTTTAAACAGTTTTAATATATAGGACCTTATAGGTCTTGAAAAAACCAACAAAATGGTTTTTTAAAGAACTTTTTATAACAAAAACTAAAAGTTATGCTTAAAAAAACAGTTTTTGAGCATTTTTAAAGCAATTAGATGCATCTTTTAAAAATCCGCGGTTTTGTACTATTTTTGGCATTGCAATATTGTAAGGGGAAAATTTTTAAGGATTAAAAAATAACAAAATTAAATTAGTTATACTTTTAAGCTGTCAGATTTTTTAATTACAACTCTGTTACAGTATGTTAATTTTTCTAGGGTAAACAACTTTTTTTAATAAATCATAATAAGGGTTGATTTTCAAGGGTCGAAATATATTAAATAATGTTTTGAAGAATTAAATACGTATTTTTCAATATATATGAGCCTAATTTTATGTGACTTACCTAAGCTTTAATATGAAAGTTTTAAAAGTTTTTGCAATAAGGCATAGTTTTCACCCCAAAAATAAAAAGCAACCTTTAGCATAATGGATATTTTTAAGAGGAAGGTAAGTTAAGCTCAATCATTTTAAATTTTAGGGTAAATATATATTTTTTTTAATTATAAGAGGGGTTCATTTTAAAGGGCTCAAATACTTCAAAAAAAGTTTCAAAGAAACAAAATACTACTTTTTTAACTTATTTGAGTAAAATTTTACTCGACTTAAAAGCTTTATGTGTAGTTTTATAGGTTTTAGCAATAAAGGGTATTTTTCACCCCTAAAAAATAAAGAGCGCCATCGGCATAATATAGATTTTGAAGGGGAGGGTAAGTTAAGCTTAATCCCAAATTTTCATGCAAATCTATACATTTTGAAAAAATTGCGAGGTTTTGTACTTTTTCTAGCTTCGTATTAAATTGTGGTTCCATTGGTTTGCTACTTATGTTTGTAGTGTCTGTGAAGTAGCAAGCTAATATTTATTTAATAAAATAAAGAATGTACGTTCCTAATTAAATAACATGAATTAAATATAGCATGGGTTTAATTACTAGAAAGAATTTTGTTATTATCTCGGTCTGTAATATCGCAAAATTTCTTGTATAATTATTAGGTTCCAGCTATTTATTTAATTGAAATTCACAAGCTCTTTAGTATCTTATTTATATTTTACAGCTTCTTTAAATATTTTAATTATATAGGTTCATAATGTTTTAAAAATTGAAATAAAAAATGTTTTCTTTATACAAAATAATCATAAAAAAATCTTTAAGCACCACATAACACCTGCGGTATGAATCAACCCGCATAGCTGCATATGGGGTCAAGCAATCAGAGTTTGAATTCCAATGAATAATGATTAGATATGATGTCATTCGAATTCCACGTTCAAATTTATTCTCCTTTGCACAGATTGTCGTTGTCCACAATTCGAGAAAAATGTTATGTTAGTAATATTAGTAAACGGGCGGATGTAATGATGCCATGGATTTATCATATACGGGCTTTTTCAATAAAAAGCTTTGTATTCCTTTTACTGGGTAAAGAAGTATCGAGAAACCAAAAATAATATTTATTTTAAATTAAAAAGTTAAAGAGTATTATATGTCTTTAATTGCCGTATTCCTGTCAGAAATAAAATATTTCTTTGAGTCGGCTTGTTACCACTTCTTTGCAGGCAGAGCTGTCGCAATTACTTTTAAAAAGTAATTAAATTACAATTACCAATTATTCTTCTAAGTAGTAGTAAATTACTCTTACCAATTACTAGCATGTTTGTTAAAAGTAATTCAATTATCAATTAAAACTAAAAGTAATTGAATATTTTAGCAATTACTCTATTTAAATTACCACATATATTGAACACGATACACTAAACAAATAAAATATTTATACTGATTTGCATCATACGCGCACGTCACACTATTCAAACTCTCTTGGCAAGTTCAACATTAAATGACTCTAAAATAAAAATTTCTTTATCCTATCCAAACATCAACAGATTTTTTCACAAAAAGCATAAAAATGGTGGCGGTAAGCATCAATCGAAAATACTAAATCAATGCGGAGGCGGAGTTCGCCGGATTCAAAGCGGCCCGCCGTGTTTCAAAATGCTCTTTCTGGCTGGCCAAAATACCAGCAGTTTTTTGGTAAAGAAATGAAATTGAATTTTTCATGGTAATTCAATAATTTATTATGTAATTAAATTAATTTCTAAGTAATTCAATTACTTAATAAGACATCGAATTACTTTCTAAGTAATTAAATTATTTGGGAATCGGGAAAATCACTTACCAATTACGATTTCATTATCCTATTAATTGATAATCCAAATACAATTACTTTTTCGGAAAGTAATTGAATTACAGTAATCTAATTACTAAAGTAATTGAATACGATTTTTCAATTATTCTAATCTAATTACCGACAGCTCTGTTTGCAGGTATCCTAAAGTTGATCGCTTATTTTTGGTCCTAACTGTTTTTTTACTTTGGTCGTTTTTTACCTAGTGTATTTATTGAATGACTAGATAATTTATTATTACTCATTGATAAGAATAAACAAAGAATTTTTTACTAATAATGATGTAATATGTTTTTTTAGTACTCTTTCGAATCATTATTGTCGTTACCGAAGATAAATATTTTTTCAAAAAAAAATCTGTGATCAAAAGTTCTAAAATCAAAATTTGACCAGCTCTGACATGATGCATTTCCTATCTATTGCAATAGAAATGGGCTTAGAAATTTTAAGGTAACATTTTGCTAATCTTTTTGGATAAATGTTTGATATTTTTGCCTTATAGTACTTTCAATTTCGTTTTGTTCCGTATATTTTTTGCATATGGCTCTAGTATGAGTTTTTTCTTCAGGTTTGTTTGATTTTTCCATATAATGTTGCCAAATAGAGTCTCTTTTTTACTGCTTTTATGGTAACTTATTATAATTTTTGTCTATTAGTAAACGGGCGAATGTAATGATGACATGGATTTGTCATATACGGGATTTTTCAATAAAAAGTTTTGTATTCCTTTTACTGGGTAAAGAAGTATCGAGAAACCAAAAATAATATTTATTTTAAATTAAAAAGTTAAAGAGTATTATATGTCTTTAATTGCCGTATGCCTGTCAGAAATAAAATAAAATATAAAAAATAAATACAAAAAAAGATGAAAATTACTTATCGGTTCGCGCGTCGTATGTTTTTTATATCGGTTGTGACTTTTCTTGTTTTAACAGGAATTTGCAAAACAGCGCTGTCCCGATTTTACACTTTTGCGATCAAACTTGAACAATATGCACCATTGCCAGAGACTTTTCTTGTTCTGACAGGAACCTGTAAGACAGCTCCGCCTTGTATTTTGCACTTTCGCGAAATATGTATATAATATATAATATTGACTATTTTAGGCAAGAAATATATTAATTAAAATTAGTACCTGGAGAAATAAAGTGTTAAAAACCACAATTTGTATTTTTTATGCAAAAAAAAATAAAAATAAAAAATATATTTTTTCAAAAAAATCAAGATTTTCGCAATTAAAAAAATCATCATTTTTCTATTAAAAAAAATGTTTTTCCAACCCTGACACTAACACAGTGAACTATAAGTATACCTAAATAGTTTACGATTTTATACAGCTTGTTTGTGGTTTTTGGCTGCGATCCGTCCGGGATTTTCCGGATTCGTCCTGGTTTGGAGGGCTACCGGAGTCCGTTCCCAAGGGGACACCGGACACTTTTTGTGTTAAGTTAAACCCGATTAATTGGAAAATAAGCCATAAATTTAAACAAATCTTACCTAAAAGTTCATTCCTAATTGTATACCTCATCCAAGTCAACTTCTGGGCTCGAAATATAATCAAATGCCACTCGCCACCACTGCGGGTCACCCACTCTGCCCAGTATTTTATTTGTTGTGCCACTTTTGTCAAACATTGTTAAATAAATCGCAAACAAACTCTTTAAACACATTTATTAAAAAAATAAATTTTTAATTTTATAAAAAAGATTTCAGGGGTATCTGGACACAAGTATCCAATTTTAAAAAAAGTTTTTGTCCCACGTCCGCAATTTAGGTGATGACGGTTTTTTGTTGGCTTTGGGCGCAAGGTAAGGCATATGTGTTGAAAAATGTAATAAATGTTAGATCTTGTATGCATAGTATTAATCTTATATCTATAAATAATTGTATATTAGTGTGTATTGTCATTATTAAAGCCAGATTCATTTATTATTATTAAAAACTCATATTTATATAAAATTCGTATAGAAAATGTAAGGCGTGTATCAGTTTTGTTTTAACAAGAGACTCCCTCTCTCTCTCTCTCTCTTTCGTGCCATTGATGTCTTATTGATATTTTTAGTTTAATGTATAACTTAAGGGAGTGGCAAACATTGTAATATTTATGCAATATAAAATGGGCGTGATGACAGGTTTTTATAAAACTATTTTATGATGTTCAAAAGTATCTGCTATTGTCAAAAAATATATTATATTTGCCAAAAAAGGTTGGTAGGAAAACAATATGATTTTCATTTTAAGTTTTAAATTGCCGACATGGCATCGCTGGTGACGTCACGTATCAGCAAACGGTAAACATTTTTTTTTAGTATTTTGTATTTTATTTAAACAATTAATTCTTAAAGTTATAAGTGGTTATTATTATTGCCTGTGGTTTAAAAAGCTTGCAAGATTCAATGATTACATTTAAAAAATTAAATAAATAAAACTTATTAAGCGTTTTGTTTTTTACCGACGAATCACACAACACTTTGGTATATTAATAGATACGCATTATCTTTCCACAATGACACTAGAACTTTTAGAAAGTCAGTTACACTGATTTTTTTTAACATTTTTTTGTGCTGAAATCACAATTCGCTATACAATAGTAACCCTTTTTAGTCCCCTGAGATGCATCTGTAACTGCCTCTGCATTAAATTTTTCTGTATTGGTTTGCCACTTTTAACAAAAATTTTATAGGACTTTTTGCTCATAGGACACTGGATTTCAACTATGCCACCATTTTTACATATCCCATCAGGTTATCCCGCTAGCATAGGATAGTTTTGCATAAGTTCATATTTTTTTTAGTTTCTGTTCAGGTTTGGTGCTAACAATCTTTGTCACATTTTCCAAGATTCTACCTCGTTCCATAGCCGGTGTATCTGAATTTTTTCTTTTGATAACTCAAAACTAAGCAGTTGATCGCACCTCAAAGCGCTTAAGAAGAACAGATAAACAGTAAAGGTGAAGATGCTGTTAAAGTCTTTCGCATATACCTACCTAGAGGCGGATTTATCGCGATAAGTCTGCCTCTAGGTAGCTCAAGGATTGAAATGTAAACGACATCAATAATATATAAAGATACGTGATAATATTTAATATATTTTAAAAATAAAAACGTTTTTTATAACCCATAAATGCCATTTCATATGAGAAATACAAAATATTAGTAATTTTTCTATGTGGTCATCATGCCTTTTGTAAATACTTGCTCGTTAAAAAGTAAAAAAAATAATCCGTTCTTAAGAAACCATAATATAAAATATTATATGCTTTCATGACTATATCAAATAAATATGCATTTAATTTAGATTGATTAAGTTGTTATGTTAGTAAATATTTTGCAAGTAAAATACGATTAGCGTAACTTGTAAATGTTTTGGCATATACGAGTAGATAGATAACATTTTAATGTAGTTTAGTTTTCAGGAATTTATATTACAGTTTTTACTGAAACCTTGAAATTCTGATATGTATATATTTTATGTTTTATTGCATCAAGTTGGCAAATTGCCGTTAAAATTGTAGTAGAAAGATAAATAAATAGTGGACAACTGTAGCATTATTTTGTTCACAAAAATTTTGGTCATATTGTACCATACTTTAATTTAACACAAGTAGACAATCTATATTATTACCTATCTAATTGTATTTTATTTGATATAAGGAAGAAGAGTAGTGATTTCTGCTTCACTAATTGCATTTACTACTGATTTTCACAATCGGAGTTTAAACTGACAGGTTTAACAATTTTTTGGGATTCTGTAGAATTTGTAACAACTAGGAACTTTTTTAATTATGACGTGTCAATCCGTTTTTGTGTCCCATTATTATAGCTAAAGGGTGTCTCAACAAGAGCGCCGGATTTATTATTAAACAAAACACACTTTTTTTGTGAATGTAGCAAATATTTATATTTCACCTTGAAGAGAATATTGCGATTAAACATGAAATACGACCTCCGGCAAATGACCACGACGAGACCTCTGGCAAACAGTCATTATCTTCAAAAAAATCTGGATAACGTTTTCGCATACCTGTGGCCCTATTTCAGCAATAACGCGCCTTATCCCTTCTTTTAGGCGTCCAACAGTTTGCGGCTTGTTCACATACACATTTTCTTTAAAGTAACCCCAAAGAAAGTGTTCGCGAGCTGTGTGGCAGGTCGCACCGTCTTGTTGGAAAAATAGATCACCCACATTAATTCGAGCCAGTTCAGGCCACAAAAACTCGGTTAACATTTCGCGATACCGCACACCATTAACAGTTTTCATTTCCAGCCGCATTTTCGAAGAAATACGGTCCAATCACTCTGCCAGCCCATAATTCGCACCAAACAGTTACTCGCGGTGGATGCATTGGATTTTCCAGTATCACACGAGAATTTTCAGCACTCCAAATTCTGCACTTCTGCTTATTCACATACCCGTTTAGCTGAAAATAATGTTTTCTTCGAAAAATCCACATTAATTTGGTGGTGCTCCAACACCCAATCAACGAATCCACGGCGCTGCTCATGGTCCCTTGGCTTGAGTTCTTGTATCAGTTAAATTTTCTACGCGTGCAAATGCAGATCTTTTGTTAAAATTCGTTGCAGGGTGGGTCTGGTAATGTTTAATTATTAACCACGATGCTATATAGAAGTGCATGGATTATCAGCCACACTTTCCTTTACTGCGGCTATGTTTTCGATGGATCGACAAGGACGGCGACGAACAGGAGTCTTCTCATTCATCAATGTGAATTTCGTCTCAATGTTTTTTAATTGATTGGTGAACTGTCGACTTATTTAGTGCATTGTGCAAAAACTACACGTAACCTGTTTCCGCAAAACTTACCATTTTTGTAGTGAGTTTTCACAATAATTAAACGTTGTTTGTCTGAATAGTGCCCCATAACTTTTAATCGCGTGATCTGTACATGACAGCTGTCAAAAAATAAAAATTGAATTACTCGCCCAAACAAAATGGCGGCAAATTCAAATCCGGCGCTTTTGTTGAGACACCCTTTATATTCCAGTTGGGATTACTTGCCTTGATATCCTC
The DNA here is from genome assembly GCA_019359885.1 of Listronotus oregonensis. NCBI lineage: Eukaryota > Metazoa > Arthropoda > Insecta > Coleoptera > Curculionidae > Listronotus > Listronotus oregonensis. The sequence goes on from JAHBCN010000289.1 coordinate 148,660, forward strand.
CAGAAAATAGGACCGCTTCGGTCCAGGTTCCGGGGTACAGCGAACTATGTTTAAATATGTTCTCGTTGGGATTATTCGCCTTGATATCCTCTAGAAAATGGGACCACTTTGGTCCAGGTCCCGGAGTCCCGAGTTATAGCCTAATACCAAAAAAAAAATCAATTTGTTTCAAACCTTTTTGACCACCCTGTGTATAATAAATTTAAAATATAAATCAATAACTTCCCACTCTGTGTTTACAATAATAAAAAAGCGGCATTCTAATTGTTGGAAAGTTTATTATTGGAAATATTTTTTGAGTCTTTAATTACTTTTTAGAAAATTTTAAATAATTAAATTTTAATATTTGTAGTAAAACATCTAGTAGTTGAATAACTTTTTTTTGTAAATTCAAGTACCAAATACGAAACTTTATAGAGTATTTATGAAACTAACTAAACCCTAATTATATACAATATTACCAATAGGTAAAACTTTTTGTTTTACAAAATTTATCAATTTAAAAAATCTTGATTTATCGAAAGAAAGCGGTAAATGGTCTGTAATTTTTTAAACTCGATTAAAGTTTTTCGGGTAGATAACATCCTCAGGTCATTTCGAGATAGTATCGTTTTTGTAATAAATGGTATCGCGCTAGATTCAAAGCGCCCTACACCATTTAAATCTAAGATGTGTTAAGTATATGGTACTATTATAATCGCCGCTCTACATTATAACTTAATTATTAGTTTTCCTTTATTTTATAATTATTTCACTCTTCACCCAATTAGTATGGACTTGATATACTCAAGGACATAGTTGTCGTCATCAAGAAATTGAATAACTGTCTTTCTGCTTTGAACGTCCAATAAGTGACCGCGCTGGAATTTCTCCAATGCCGAGCCGAAAGGTGCACCTATGCTTTTCCTCTTCGGTACAAGAGAATCTGGGACATCCGAGGTCACTTACTTCATTGTAGCACTGAAATGGCAACAAAACAGTGCCGTCCCAAAGAAATTTAATAAAGAGTGTTCAGCATAGCCGGTAAAAACAATGAAAATATGTTTAATTTAATTTGGAAGGTTTTGAATAATTCTGTATTTTGCATCTTCTAAAAATCCCGGTGGATCTTTTTCGTAATACCTACCCCACGGAAATCGGCCAAAAAGGGCCCAAACTGCACAAAAAGTTGTATACTAGTGAAAATAGTTCAAACGTAGAAAACAGTTTTGGATATTTATCATTTTTAATAATTTTACAACGCAGAAAATTTTGTTAATAACTTCTACATAGGGATAATTTAGACAAATTTAAAAGCCCTTAGTTCTTGTCGGTCATGGTTAGTTAAAGCGGCTTTTTATTTTTCCCAATTATATTTCAGACGTTATAAATCACTAAAAGTAGGAACAGTAAACTTTTCCGTTTAGGCTTGCAATTCCGCTCTCGATGAAGAATGAAATCGTCGACTGACCGGTTCAGTGACCAGAGAGTTTTGATGTTTGTTTACACCCATTATAGCGCACCTGTCAATATATTATTGTGTTTCTCCAATGTTTTAGAGTGTGTTAAACAAACTCCTATACTTTTTTTGACAATTTGACATGTTTTTATACGATTTCTGTGGGGTGGGTATAACGAAAAAGGTCCATCTTGGTATATTTAGTAACATTTTTTATTGGACATTTGAGAAGATATTAAATTTATTTTTAGACATTTTTATTTTAAAAGGCGTTTAAAAGTCTTTGGTCTCTATTATTTATATAAAAAAATCAAATATCTAAGTCCTACATTCTGGGCTCTACCCAATTTGCAAAATTATCAATTTTTCCAACCGACATCGGATTGCAAAACTATCGAACCGATTATAACGAAATCTGGCAAGATCTTTTATCATAGCATGTAGTTTTATCTGGTCAAATATGAAGGCTTTTAAAGGAATCTTAACGGTCCCAACAAATAATGCAATAAACTACAATGTTCTGCCTTTTTTGTTTATTACTATTTTGCAACAAGCGTAATACATTTTGCGATTTCTAATCAATCCTATCTTGTAGGAAATTTAATTAGAAAACTTCGCTCTTACTACAAGTTCCCTCTACAGCCAATACTTACAAAGTTATGACGTTTTTTCAATTTTTGCTCATTTTTTGATTATTTAAAGCCAATGTGTGAAACATACAGATGTGGAAAATTCAAAACCGAACAGAGGGATAAAGTGTAATGTATCAAACAGAAACGGACAACCCCTTTAACTGCGTGAAAGAAGTGAGACAAAACTTCGCAATGTGTCGATGCTTTTATTAAGCGCTGTTTCGAACGGCGAAGACCGGCGATTCTAGGCGCATACGGCCCGCTCCCGCCTGCATATTTATTACCCCTTATCATAAGTTAACCTTCGTCGAGCGTAGGCAGTTTAAGCTATTTTAGCGCGTATGTCTTAGTTTAAATTCGATCTGACTCTGTTTTGGTGGTTAATTTGTTTTTTTTTTTTTTACTTGCCGAAACGTCCATGTTCGGTTTTGAAAATTCCACACCTGTATATCGATTCTTGTAATATACATTTTTTGAAGGACTTCCAGCAAAAACAGGCCTGCCACCTCGTACATCCCAAGTGGCAAATATGATTTGTAAGTTATGTCGGCTTTATCTCCGAAAATTTTGAAAAGTGGGGCGTTTTTATTGTGGCTTGCGTTAAATATGTTTAGGGTGTAGGTCTGGGTAAAAGACCCTTCATTTTTGTAGGCCAGTATAACTATAACATTTTACTCTTATTTATCTGGCAAGTTGTGGAAAAATCATCCGGATATTTATTAATTACATAAATATCATGAATTTGACATGTTGAAGGTGTAGGCAAAATGTCCCAATATTTTCGTAGGTTAATATATTTTTTGATGTTTGCATTCTAAAATCTTATAAGTCAAGTAAAGAAGATAGGGTTATTCTTTAATTTACCTATACTTCGTTAAATTGACATGTTTGACGCATGCCACATCAAAAACGTCCTAATTAGGGTTGCCAGATGGAGGACATGTCCTCCTTTTCCATATTTTGTTTTCCCGATCCTCTCTTACCTATCGTATGCCCTCCTTTTAATATACGTCTTTAAAAAGAGTGGATGACGTTGCTGAAAGAGGACGAAAACCTAAAACATGACGATTTAGTTCCATGCATTGAGTTCTTAAGCGCCAGAGGTGTAGAGATTGACGATGTTAAACTACATGATCAGTTTTGTAACCTGATTTTATTTCTTAAATTGAAATCAGATGGTGATCCTGATGACAAATATTATGATTTAAAGTTGCATGAACGAGTAGATAATTTACTTTCAAAATGCTAAAATCATTGAATGTTTCTCAGAACTTTTTAAGATCTGCGAATTTTATTTTTGTATAAGCAGACATAACGCGAATGTGAAGTGTTTTCGCTGATTAATACTCGGTGGAGCAAAGACTAAGAGTGAAGTCAGTAAAATCTTTAACTCTTGTTTAATACAACTTTAAAAACATGTCTTGAAGATTTTTATAAATATTTGTTAAAAAAATCAAGATCTTGCAAGAATTGGAAGCTCAGCTAAATATGATTAGAATAAAGTAAATTGGATAAAAAATAATAATTTAATTGTAAATGTCCTTTTTTTTAAAGAAAGTCCTTCCTTTTACTCATCAGCCCTCCTTAATCAAATTATCATCTGGCAACCCTAGTCCTAATTCTCAGAATTTTCGAAGTAAAAAAGTTGTAGGTTATGCTAAAATGAATTAACTTACGAAGTGTCAGAGGAATATTTTATTTCAATTTAAAGCTAGGACCTATACCTATTGGTCTAATCATAAACATAAAAGTCAAATTTAATTTTTAATCCTTTTTTTGATAATATTTTGTTTACTTCTATAATATGCATATGAGCATGCAAAAAAATTAAAATAGAACTCATCATGATAATTTTTAATAGATAATACGAGAGGACCGGCACTGAACTACGTTCATCCTAGATGAAAGTCCGGGATTCTTCTCATGTCCGATAATGATGGCAAGCGGCGTGGCAAACCTTCACCATTGTAAATAAACTATAATGTCGATTTAATCGCTCGAAGTAACCAACAAGACCTATTTTTTCTTGTATTCAAAAATATATTTTTTTTAACCTAGTAACTTTTTATTTTGCGTACGAGTCAAAAATATATTATGATTCTTTTGCTACAGATTATTGAACACAGGTTCGTAATAAATAAATATGAAAGGACCAGTGTTTATGAGATCAAACATGGTAATTTGTTACAAAAAAAACCATCGTTGGTAGAGTCTGAGTAACTGGGATCTTTTACTTATTTTTGATATTGGTACTGGTTGGTACTACTTTTTTTCTAAAATGTGAGTATACTGATTCCATTTTTCGTATACTGGTAGCGTAAAGATGATAGATCTAATACACTATTCTTATTATGTTAATCTTAACTTTAGGTACGAAGTTTTTTTATAATGTAAAAGTTGCTAAAACTTTTTATTGAATTTTCATTTAATATATAATATTTAGAGATTAAGATTAGGCAAATTTTCCTAAATATCTCAAATAATTTTAAAATTATACGGGGTATTAATTAAGTATGTTGTTAAACTGAAGTGTGATTCTTTACTCACTTTGGAGACAAAGAATTCGTATGTACAGGATGTGGAATTATTTATTAAAAATATGTCTTTCCTAGACGCAAATTAGTATGCCGTTTAAAGGTTTAAACTTGGTGACAATTTGTAATTCTTTTTACAAATGAATAATTTAAACTAAAAATTTTTTGTTTGATTTTGCCAGGGGCGTGTACATAAGTAACGCCCGAGGTTTATTTACGAAAAATATGTAGTAAACCACTTTTTTTAATCTCACAGGATTTTGTGATTTAGCAATTAAAACTACACGAAAGTCATCTCTTGAGTTTTTTCGTTTAGACGGTAAAAATAATAAAATGGTTAACATTATTTATCACTGCAATGCTTTGAAAGTAACGAAAAAAGTAAGAGTGCGATGAAAGGAAAAATACAGTCCTGGCCATTCAAGTCCCTGATTTAAATCCCTTAGATTTTTCCTTTAGTCCGTCGTTTATGAAACTTCACCCAACACTTGAAAAAGAATTAGGCTGACGGATACGGCATTTATGTGGCAAAAACTACATATGCATGGAATATTTAAGCGTGTTTGACAATTTGTATTAAAAGAATTGCAGTTGAAGATGGAACTTTTTAGCAACTATTAAAAGTAAGAGTTATTTATTGTTATTTTTTCCAATTTTTTAATAAAAATTACATTTGTTGTTTCCTAAACGTATACATTTTTCGTTTTTGTCTATTAGTTTGGTCTTCTAATAGTTTTATGAAAAGAAAATTAATAGAACCACGGAAAAGCAAGTTTATGTAGAGGCTTTTTTGTGTTATAGATTATTTACATTTCCTACGCCACCGACGAGATCCAAATTTTTGTTTTTAATGAAGTCCGTTTAATTTCACACAGTTACTAAATTAAAATAAATCAGTATAAAATAGAAATAAGAAAAGATTTTAATTAAATTGCTATAATAAATGCATAATATGCATGTCAACTTTATTATTTTTTTATTTTTTAAACAGTTAATCTGAGCAAAAACATAAGAGATGACTTTCGTGTATTTTAAATTGCTAAATCATAAATCCTATTATATTGAAAAAGTTTTCTACTACTATATTTTAATCAAATATCAAACGTTACCCTGTGTACAAAACCCTGCAAACAAACAAATTTTAGCTTAAAATTATTTTCCTGTAAAAATTGCAAACATTACCAAGTTTAACCTTCATAGTAATTTGCGTGGTTATTTGGAAACACATTTAATATTTTACACCTGTATAATAAAAACAAAGCCGTGTAGGACCTAACTTTATATAAACTTTTTCTGTTAAAATTAAGAAGAAAAATAATAGCCCCAAGTTTTACCACCATACTTATTAACACCCTGTATATAGAACGTCGGCCTTTCCACTCAGTAGTTATTTTCGGAATACTAAATTTAAGTAATATCCGGATACGGTTAGTCTTTGGTTTAATTCTAACCGGTCAATGAGCCTTAAGTGGTTAATATAAAAGTTTTTCAAATTTTTAAGCTCCACCTTAAGTTTGCATCATATTTCAAATTATTTTGGCAACACCGTAAGAAGGCCGACACTAAGTTTCACGGATCCTCCACGACGGCATGTTGTAGCGACCATCTCGCTCACAGCGAGCAGCGCCTACTTAACGGACATCAACCTTCCAAGGTCACTGCTCGTCTGCTATGCGATACGCGATGCGGATCATATTTAAATTAGCGACAGTCACTTGCTCCTCTTTTGCACCGGTCCTCCGGATTCGGATTTGATCTTGCTCTACTTTTGAACGATCCGTTGTTTTGTTGCACCGTCGTTGTCGGTCGCCCGCATTGTTTATGAATGGAATTTGGTATTGTGTGTATTTGTTGCCTGAGTGTGTAGAAGTGTCTTTAAATAATGTAAGACAGTTCAGTTTAAAATAAAACACCATTATTGTAAAATTTACAAATATAATACAGGGTGCGGCAGTAACACTTCCTTTTTTCAAAATTTAATAAAACGCTTTGCATGAACCAGAAAGTTTTAATTTGGTTTTTACAATGTTGGTACATACCTAAAGTTTTGTTTTACATAGCTTTGTAGAGCAAACCACGTAGGTGACGTCCCCCATTCTCGATACATTTAGTAAACCGATTTCTGGCGTGGCAGCATAACTTCCTTTTTTGATCAGGGGCGATTTGCAATGGCCGGCACGAACTCCCGATTTATCCGCTTGTGATTTTTTTCTATGGGGTTTTTTAAAATCCCGTGTTTATGTGAACCGTCCAAGGACCCTTCAAGATTTAAATAACAACATCCGGGAAGAAATTGCCAACATAACCCTGCTATGCTTGAAAGAGTCATGAGAAGGGCCAGAAATCGGTTTATTCAAGGTATCGAGACTGGGGGACATCACCTATGTGATTCGCTCTTCAAAACTATGTAAAACAAAACTAGGTATGTACCAAGATTGTAAAATGATTCATAGAATGCCTTTTATTAAGTTTTAAAAAAAGCAAGTTATGCTGCCGCACCCTGTATATAGAGCTATGTAAAAAGAAATGTAAATATGGGCCAAGTTCCTATCCAAAATATCGGCCCCATAAAGTACCGAAATCAAAAATAAGACAAATTCTTTATTGACGTGACAAGTTTATTACGGATCTGTCTGTTCTAAATGTTCCCTTCTCATTAATAGAGACTTTTTTTATTTAACAGACATATCAGTAAAAAACTTACCAAGTCATGTATCATTTTAGATCTTAGTACATTTTGGATAGGAACTTGGTCTTTATTTCACATAAGTATTATTGGAATCTCTGTTCAGTGAATGGAATAAAATCCTACCTGCCTTTTAAATTCTAAGACATTTATGACCTCAGACACTAAAGTAATCAGAAGCAAATTTCTAAAATACTTCCTAAATATACGATATTACCAAGGGCGTAGCTACCGCCGTATCAGTCGAATTAATGATACGGGGCCCCCGGGCTACAGGGGACCCCACATGTAGCAAGAGTAGGAGCTATTAAGCAAAAATTCGTAAAATGTTTTTTCTACTACCTTTATAGAAAATACCAGTTTCAACCCCTGAACAAGGGTAGAAAACAACACTTTACCTTGGAAGGTAAAATTTTTACCTCCTGTTCCAGCCGAGCATCCCAATTAATTTATGTTTTGTCAATGATTTTAAATTTTACGTTATATGTATACTTTGACAAGTTTTTAATACAGGGTTTATCCAAACAATCAAAACCACCATTTTATAATAGAACACAAAATTTAAACATAACTTTTAAAAATTTAAATGAAAAGTAGTAGAAAAAATTATATACATTTCTTTAGAGTAAAGTGCATTTCCTTCCCTGGATTTTAATGCCCTCCACTTCGCGTCGTGCATCAAATTATCTGCGGGAAGAAAAGGGGCACTTTCCTCCCTTGTTATGTAAATAACTATTTCACAATCGCACTCAAGCTTCCTGAAGTGTCATTTTTGTTCGATAATTTAAAAAATATATCTACTTTTTTTGGGCAATAGTATAAAACGCTAGTTAATGTTGAGTAACGATAAGTCGAAAAAATACAAAATTACCCTTAAGAAGGGACGCCCTACTAGATGGTCTTCAAGACACGACGCTTTATCGGCTATAAAAAAAAAATATTCATTAATAAAAAAAGTGTACCAGATAAATTTAATTCTTACTAAAAAAGACGAACGTGGCGAATGTAAAAGTATAATTAATATTTTAATGAACAACGATTTTATAGGGCCTGTCCCCTTTTTCTTTCCGTTTTCCGGAGGTAATAACAGCATTTTTCTATTTTTGACCCTTTCCCTAACAACCGCGACAGCGAAAAAAAGTTTCTCAAAATTAAAACTGATTAAAAACTATATTAGGACTCCTTTGAGACAAAAATGGCTATCAGACTTGTCAGTGCTGTCTACAGAGACAGAAAATCTCAAATTATTTAATAAATAAATTTACTGAAAAAAAGCGAGAGAAGTATATATTTAAATAGTTTTACTAATTTGGCTTCTAGGACTATTAATTGTAAGTAATTTCTTACCCAATGCCGGTTTTAGCACTACCAGCGCCCTGGGCGAGATTTCTACGGCGCCCCCTAACTGCAATTTAAACCCATAAGAAAAAATGGCAAAAAAAGAATATATTGAATTAACATTTATTAAAAAATAACCATTTATTTAAAAAAATACTTCTCTAGCCTTTCTCTCAGCAAACTCTTTTAATAGGTTATCAAAGTCGATGTTTTGAGCATTTTCGATTGACAAAGTTGCCAAGTTTGTCAATCTAGGTTGAGATAATGTCAATCGCAGATAGGTTTTTATCAGCTTAAGCTTAAAAAAACTCCTCTCCCACTAACAACCGTTACAGATATAGTCAATAATCCATACATTTGGATACAGTTCTTCCACGTTGCGATATTTGATAAAATTTAAAACAGAAGTAACCACATTCTGATCAGGCAAAAAAGATTTCAAACTTACGAGTTCATTAAACAACATACAACCATCTATCTGATTTGGAGTCTACAGTTAATTTCAACTGGAGATCACCTCAGAGTTTGACACGGTCGGATTTTTCGGAATCTGTTTTATACTGTACAAAAAAGACAGATTCCAAGTACTTATTTAACTGTTCAAATCTTTCATTGGCTGAAGTTAATGTAGTGTCCAAAAAGAAAGTTGAAAAATTTAGCCTCAATTTTTTTTCTGTTAAAATAAATGCATGCAGTGCTCCGACCAAACGGATTAAACATTGCCATTCCATTCTAGTGTTGCCAACAAAACGATTTTTTTGCAAAATTTAGTAATTTACGAGTAAGTTGTTGTATAGCCGAAAAGTTGACTATACTCTTGAAGAGGTTTTTAATTCGCCCTTCGGAACTTGGTGGCGTTCAGCTCGCGAAGACAATTGTAAATGTGAGCGCGATATTTCAGTTTGAATTCAAAGTGGTTTAAATATTTTAGACGTTTTTACGTTTAATTAAATAAAAACTGAAAGCATTGAAGTGACAAAAATTGTTATATTTATTCGGAAACGATAAGCGAATGAAGTTAAAAGTTATTAGTTATTAGGTATTTTTGTTAGTTAGCGGCAGGCACGGGAATGCCAAGACAGACCCACCGATTGCACGTTCTTCCTTGTTTGAGAACGAATTTAATAATAATTTAATTTTTTAAAGTAGATGGACTGCAGAAACTCGCATTCCCGGATACGATAGGGTTATAAATTTAAAACTATGAAAGTATAAAAACTAATTAATATAACAGTGGTAAATAATACTTCAAATAAAGCATTATAAAATATAGTATAAATATTTAATGAAAATAATAAATATTCCACCAACAAAATAGAACTTATTACGTATGAATAAAATATATAAACAAATAACACTTATTAGAAAATATAGATAAAATAAAAAGAAAACTTATTAATGAAAAAAATATACATAGTTGAATTTAAGTTTTTGGTTTTGCTTAAAGAACTTTTTAATAACTTGCTTCATTTTCCGGGACGTCGCTGCCATGGAGACTCGCCCTATTGTTTGCAGCTTAGGCCCAGCAAAATAATCCCTTTTTTTTTATTGAATTTATTGGAAAAGTTTTGCCAACAACAACAACATAAAAAATATGGAATTATTATCGTTTTTTATTTTATGTATGCTTAAATGTATAAGGTATTCGAAAATTCCCACTTATACATATAAAGGTATTATTTCCATTCTCTATAAGTTGGTCGTAGAGAGCTCTGTGTAACCCGTTGGCAACACCACAAAGTAGGCCTCGCTCAAAGAGTGAGGAGATACAAAAGGGCGCCCCTTCATATCCGGCGCCCTGGGCGGTCGCCCAACCGCGCCCTACCCTAACGCCGCTACTGTATCTTACCTATACTCAACCAATACTTTTTTTATTTTACTCAATACAAGTATTTTTGTTTCTTTTTCAAAAGCCTCGCCGCATTCGGGTAAAAGGCGCCCGCGTCAAATTTTGATATAAGACCCGTCTAGAGCAAGCTACGCCACTGGATATTACCGCCTTTGTTTCAGGGCGTTTCACGAAAAAAATGTGCAGAATTACCTATTCTTTTACTTATGCCCCACAACGTACTTACAATTTTAAGTTTTTACTCCCTCGGGAAGTGCTCCCTAATTCTGACGAGTCAGTAAGTTAGTACCTAGTAAAATGGACGATTTTTAAAATCGAATATCTATTTTTTTTACAGGTAATTAGAATACATATGTGAATTTACATACTAAATCTCATACTTTTATGTGAAACGAAAACGAAGTTTTAATAGGAGGAAAATACACTGAAACCTTTTGTGTATTATACACATATTCGTGCGTCAGGCCGGAACTTGGCCTGGCGTACTACCGTACTCCTAGAGATAATGTCCGTATGTTACATAACTGCATTTTATTGACTTAAATAGTGTGTTGTTTGTAGCCTTAAAAATAATTGTGTTTGGGCCGGGTCGGGCCTTGAAAAAATCAACCCGTGCAGGCTCTGGTCCACAGGTCTTTACCTTGAGACCGGGAGCAAAGTCGTCCCATCTGGCAAGAAACCCAATAAATACTTTTTGATGAATGAATGAGTCACGACAATAAATAACATGTTTCCAATTATATTAGTTGTCTAGAACATAATATTAACCATATTATCAATGGCTAGGCTTACTAATTTCTTATTAATATAGTATGATCAATAATATAGACTGCTTTTAAGTAATTTTACCAATAAATATATTTTACTTTTTATTTCAGACTCACAACACTAGTGGCGCCATCAGTGGTGTAGCTCGGCACCACAACCAACAAAACACGCATCATCAACATAACCAGCAGCCACCCGCAGGGGCGCAACACCAGTTCGGAAGCGCGGGAGGACCACCGATTAAAGGGTGCGCCGTAGGTTAGTAGACTATTTTGTTCAGCTTGTTCTTTAAAAAATATGCCGAAGTAAATTAAAATAAAAAATCTTTATAACCATGGATTTGATAAAGGTTCGACCAAAAAAATAAACCATAAAATTTGTGACGCACGCCGCATTTAAAGTATAGGCCTTTTTAAATAATAAGATACAGTGTGTCTACTTAAGTTAGAACCATATGGAAAAATTTTTTAATATTGAGTTAACGAAAAAAGTTATTCTTTATAAAAAGTTCTGCATGGTCTAAAACTTAAAATGGAACCCTTAGATATAATTTTTTTAAGCCGTATACGAGGTTTGTCAAAAAATATGAATTTTACTCAAGACTAAAGTACCTTTATTTTTTACAATACAGAAGAAGGTTATAAAGTAAAGTTATTTAGCATAAAAATTTAGGATTGGTAATTATTTACTAATAGTTTTTTTATTTTTTTCTATTTTTTTTTCACGATTTGGGAAATTTGCCATTTTTACTGTAATTTTACAAACACGAACTCACTATGACACACAATGTCAAATATTTCATGCCAGTGCATCCTAGAATGTGCTAAATTGTATCGAGCCAGAACAATAAATACGGAATTATTAGTAAATAATCACCAATCCTAAATTTTTATGCTAAATAGCTAAATTGCTTATTTGAATATAAATTTTAATTCAAAATAACTTTACTTAATAACATTCTTCTGTATTGTAAGAAATAAATGTACTTTACTCTTGAGTAAAATTCATATTTTTTAACAAGCCTCGTATACGGCTTAAAAACTTGATATCTAATGGTTGCATTTTAAGTTTTGGACCACACAGAACTTTTTATAAAAAATACGTTTTTTTTCGTAAACTTAATAATACAAAAGTTTTCCATATGGGTCCAACTTAAGTAAACACACTATTTAGAAATTAATAAACTAAATACTTTTTACTTTAAACTGTGCTATATGCACCTTTCACCATTATACATTTGGCTAAATAACTTTTAATGGCTATAAAATAGATTAAAAAGAAATCCAAAAACATTTTTATTTTATCTTGTCCACTAAGGCTTTAAGCCTAAGTACTAACGTACCATGGATGTCTTGGAAGTAAAAGTTTATTACCTTAAAGATCTTGGGATTTGGAGAGGATAGAAAGACCTCTGCCGGTAGCAGGTCAGCAGATATGCTGGTGATAAAGGAGCGGATAAAGTACTAAGTTCGGGGCTTCTCGAGATCAACTAAGAAGAGTGCTGCTTTGTGTTGCTTTATTAGAGGCTGCCAAGAAAAGAATAATCATTTTTGCTAATTCTTGGAAGCAAAAGCCGTTAAGATACCTATAAAGGAGGGACAGGTCTTCTACAGCTCGTTGCGTCGGTGGGCAGGAGGATTCTTTCTTGTAAGATTGAGGTTATTAGTAAAGTTGGTTAGTAGGCCGTTTTTTAGAGGGAATCAGTGTGTGTGACAAAAGCCATTTCCCAAAATTTGAACATTTCATGCAAGGTCTGATAGGTATACATACAAAATATACATGTTAGGAAGGGTAGAAATTGTTTCTACTTCTAAAGAGAAACAAAACTTTTTCGAAGCCGAAAGGCTATAGGTATCATGTGTTCATCTTATTTAAGATCATTTTTAACTAACCAGGACTAACTCCCTTTAGGTTAAATCACTTTTAAAGGAGGGGATTGTGTCTGTGTGCACCTTGTAGAATTAGTAGAGGGACAACACAGGGCATATTTTTGTGCAAATGCTATTTAAAATTCTAGCAGGGGGCTTTTGGCTAACAGCCATCCTCAGTGCCTTTCGCAAAATGAGGTACAGGAAAATAATCACTAAAAAATACCTTTCTTATCATACAAATAGAAGGCTAAAAAGTTGTTTAAAATATACAATAAAATTTACACATTTAACATAATTAAACATTTAATACTTTTTGGATTCATTGCCAAAGAGACAAACAACAGAACAAAAAAAGATTTCAATTTGTTCTGTTGTTTGTTTGGAAATGAACGCAAATGGTGTAAAATGTTTATGTATGTTTAACGCTTAAATTTTATTGATATTTTAAATTAATTTTTAATTAACTTTTTGTATGAGAGGTATGGTATTTTTGGAGATTATTTTCCTGTGCCTCATTTGACGAAAGGCACTGAAGATGGCTTTCAGCCAAAAGCACCCTACCAGGATTTTAAATAGGTAGACATTTTCACGAAAATATCCATCCCCCCGAAAATGACTTTTGTTCTGCTAAACTCGTAAGGGATGAGTATTGAAAGACTTTGTTTGCGATAGCGAACATGATTGTGTCTTTGAGGCAATAAACTGGACAAGATTTTTAGAATCCCAATCAAATATTAATTTATGTTACGGCCGAGTGATGATCTCGTTGTTAAATTTAGCAATGGACTTAGCAATTGTTAAAAGTTAACAACGGTTTAGAATGTTTAACAAAACGTCATTGTCAGTGTTATTCAATGATTTTAGTAGGCAACCTGTCAAAATCCGACAACATTCTGAACCGTTGTTTTTTAACAATTGCTAAGTCCATTGTTAGATTTAACAACGCGATCATCACTCGGCCGTTAGAGTCTTAATAAAATGAATATAAGAGTGTGTTTGTAAAAAGGCCTTTCTATTTTTAACTCCGTAAAAACCCGTGTCTGTCTACTTTTTTGTTACTGTAACCAGCTCTTTCGATTTATCAATGAGGAATACTTTTGTTCGTTAGCGTTGTTTATGTCACTTTCAAATTAAAATGGCACACCAAACTTCCCTACCTACTCGCTTTGCTCGCTTAAATTATCTATATTATATTTACGTTCATTCTGAGACTTCAGAGTGCATGCCACAACGCACCATCTGGTATTATAATTTTGCTGACTGGGATGATCCGCATGATTTCTTTACCACTCGTAAAACGGTTTTTTTTAAGAATTAAATAAAATTGAAATATAGGGTTAATAAAAGTGTCTTTTATCTAATTAAAAAAAAATATCCATCAAATTGTACCGGGTGTCCAAATAAGAAAGGACGCCGGCTGTATCTCAGAAAATGTTTATCGCACAGCGCTGGGAAAAAATATTTTTAGTAAAAGTGGTCAAAAAAAAATATCTGGAAATTATTTTCAAGTTTCTAAAATAGCCGCTAGGGGGCGTAACTGCAATCTTGAATCTAAAAAAGTGATGTTTTTGTGAATTTTGCTATATCAACGTAACAAAAAAATACCTGATTTTTAAAGTCGAGAATAATCTAAACCTTTTTTGTTTAACAATTTTCGCTGTATCTCTAAAAATAAAGTGGTGGGGGGTATTTAAAGGTTTCCGTAAAAACACCCTGTATCTTTTAAACGGCTGAGCCGATTTTAACAAACTTGGGCTGGTTGAAAAGAGCTATTTTTGGGCTATAAATCTTAAAATATTTGAAGTTTTGTTAGTTTCACATGTCGCCGCTAGAGGGCTTTTTTCGACATTTCGACAGAAATTTTCTTTAAAAAATTAAATGCACTGGTATAATTTTTTCTTTACGAAAAAGTAGCTAAATAATGCCTAAACAAGCTCGCGGAAACCGCATCTCAAAATCTTGTTCCTTACCTAATATTTAGACCAAAGAAAATTTTATACGTCAATATCTCAAAAATTATAAAAGCTACAAGAAATTTTATAAAACATAAATTGTGTACAAAACCTCTAATTTAGGTTAAATACTCTTTTATGTTTTACCTATCTATTATTGATCTATAATACCTTAGAAACGGAATATGTTATGATAGCAATAATACCTGCTATCACACCTAGGGCATTATAAGCGGACATTATGATAATGCCCGCTTATAATGCCCTAATGCGCTAATATGGAAATTTTATTGCTTATCCAATTTTATTTCTCTCACAATAAAGATCAAGTTTATACAAAAAATATTTTTCTTTAAACAATACTAAAAATTAAACTTTATTTCCAAAATAAAAATTACAATTTTGAAATGTCCCGGAAAATGTAGCTGATCCACTATAGAATGGTCGGTGTTTTTTGTGATGGTAGCAGCGGTGGTAGCACTAACGCTATTTTGTATAGAAGAACAGTCCATTAAAGAATTTTCAATAGTCGATACGGAATTAACCTCGAATTAACTGAATTGGCAATCATTTTGGCTACTTTGTTTTTGGATGAAATACTTTCTTCCTATATACCTTCAGCTACTGAAGAGCTTTTCCATTTCCCATGTTGTTTTAGCGTTTCAAACGAAGCACCTGCCTCAACAAGTAAAGTTGACGATGTGCGACGCAAACAGTGGCCGGTGTAAGCTTCTGCATTATCCAGTTTTAAAAATTTTGCGATCAATGTTGGGACGCTTCTTATGGTATTTTTTCCAATGGGTTGTACTGTACATCGACCCTTTCTATAGGTAAGAAAGAATCTTCGCTCCTTTATTCCAGCTGGTCTTAATGTTGTGTACTTTTTTATTAAATTTAAAGCGCCTAAATCTTCTTCAATGATAGTAAAACTTTTTGAAATTGAAGTTTTAGTTTCTGGTACCTTTATAACCAAGACTGTTCCTCTATCTTCAATGTCATCAATGGTCATTTTGACCAACTCATCTCGTCTTAAACCTCCAAAAACAGCCATTACCAATATGACTTTGTGTACCAAGTAGATATCATCAGAGCCTTCTTAATAAATTTTAATATTTGTTCTCCTCCAAAACTTTAGACTTCTTCGGGACGTATCCTTTCGACTTAACTTTTAAAAAAGATATGAGACGATGGTATTGCGAAATGTCTATATTTTCATAGACCATCAACGTAGACCTTAGGGTGGAATACTTGGTCCAGAGAGAGTTCGGACTGTATTTTTCCGACTAAAAATAATAAAGTTTGTTAAACATATATGTATTAAAATAAAATCAATAACTTACCAGTTCCTGGAAATATGCCATTAAAACGTTTTCGGTTATTTGAAGAATTGCGTTCGCATCTTTCCAAATACCAAATATGCCATACTCCCGATCATACTGTTGCCTGGATTTAACTGGCAAAAGATTTTCGGTCCCTTTAATGGCCTTTTCTCTTAGATTTTGTGGAATTTCTTCCATTTTGAGCAAATCGTTAAATAAAAAATGCCAACTGACTAACTGACAGAAACATCAAAGTCAAACTTAACACCAGTCATTATCTACTTACGTATACAGGTACAGGTGCAACTTATTTTTTATATTGCGAATAAATAATGTAATTAGTCATTGAAAAACTCTTTTTTGGGTAAAACATAAAGCATTGTATGCACCGGGCTTTACTGGACTATAATGCCCATCAGGTCGAAATCTTTCGACCTCCAGGGCATTATAGTCCCAGTAACGCCCTTGATACATAAATAGCTATTCATCCAAATGCAGTACTTTACGAGTTATAATCAAAAAAGCGAATTCTAGGGGTATACCTTGAAAAAATCCTGAAAATTCGATTTTTTGATTATAACTCGTAAAGTATTGCATTTGGATGAAAATATTTTATAACCTAAATTAAAGGATTTGTAAAAATACATAATTTATGTCATATAAAATTTCTTGTAGGTTTTATAGTTTTTGAAATATTGACGTATAAAATTTTCTTTGGCCTAAATTTTAGGTAAGGAACAAGATATCGAGATACGGATTTCGCGAGCTTGTTTAGGCATTATTTGGCTACTTTTTTATGAAAAAAAATATACTAATGCATTTAATTTTTTTGAGAAAACTAACCTTTTCTGTAGGAATATCGTAAAAAGCCCTCTAGCGGCGACATGTGAAACTAACAAAACTTCAAATATTATAACATTTATAGCCCAAGAAAAGCTCTTGTCAACTAGCCTAAGCTTGTTAAAATCGGCTTAACCGTTTCGAAGATACAGGGTGTGTTTTACGGGAACCTTTGAGTACCCCCCACCACTTTATTTTTAGAGATACAGCAAAAATTGTCAAATAAAAAGGTTTAGATTATCCTCGACTTTAAAAATCAGGTATTTTTTTGTTAGGTTAATATAGCAAAATTCACAGAAACATCACTTTTTTATATTCAAGATTGCAGTTACGCCCCCTAGCGGCCATTTCAGAAACTTGAAAATAATTTCTAGCTATTTCTCTTGACCACTTTTACTAACAATATTTTTCCCCAACGCTGTGCGATAAACATTTTCTGAGATACAGCCGGCGTCCTTTCTTATTTGGACACCCGGTACATAACACGGTCCCATAAAAAAAATTGAAGGTCAGAAAGACTTGACCATGGTATCTTTATGTTTTTGAGGTCTCTGAATCTGAATCCGGGGTAAGTTTGACCCCATCAGGTCAGGGTCAAGGCCATTTCAATGTCAAATCGCAACCAAATTTGATGGGGTCAGACTGACCACGGATTCAGATTCAGGGACCTCAAAAACATAAGTATTTACTGTTCAAATTTGTTTGCGATTAATTTTGCATATTTGACCTTAAAATGACCTTTATCCTAACTTAAAGTTCCGAAAGACTTGAACATGGTATCTTTATAGTTTTGGAGTCGCTGAATCCGAATTCGTGGTCAGTTTGACCCCATCAGGTCAGGGTCAAGGGCATTTCAAGTTCAAATCTGCAAAATTAATCGCAACCATATTTGAAGAGTGTATACTTAGGTTTTGAGGTCGCTGAATATGAATCCGTGGTCAGTTTGACCTGATAGGATCAAACTGACCCCGGATTCGGATTCAGCGACCCCAAAAAAATAAAGATACCGTGGTCATGTCTTAAGGACTTTTTTGTGGAGCTGTGTAATTAGCATTGTCGATATCTGCCATTTCGGAATATTTCGAAAACGGTTGTTACAATATGTTTTAAAAACTAATGCAATTATAAATCACAGTATTAGAAAATAAAAAAAATCCTGAAATATATGACAGTTTTGTTAAAAAGATATTGATTTTTGAAAGTTTACTAGGTCTGTTTGTTATTAAGAAATAGTGAACACTGTTTTTTTTACGTAATCGCCCTCATAGAAGGTGTATTTTAGGACAAAGTGGGTCCCAATAGTGTAAAATATAACTGAATAACGAATAGACCTCATGTGTTGTGTGTACAGTCTACTAAACGCAACTAACCATAACTAAAATAGAGGAAAATATAATGATCTACCTTTAGACCTTAATGAACCACTTGATTTAAAGTGGCTTTTCATGACATTTAGTTCTAACCCCGTCACAATTTAGTCCGTCACACACAAGCGAAATTCGGGGAAAACCCGGCCATAAATCGGAAATACCAACTTCGCAATTAAGGCCTATTCTGAGTATAATTTCATTATCTAGTTACCTGGGTATAATAAACAATCAACAATCAACAAAACTTTTATTTTTAGTCTTGTCACTTGCAGAAATATTTTAGTTGAAAGCTGATGTTCGTGGAGACTATTTCATTGTGATTCAAAAGCGCCTGTGAAAATTAGTAATTTATATTCAGTTTTTCGGCAAAGTGTGGGTGAAAATTTTGTAAAGTAACTATGGAGCCTATTGCTGGTGGTAAGTAGAATATTAAAAATAATATTTATTTAAAATATTTCTTTACGTTTTTTTATATGGTGTTCTGAAAAGTTAACAATTAATTATTTTTTTTAATTTCAATTTTTCACTTTTTTGCTAAAGTAAAAGTATGATTTCCTATTTCCGCATTTAAATTAGCTTTAAATTATTGTTTAATAAGATCCCATCCCATCTTAGTTGCTGGGATAATTTGCGATCTTGACGAGAAAATATTTTTAAAGATTTATGGTCTGGTTCCAAATTCGTATAAAATGTAGGTCCCAAACCAACAAATAATTTTCTCCTACTAACTTAAAGAATAAATCAATTTTTATAAAATAAACATTATTTTATAGAAAATTAAATAGAAAATAAAAAAATTGCCATATGGGTTTAAAATTCAATATGGCGACCAATTTTAAATGGCGAAATCTTATTAAAATATATTGTTTTAATTACATTGAACTAAGAATTAAAGAAACAGTTTTAACAATCATTCATGTAGTTTCAAAATATAAATTATAATATAAACAGCTATTGATAATGTAGTTTTTTAGAATTAACATTCAATTCTTCAAGCTACGGTCTCAATTTTGGAAGATTTTTCTAATGTAATTTGAAGTACCATTGATTGCAAAGTATAATTTGTACAAATATTATAAAGAGGAAAGATTTGATTGTTTGTTTGAATTGAATAGGCTCTAAAACTACTGGATCGATTGAAAAAAATCCTTTACCATTAGAATTCTACATTATCCCCGATGAACAAGGCTATTGCTACTAATAAAATAATTAACAAAATTACAACTTATTTTTCAGGGTCTGCAACAAAATCTGCTTTGTTTAAAGAACCAACTTGTCAATTGGTTAAGAATTTGTCAGTCCAAGGAAAGAATGGAGTAGTGTCGTTATTTGGCAGAAAAAGTGACCTCTACCATGCGAGTTGAACGCTTGTCAGAAGAGTATTCAAAAGTCTTATATAAATTCATCGAGAAATATAACACAAAATGGTCAACAGCATCAAGAAATAAAACTGCATTTGAAAATAAAAATCGAGATTGGTTAAATATTGAGTTGGAGTTTCTTCGTCAATGAATGAAGCTCAACCAGCCGAAATGCAGGATACAACCATCGAGTGGGAGGCCATTCACTGGATTTTTAGATTTGAGTGAACGATCAAAAGAAGAAGAACTGAACCGTTGCGAGCAGATCGAAGCCCGGAAGAACTAACATTTGCTGCTCAAATGAAGTTTAGGTCCGAAGGTAAACTGGATGAAGCAGATGTGTTAAATAATGTTGCATTCTCAACACCAACCCGTGCATCAAAATATAAAAAATCTCTTCAAAAAGAATGTGAAATACCATTTGCAAAGCGGACGAAGCCTTATCGCTTTTTGTAGAGGCTAAATTGACAAAATTTCAATATAATCTAATAAGAAATTCGGCAACAAGCCATAAGTCAACTCTTTATCCTAATTATGAGTCCGTAACTGCGCGAAAAAGAGTGCTACCAGAAAACCTAAACATTTCTGAAGATGTGCTGAAGTGCCTCTTCAAAGTTTGCTGGATCATAATCTTTAAGGTTATTTGAGTCCCCTAAAAGAAGTTTTAAATTCTTTAAACCAAGAAAATTATAATAATTTACATTTAATTTGCAAATGGGGGTGTGACGGGAGTTCTGGGGTGAGTCAATACAAAACAGCAGTTTCTAGAGTCCAATATTTCAGATGCTAATATCTTTTTAACATCAATGGTGCCAATCCAGCTCATTAACGGGGACCCGAGATCAAAAGATAAGTTTGTAATCTGGGAAAATCCCAGACCTTCTCCACACGATTCTGTAGACCTCTTAGAGTCCAGTTTAGGCACGAAACAACAGAGCTATCAGTGAGAGAAAAGCAATATTTTGACCAACAAATTTCAGATTTGCAACCAACAAAGCTGATATTCAAGGAAACGATGTATTTTTAAAATACATTTTATATTTTACAATGATAGATGGAAATTTGTAATGCTGTAACTGAAAATATTAACTCAGAGATGCTATTTGTGTAATCTAACATCCAAAGATTTTAACAATATCGAGAAGATTTTAAAACAGGAAATTACTGACGAATCTAGATATCAATTTGGTTTTCATCTTTACATGCTTGGATTCGTTTTTGTGAGTGTTTGCATCTATCTTATAAGATGGAATTTAAGCAATAGGCAAGCGCGAGGCCAGGAAAACAAAGAAAAATGCAAATGCAAAAAAAGAATCCAAGACTTATTTTTAAAGAAATGGGACTGGTTGATAGACCAAAACCTGGTTTTAAGTACTAATGACGGCAACACTGCTTCCCGTTTTTGAGAATGCTGCTAAATCTTCGGAAATTACAGGCATTGATCAAGATTTGATATTTAGATTCAGAGTAATTTTATTAACAATTTCTAGTGGTTTCATATAAAAATTGATAGTTTTAAGGACTACTGTCATGAGACGGTCAGAAAATTTGTAGAATTGTATCCGTGGTACAATATCAACTTCCGTCCATAAAATCAATGCACAGTTCTGAAAATATCATATTTTATGGTTCCAATTGGGAAACTTGGCGAGGAAGCCCAGGAATCAAGAAACAAGGATATTAAAAGATTTTAGAGAATTTAGCAAAGTTTTTTAAGAAAAAAAAAAACATGGAGGATATATTTTGTAATTTTTTTAATATCTTCTGATCCTTTAATCTCCAATATGAAAAAATCATCTGCTAAAAAGCTTAAACAGTACCCCTTCAAAAGTTTTGGCATTTTTTTATGAACCAACAGTTTCTGCTGATGAAAGTGATAGTGAAGATATTGATTGATTTTAATTATTAAGATAGGTTAGGCTTTATTATTATTACAAAGTTATTGTTAAGGGAGATCTGTATATCTTTACATACTTATATAAATATTAATTTTAAATGTATTTTAAATTGCTCTTATTTTTACACACAAAAGTTAGTTATAAAACTAAATAGAACAAAAACAAACAAATCACAACTTTATTTAATTTATAATAAGCAATTTTATTAACCTCAGGTATATCAAAAATCTTGTCATTTTGGATTTTATTTCAAAAATATCATAAACAAAGAAAAGGCATTTGTTTGACATCATCAAATTTTTGCTGATTGATAGACCAAGATAGACTGAACTTTATCCGTATTAAAAGAATGGTCGTTGGTGTGAAATCATCTTTTAAATTTTTCGGCAAAATTTAAAGGCAGGTAGATTTTTTAGTTAGTAATTTTTTGCAAATATGTTAAGGACGTGCCAATATTATCAAACAAAGGTCTGGGATAATATGATTTTGATATGTTAAAAGTACTTAAGTACATGTATGATAACTTTGAAATAATAATAAATGTACTTCAAGTGGCATACATCTTATCGGACAAATCTCAAAAATACATCATAGAAATGATAATGCAATAGGCAGGATATCCACTATTTCTGGATTTTAGTCATCCTGTCAAAGCCAATACCAAACACCAGTATGAAATGCATCAAAATGCAAGATAACATCTTGAATGTGAAACCTATTTAAGGGCTATTGAAATGATAGGGTAGGTGAAACATCCTCGACGTTGCAGAATTTGGTGATATTAAAAAGTACATACCTTATAGGCCTTTAATAGAATTATATGTCCACGATTGCCACCAACCTGAAAAACCTAGATTTGTCAGGGAATTTAGGACTTTTAAATGTGTCATTGAAATGTCAAAGAATCTCTTAAAGTTCCACAGAATGTCATAAAAATCGGAAACAGCATTAAAAATCAAAACTGTCTATTAAAAAGTTAATTATTTTCTATTAACAGCGCCAAAAAAAACTACAACATGCGCACTTATATTTTTTTGTCTCATGGAAAATTACATTTTTAGTCAGAAAAAAGCATGAATTAGTCATGGCATTTGAAACACAATATCATGGTGTTTGCAATACGCCTATTTTTTATTCGCAAATCGAACGATAATAAGCAGTTGTTCTCGACGATTTACGCTTTTCTAATAGCTCATTCTAATAGACTTTTTTTTAGGTGCACCCATGGCCACCCAGCACCAAACGCCGGGGGGCTACCGCGGCCAGTGGGGTAACGTGGGCGCTGGACACCAGCATCCCGGTGCAGCAGTAGGAGCTACCTACCAGCATTATCAGCGGTACACCCCTGCACAGACACAGTCTCCTGCGCAGCCACCACAACCCCAACAACAAACAGTTTCTTACAGCAGTGCCGCTGGAAATTATAATAATACTAATTCGGTAGGTAGAAAAGCAAACAATTTTGCATAATTAATTAAACCAAGTTCTATCCATAATTTTGTTTCACTCTTGTTTGACTTGGCAAGTCTTTTACTGATCTGTCTGTACTAATGATAAAACTGAAAATATTAATAAAAAACGAACATTCATCAATTCAAACAGATCACCCAAAAAAGAGTGAAATAAAAGTGTGAATAAGTTTAATGTTGGCACTATCCGTTGCTCTAAGCTTCTGCGACTCAGCGACTGTTTTCTTTAAGATGCTATACCTAATAGTATGTACTAAAAAATGGTCATTGTATGTATTGTTAAAAAAATGTTTGTTACCAAAGCTAACAAAAGAAGTAAAGGTTATAGTAATACTAGTAAAAACTTTTAAAAGCCAACATAATCTTCATAATACAATAGAACAAAAAAAAAGCAGTAAAGGTCACGCACATATAAAATATCAAGAAAAAAAACCTTAGATACACAAATCAAAGTAAAACAGTCAAAATTACCTACTACGCCTTAACGGTATAGAAGGCGTAAGGAATCAAAAAAGATTTAGCCCTGTTTCTTAAAATTTTGTACTTCACAATCTGTTGAATGCTAAGAGGCATTAAACCATTTTTTATTATAAAAAATTAATTTCTCTCGTAAAGCCGTTAAAGGAGTCGCTTGTTACCTAATGAAGTGGTTCTTACTTACTGAATACTTTCTGTGCATTAGATAAACAGACTCCAGAAGAGATCTCCTTCAGACTTAAAAAAAAGGCCGGCATGAGTCTCGGGGTTTAAGATTGCAATAGGTACTTAATTGCGCGTTTCTACAAGGTAAAAACTGATCTAAATTAATTAATTGAACATAGACCCCGGAAACAAATGTTATATTTTAAATGAGCGTCAGTGACAGCAAAATATACATTTCTGGCTACAGGGTAACACCCAGTTCTTTCTTGACAGTTCTTTTGTGCATAAAGTATTAATGTGGTTTTTAAACTTTAACTTATTATCCTTATACAACCCCAAAAATATGTTTTCATCTAGGTTATTATTTACATTTCCATTCACAGAGATTTTATTTATTAATTAAAAATTCAGGATGTTAGTTTTGTTGATATTAAAAAAAGCAAATTTGAATCGCACCATTTCTGAAAGTTTATCAAGTTGGCACTCATCATTTCATATAAAATATTGGAGTTCTTGTTGTGACCACAAAATCGTCGTGTCGTCAGCAAAGGATGTGCATCGGCCATGTTTAATAGATATGGGCAGATCCTTAAGATATGTATATTAAAAATACTAGTGGTCCCAGTATAGAGTCCTGTGGCACAACTGCGGTAAGTTCCTGGAAGTAAATACTTTGACATTAATCTAAAAGATATGTTCTGAACCAGTCCAAGATCGCCGCTCTAACCCATAGACCTCTAGCTTACTCAGCAGTTGCCTGTTAGAAACGCAGTCAAATGCCTTAGTAAAGTCACAGAATACCGCCGAAAAAACCTCTCCGTCATTAAGGCCCACATACATTTTTCAGCTATGCCAGTTTTTGAAAGACGCTCCATAAATATTTTTGGCAAGGTTTATTTTGCATTTATAACCTACGGCATCTTAGAATACTCGCGTTTATTTATTTTTTTTTTGTAAGTTGAACAAAGCAAGATTCCTATACTTACTACCATATGAAATAAAAATTGTGTTTTTTTAACTTCTAGTCCTACTAACTCTGCGTCTTCTCTATCATTGGAAGACAAAGAAATTGAAGCTCACAAGGCTCACAAGACGCCCGATTCTAGTAATACCGTGGGTGCCTGATGTTTTGATGTTTAATTCACACACATTAAGATATTGCCTTTTACTGCACCTTTTAGAGGACGCGGTAGTACCACCACGGTCGTCGTACAGATAACTATTACCTTTGAACTACCCTCATTAACGTCTAGGTGATGTCATCCAGACGGGACAGTTTACCGTGGATTCCTAACCACACACAATATCACATGGTTTTCACCAGCAAATAATTAAAAACACCTATTGTTGCTTAACGTCGCTAATCTGACGAGAATCGGTATTGTACGCGGTAAAGATCCTTGATGAGGTAGTTTTTTTTAGTATAAAAATCGCCAGGTGAAATATGGGACCAGTTACGTATTTGTTTCTAGTAAGTTACTGACAGGGTTTTTGAAATTCTTAAGAAATTAGGACTAGGTGATATTCTCGGTGAATTACCATTCTCGGAGAATGTTATCAGGAGAACATTACAAGGTGCCAACTCTACTAATATTTTTATTCGCAGCCCCGACCCAGGGATGGTTTGTCCAACTACATATATTTATTGTAACGAGGTATTCTTAGCTGAACAGATATTCCCGTTACAAAATGTTTGGAAAATTTTAAACTCGCACGCTAGCTCAGTAACTGAAGACCTGAAAGTACCCAAAGCTGTAAATAAATCTGTACAGTCTCCATTTGTGGCGCAATTCTTAGGTCTTCGCGGATGCTTTCGAGCGAGAAAAAGTTCATCACGATTCCATCCATTCCATCACGTGGGAACCTGCTGAAAATGGCCCCCCAAAGTCCCAAAAATGAGATTTCCGCGAATATCTGCCACAATATGCGAATAAGAAAATTATTGTTCAGACGAAAAATGATCCTCGAAATCTACAAAAATGGTGTTTACCATTTTTTTCGCAACACCAATATTTCTTGCAAAAACGGCCGTCGAAAAACCCATAACATTCCACACTGGATAGATGTGGTAGTTGTAGTTTCTTACTAAAAAATGCAGATGGGCAAATCAATTTTTTATCAAAACGCAAGAAAGATGCTGAAGGAAATTTTCTGGGATCATTGAACACTTGCTAAGGTCTCATTATAAGAAAGAAATATTAATGACAAACCATTTTTTAAAAAAGTATCAATAAATTAATGAGATACTCTCAAAATATTGTAAAAAAAAACTGACCGTTTTTTTTTTAATATTCTAGAAAAATCAGAATCGACCCAAACTCATTCCGATAAACTTTGAACGATTAAAAAATGTACATTATTGCCCGAGTAATGAAACAATTCGTCCGCCCGCTCACAAGTGAATCCATGAAGATAGTGACACTCTAGCGGCAGCTAAAATTAGGGAACTTTTGGGTCCCATTATCTCGAAAACTATCGATTTTTCGAAAATAATTATAATGACCATTTTTCTAGATTACAAGGCGATCTTCATTTTTTGTCTTAACAAAAATTCTCCAATTCGCATATTTTGGTAGATGTTAACGGGAAACCCATTTTTCGGGCCTCGAAGGCCATTTTCAGACCTTTGCCACCTGTTAATGTTGATAAACTTTTTTTCGCTCGAAAGCATCCCCGAAAATCTAAGAATTGCGCCACAAGGGAAAACTGTACAGATTTATTTACAGCTTTGTCCCTTCATTTACTGGACTACACTGGAAAGGAATAACACTCCAGTATTTTAGGGTTTTTAAAATATTATCATTAAATATTTGTTATCTTTTTGGTTATTTTTTATATGATTTAAAATTTATTTTATGCCTAATATGACGTCAGTCAATTATCAGCAAGCCTTGTGATAAGCAATTTTAGAGTTTGTCAAAAAGTAAGAAGTCTAAATATAACAGTTTAATTAATCGGGTAGAAAAGTAGTAAGAAATAAATAACAAAATGATTATTTCTCAAAACTAAAGTGTTCCAGACTAAAAATAATTATTTTATGCAACCATTATCAATATCTATTTAGTTCGCAATCTTATCTCCAAACCTTTGATATTTTTTAATGTCATTTGCAGTAGTTCAGTTTATCGCGTTAGTTAAAAGTCCACATTTGCTAACTTAATTTTTGTTTTTGTTCTGTTGATTCAGGATTGTGTAAATTTTAAACCATTAGTGGTATGTATATTTATTACCTTGTTGATAAAAAGTTTTTTAAAATTTAGTTATAATTCGTTTTTATTATCTTCAAAGTTCTTAAAAACCTGCCTTGATGTATTTTATTTACAACCAATGTAATCATATATATTTTATGAGTTAGTGGTAAGCTGCTTGCATGATTAATATTTATATACATACTAATATAAATTGAACCAGTACTTACAAATATTTGTAAATAACATTAAACGGACCTTATTCATAACTATAATAATAAAACATTTGACCGATCTTCTACGTTAGTTTATTATCAATATAAATTATTATGAGTCATTGTTTTCGAATGATTATAATTATTACATACTTCCAGTAGTTCTTTGTTGTTTTTTATTCTCTGCAGTTTTTGATTACTGTATATATTGTTGGTGATTCAAACTGTTGCAGATTATTCTATTTTTTAAGGGCTTTTCTTAAATTAGTCTTACTAGTTGGGCCCAATTTTCGATCTTTCCTGTACATAAATTCCCTTTCGGGCAATTTGTTTTTCTTATTAAAAACCACAAATATTAAAACAAGTACATAGAAGTACGCAACTGATAATGATTTCACCTGGTCCCTTGTAAGTCCCAATCTCATGAACTCCAGTATTATAATACTCTAATTAAAAAGTACAGTATCAGCAACCCTCGTCGCGTTGGACACTATTTCTCGTCAGATCAGCGAAGTTTACCAAAGTTGGGCGTGGTCGGTAGCTTGATGGGTGTTAATCAGCGAACTCCGTATGCTGTGCTTTGTGGTTTAGATTCCATGTTAAAGCATAGATCACACAAACCGTTAGCCCATCGAAGACCAATCGTATGCCAGTAAGTCCTTTTAAATAGTAAATATTAACTATGCGCTGATCATTGATTGTTAGGCTTTACAGAATGCAGTTTATTGATTAGAAAATAGACTCAAGACGGGCAAAAAATGGCTACCTTGAAACAATTTATACTTTGGCTTTTGGTAAGAAATAAAGGTATTGAAACAATTGTACTTGATATGCTAAATTAAAGGTAATGAAAAGTTATTTATCGTGTAAACTAAGTGAATATTTTATTTAAACTGCCCGCACATGCCCATTCGACCAAATTGTTTTATTTTTAAGTTGGTGTCACTGCAAGTAACATCTGATAAAAATTTGACATCTCTAACATCATTAGTATTTAGTTTACGCTTGGTTTTGTGAACAAAGGAAAGTTGATTTGGCGATTTTTACAATGTTTGATTTTGTTGAGCAACCAAGTGCGATTAAATTTTGCTTGCGGAATAAAATTTCTTGTGCCGAAACGTTCAGAATGCTACAAAAGGCATTCGGCGACGATACCATGTCGCAAAAAAAATGTGTATAAGTGGTATAAGGACTTCAAAAAAGGCCGAGAACATGTTGCTAATTTGTAACGCTCTGGACGACCATCAACATCAATTGACAAGCAACACATCAAGAAAATGAAGGATTTAGTGCTTAAAAATCGACGATTATCTATAAGAGACCTTGCGGATATGGTAAATATATCATATAGATCAATTGAAGCGATTTTGAATCATTTGGGTTTTAGAAAAGTGAAATCACGTTTGGTTCCAAAATTTCTCAATTTCATCGAAAAAGAACGTAGCAGAGAAGTCTACAGAGATGCATGCCAACTATCAGGATGTTATAAAACGCATTATTACTGATGATGAGACTTGGATCTATGCATACGACTCAGAAACAACCGACCAATCGAGTGAATACCGTGCAAAAGGTGAACGACGGCCACGAAAATCAATGCAAAGTCGTTAAAATCAATATCATGTTGACTGTTTTCTTCGATTATCGTGGTGTAGTGCACTATGAATTCCTTCCACCCGGCCAAACAGTCAATACGGAGTGTTATTTAAATGTTATGCGTCGTTTGCGTGAGGCTATTCGCAGAAAACGGCCGGAATTGTGGCAAGACAACTCTTTGTTTTTGCATCACTATAATGCACCATCTCACACTGCATTGATTATTCGAGACTTTTTGGCCAAAAATTCCACTTATATCGTTGCTCAGCCGGCTTATTTACCTGATTTAGCTCCGTGTGACTTCTGGCTGTTTTGGGTCAATTGAAGGAATAGGGTATTTTCACTCAATTGATATTGATAATGTTGTGTGTAAAAATTAAAAGTAGAAACACAATTAAGCAAAACCTGCTAAATAACACGGAAAAATACAAACCCTTACTTTTCTATTTAAGGTTTAATTATCATTGTAATTTAAATAGCCCCCACTCCCCTAACCAATCAAATTCAACATAGATGAAGTCTGTTTAAACTACCGATATCGACAATCGTATCGATTTTAACGAAATGCTAAAATGCGAAATGCTTTTTTAGACTACATAAAACACAGCCAGACTACCTAAATAGTTTCAATTGGAATAAAACATAAAAACTTACATCAAAATGGTTTTCAAAAATAATAGGCATGTCCTTTGGGCATTTTCTCAATACCAAGCAGCACCCAGGCTTTTCTCCTATCGTCTTGTTTTGGAAGAGAAAGAATATTTTTGAAGATCCTAAACTCGGCCGACTTCTGGTTTCGCAAATAATAACAATACACTTTTTTCATTTTGAATAAAATAAGGAAATTTACTCGTAAAAAGGGTTCTATCAAGGAAAGTTTGGCGATAATAATAACTATAGTAATAAATTGGAATATTTGGAAAGAACACACACTATTTACAAATTGGAAATTATTAATAAATATTAGAGGTTACAGGTTATACAGTTGACATTGACAATATGACAATTGACAGGAAACGCCAACTTTATAGATGTTGCGCATATCGATATTTGATGACAGGCGTACCGAATAGCAAAAAGCTGACAACAAAGCAGAAATTCCCCTAGAAAATTTAGGGCCGTGACGTCACGGGCCTACAAAATTCAAACTTAAAATTGATTTTTAAGGCGTTTCCGAGCCAAAAAATCGGAAAAAATATTTTTGGCCTTTATTTTCATGTGGCTTTGTAATAAGCTAATAAAAAAATCATGAAAAACGCCTATTCAACGTGAATTGCTACTTGCATTGAAGCCCATACCTGAAGACGACTATTTGGCATGCTTGGAGGACTGGAAAAAACGTTGGCACAAGTGTATTTTATCGAAGGGGGATTATTTTGGAGGGGACGAAATAGATTTGGAAGAATAAAAAAATTTCATTTTATAACAAAATTCACCTAAGTAAAATCAGTCAATATCTGGGTTATTTAAAAAATTCCAGAGCTGAAACTAAAAAAGTATGGCCACAAAAATTTGTGTTAAAAAATTTATCATTAAAAAAGTTAATTATTTCTCCAGAGTTTAGCAAGAAACTCAATTTAAATGAGACTAATTAAATTTATATTGCCCTAAGGGTTTTTTATGAACCTCCTAATATGGAGAACAAACTGCGGCAGCTAATTCCATTACTAATCTGACAAAGGCACAATAAATTAGTTTAAAACAACTAAAACTTAGTGATATCCCATGAATTTTAAGCCTTAGATGTGCGGATCACACAAAGGTTGTGTAATCCTCAATACCAAACCCGCTCATTAAACAACATCTAAGTCCTTAAAATTATGCACCAACTGTAGTCTGTTATCACATATGTCATATCAAGCGTAATTTTTTTTAGTGCCCATAAAAAAAGAGATATTACAATACATAAAGACATGTAGGCTTAAATAGTTAGTATATTGGGTTGGGCTCATTTTCTCCTTCGCCATTTTAGTTTTAGGGTAACATGTTTGGTGTATTATCTTTTTAGTA
Organism: Listronotus oregonensis; assembly: GCA_019359885.1. Lineage (NCBI taxonomy): Eukaryota > Metazoa > Arthropoda > Insecta > Coleoptera > Curculionidae > Listronotus > Listronotus oregonensis. The sequence continues at coordinate 179,636 of JAHBCN010000289.1, forward strand.
AATTATATGGATTTCTTCTGGACTTAACAAGGCACTTTTTAAAAATCAACTTATACATTATTTATGCTGATTAACGAGAAATGCAAAATTTTAAAATTATTGTCATTTTTCGTTTGTGTACCCGGTACGACGTGAACTATTTGGTCTGATTCAATTTTTTTAAATAGACACTTTTATTTTTTGTTGCATTTTTAGGTTCTAAGTAAATTGTTAGGTATATTTCATGTGACATATCCTAACAGAACTTACTTTCCGAGATAAAACTGCGATATTTTCTATAGTTTATTATTTTTTAGTAACATCTAAGTGCGCACTAATGCAAAACAACATAATTAAGCCACCTAATGGAGCCCATATTTTATAATATATATTTTTTAATTTTTAATGACGCTTTGTTTCAGTACGGTAACCAACGGGTCCCTACTGCCACCTCGCCCTCAAACGCTAGTAGTTCCAGCAGCCATACGGGCGGTAGTCAGAGCGGTGGTGGAGGCCAGTCAGGCAACAACACTTTGAGTGGTTCGGGTAGCATGCAGGCCAATGCCAATAACTCTGCGTCGTCAAATGGATCGGCGCAGAGTCATATGGGCGGATCTGAGCAGCTTAGTAAGACAAATTTGTACATCCGGGGCCTAAACCCGGGCACCACTGACAAGGATCTTGTTAATATGTGCCAACAGTAAGTTTATAAATTTTCAGTTTATGCATTTTTTTGTAGTTCAAGTATGTTAAACTGTACCTCCTATTTCCAACCATCCAATATAACAAACTTATAGCATGCCTTATACAGGGTGTCCCAAATTGGTGGGGAATGTATAGGGATCTTGGAAACCACGATAGATAGAAAATCGGTTAAATGGGGAAAGTTTTGGACAATTATATAAGTAAGCTAATCCCGTTTACTACATGGGTTTATCTATTCAGGTTTATGAGAAATTCTGAAAAAACCTGAAACATGCCTTCTCGAAAATCGGCCATCTTTTTTTTATAAGTGAAAATCAAATCTGTAAAAACTTCTTCAGAGCAACTTTTTTTGTAGAATATGGGTTTTTAGAATCATCAGCAACTTTATTTTTTCATATGGACGCCATATTAGATTTTTACGCAGCCAAATAGTGCTTTTTATTCTGATTTCAACAATGTATAACATGTTATAATTTAAGATTTATAACCTCATTTATTTCAAAAAACAAATATTTCCTCAGTTGGCCTTGATTCCGGCGAACGTTATTTTTTTTTTGTAAAAAATAAAATATTAGTAATTGGCAAAATAGATAAGCTGAACAGACATTTTACAGAAATGGGTTTCGCGAACATAGCTCCCAACTAGCAAATAAAGTTCTATAAGGACTGTATAAACAACTATAAGATATATCTTATAGGATACTAAAATTCCTATAACGTGCTACACAACAATTATATGATCCTTATACAACCAAAAAGGGCCCATTTTTATAGAACAGTTTGGTAGTATAACAGTTCTATTAAAAGTGTATACAACTCTTATACGACTGTTTTATGCGTTTATACAGCTACTATAAAATGGTTTTATAGTGTGTCACGTTCACACCTAAAAATGGGATTAAAGCGGACAATAAAATTAAAAATGGTTGTATAAGGCATTATATTTTTTTAAATGCTGTTTTTTTCAACAATGAAAACTTTTTTATCATTTAGCGGGTTTAAAGAATTTTTTATTTTTTAGTGCAGAAAATTAGAAAAAATTATATTTTAAGCGTGTTATTTTGAATAAATCTAGAGGTTGTGAAATGCATTGTTGTAAAAATGGAGACTTGGGTGGATATCGGTCGTAAAAATATGGCGGGGCGGTTACAATGAAGCATATTTTATTAAATCATTTGGAAGGTTTGAATTGCACAAATTTTAATGCGGCGCAAATTTTATTGATAGATTGTAGGCATGTGTTTGGAAAAAAAAATGAAGCGTTTTTAATTTTGGTTAAGTTTCACGTAAATATTTGAAAAAATATAATATTTTTTTACTTAAAATTCTTTTTTTTAATGATTTTAATAGTTTTTTTGCATGTGACGATCCTTTCCAATATAAATTTTCTAAATAATAATAAAGTCACATTTTTTAATTTAGTTTCATGTTTCCAACTTAATGGTTCATAATGGCGGAGATAGGCGACACAAAAATTTTAATTTTAACATGGCGATTTATAATACAACAATTTTATCCAAATAACTGCCTTAAAGAATGTTTCATTTGAAAAAAAACGGTATAGGATAAAACTTTTTTTAAAAACGAAAAAATATAGGAATATACAACTGTTTTTGACAAGTAATAATAATATTGAGATTCACGAAAACTTAGAGGTTGCCAGATCTTAAATGGTACCTAATAAAATTTAAACTTTTAAAACAGCTGATTAAAATTTAATAGTAGGCGTTTTCGGAAACACTGATACGGTTGACCCAATCATCAGCTGATATCACATATCTATAGTGTTCATTAAAGAAAGATCCGTAATCAGCTGATGATTTTGGGTTTCCAAAAGCAAATAGTAGAGCGCTCCATAGTAATATCAAAGATTATTATAGCTAAACGCAAATAGATAGCTCATCTAAATTGAACGCCGTGAATCGCTCGGAGATAACAATGCCTGTAACCCTCGTGACGTCACAAACTACAGTTTTAATAAATGGGAATATCCAATTATCTGTCACTTGTCAAAAATATCCAATTATAACTCACTATTTCGTCATGTAAATCTAGCATATTGTAGTTTGTGACGTCACAAATCGAACAACATTGCTCTTATGGAAATGGGCTATCCTCTTAGTTTTAGTATAATATCCGATTCCTTCTACTTTATTTCGCGCATGCGCTTCTTAGGTTGAAAACGTTAAAATTTAAAGCAAAAAAAAAAGACATCCTCATATCAATCAGGTTGTCGTGCGGGCCTATAGAATATGAGGAAAGTGTTTCTATTGGTTGGATTTTATAGCTTCAAAATATGTGGAGAGTAGGATAGTTAAATAACTGATTCGTTTTCGGTATAATCTGTGCTAACTACTCACTATTACCTATTTTAAGAAAAAAAAGTTTTATAATTTTTTAAAAGCAAAGAGAATGGGGGTTTACTATTATTTTAAAGAATATCGTTGACGTCATATTTTTTAAATACAAATGCAGGTAAAATTTTCTTCCAACTATAAAATTTTTAGGTCAACGTGACAACCATGCTCCAAAAAGTTCAAGGACAAACGATATCATGATCATGGCATCATACGGTTGTTTAAGGTGGTTGTGTGGGACTGGCGGCACTATAAACCTTTATAAATCTTTCATCCTAACCTCAAAAGTGAATGTATTTGTACTTGTTATTGTGTTGTGGCCTGGGGGATTTTAATTTTGCATTTTTTGTTTAATAATTATTTATTATACAATATAAGTTATGTTTAAAAAAAGTCGAGATTATTGAAAAAGGAAACAAAGAACGACTGTTGTTTGATGCGTTGGGAACAATGTTGGAACACTGTTTTGGCCCCAAAAAATTTGCATATAAGTATCAACAGGATCCAGAATCCGCTCCTGACCCTAACTGGATGTCCATACCATGCAAGACAAAAAGACAAGGGTTTGCATCATTTCAAATGGCAGAAGATCTGGCCGGAGAATCACAAAAAAACATAAATTTTGTTTCTTATTGTTTGATTGCCATATGAACTTTTTACAACAATGCCATCATTCAGTAGTTGCTTTGCCGTTAACAAATTTTAAAGATATGATTTCAGTGGAGGTTTTCCGATCCCCACAATAGATTCCAATAACTAGGGTTTGCTTCCGGAATTTTGTGAATGCTGCATAATATTGGCCAAAACTTGCACCTGGAATTTTTTATGTATTGGCGCCCGTCAATGTTAAAGTTAAGGAAATCGATTCTATGTTAAAATATTCGGCAATGGCTTCAGTGTCTTACTAAGTATCGAGATAAAGCCATTTTGCCATAATGCCATTTTCTAAGGAAACTAGAACTATCGATTTGGGAGTTCTCAATATTGTTCGGGGATCTTCTGGTAGCAAATTTGGAATAGCTTCATTCCATATAGTAAAAAGCTCCCTTAATGCTGAATGTGTAATATTATAAGAGGTTGCCCAAGTAATAGGCCGCTTTCTAATTTCAATTTTTTTCTTAGTTTCAAAAAGCAATTTTGTATTTTCGTCGTCATCAGTAGAAATTGTACCATCATTTACATTATCAAAAGAAGAATCCTCAGATTCCAGATTTGGAATATCTATACTATTACTATTATTGTCTAGTTTGTCTTGTGGGATCGGAGGAATTATGTTTTCAAGCTCTGTGGTATCAGGCCTACTTCCATTAAAATTAGAACAAACAATCTCTGGATTACTTGCAAGAATTTGTTGATATTTTTTCTTACAAGCTCTTTTAATATTGCCACTGCGTTTGTTAATTTTTTTCCACTGAGAATTCATTATTAAGAAATATTATTTTAATTAAATTTGTCACCCATCAAAATAAAATATTTCAGTGGAAAAGTGAGGTTACGGCATTCACTTCAGTCTTATAACGCAGATCTTAGAACAAATTTATTCTGTCAGACACTGTTTTATCCTATAAGGCATTTATAAAGGAGAATGTCGTATAGTATCTAAAGTTCACGTATAAAAGTGTTTTATAATGCAGTGCAATTCAATGCTATAAAATATTTATTATGCAACACTATACAGTTTTTATAAGACAAGCTTAAGTAAATATTTTATAGTGTTCTAATATAGTATATTATAGAACTCTTATACAATAGGTGTACAGGTCTTATAAAATAATATTTTTGATATTGTATAAAACTTGCTTATAACGTATTATACCATTTTAAAAGAAATTATCGTATAATGCGTTATAGGATAGATCATAAAAGCCACTATAAAACCATTTAATACAACAATTTTATTTAAAAAACAAAATTATCGCAACAAAAGGCTTAATAAAAACAAACAGTCCCTAAAACAACGCTATTCGACTGTAATACAATAATTCGGTTCTTTTAGAATTCCATTTTGCTAGTTGGGCTATAACGTTAATACCGTGTTACAAAAAACTACACGTAACAAGTTAATTGAAACAAGTGAAAACAAAAACAATGAAAAGTGGCTTAACTAATATTCCTACTAAAATGAAGATGTAAAATAACGACTTAAAATTCAAAATGTTGTCCATTTCTCTCAACATATTAACGATATTTATTTAAATAGGCATAACTTCCCTATGAATGGTTGACTTAGGTATGAGGAATTCTCTATCAACATCCCTAGCTGAAAATGTTGGATTTTCTTTAAAATGTTGGTTAACTGCAGCATCTCGTTGTCGATTTTCTTCAACGTACTTCTTAGGTCGTGGTTTTTTAAAACTTCCGAATTCAAGCAAATTTGTAAACAGTTTTCGTATGTTAGTTTAGGATGCTGCCTTTCAGGAAAATTGTCAAAATACGTTTGCGCAGCTATATTAACATTTCTTCTGCTGCCAATGAGGCTAGATGACATTCGCCGGAATCAAGGCCAACTGAAAAAATATTTGTTTTTTGAAGTTGATGAGGTTATAAACTACTAAACTATAACATGTTCAACTTTGTTGAAATCAGAATAAAAAGCACTAAAAATGTTGGCTGCGAAAAAATCCAATATGGCGCCCATATAAAAAAGTAAAGTTGATGATGATTCTAAAAACCCGAAACGTAGAAAATAAAAATTGACTACTCTGTCAAAAGTTGCTTTGAAGAAGTTTTTACAGATTTGAAAAATTTTTACTTATAAGAAAAATATGGCCGATTTTCGAAATTGCATGTTTCAGATTTTTTCAAAATTTCTCATAAACCTGAATAGATAAACCCATGTAGTAAACGGGATTAGCTTACTAACATAATTGTCCAAAACTTTCCCCATTTAACCGATTTTCTATCTATCGTGGTTTCCAAGATCCCCATACATTCCCCACCAATTTGGGACACTGTATATAGAAATAAAATATTAAATTACAAAGAAATGTTTTGTAGCACAATTTAGTAATACATATTACAAAAGAGGTGGGTAAAAATCGGCCTTTTTCCGCCCATCATATTCGTGAAAGTTCAAAGTTTCAATTTGGGCCATTTTATTGTATTTGTAATAAGTCCAAGTATCTTTATTTACAGCTACACTGCATTGGTAAAAAAATCAGAATGGCAAGTACCAAAAAAAACTTCAAACTTGCTATTCTCATTAAATGTTTGCCATTTTATACGTTTTTTGATACTTTATTTTAAAAATTTTCATGATGCGCGCAACGCACCAAAGTAAATAAATGCTAGATTATAAGGCTATTAAAGTATAATGTTAAAAATAAAAAAATATGTTGGTGCTCAAGGCGCATCATATCGTTTTTAAAATAAAAGATCAAAAAACGTGTAAGATGGCAAAAATTCAATAAAAATAGCAAGTTTGAAGTTTTTTTTTGGTACTTGCCATTCTAATTTTTACCAATTTATTGTAGATGTAAATAAAGATACCTGGACCTATTATAAATATAATAAAATGACCCAAATTGAAACTGTTAATTTTCAAGAATATGATGGGCGATAAAAGAACGAATTTTACCCACCTCCTTTTTGTGTTATATTTTTGTTTCATGATAAAACTATAATAGATTTGTCTTTAGTTTCTAAATTTAAATTCCTTTTATTCCTGTCAATATCGAATTGTAATTCTCGTAGATTAAAGAAACGGTGATTCCTAGATGTGTATATATTTTATTAATATGTTTTATTAAACATATACTGTCAATTTTAGAATGATTGATTAGTCTATTAAGAATATCATATGTAAAATTCATAGATATAGCTAAAAAGTGTATTTGTAAGATCTACGTAAAAACATTTAAATTAGATAGATCTTTTGACTGATAAAAAAAAAGTCAAATAGATTTGCTAATAGGTCGTTTCTATGAACTCACAGAACTTTAACTTTGTGATTTAAGGAATGGTTTTTTATTTTAATGACTATAATCATTACAGTTAGACAATATTTATTTTAAATTGTTTTTAATTTTAAAAACTACTGATTTTCTGCTGCTTAGTTTGATGCCTTTATAAAATTTACACAATTTTTTGGATCACAACATAAAAAGTTAAATATTTGTTCTTAAAGTGAATTAGAACTGCTGAACTGATAACTAAGGGTAATGTTATTTATTAAGTTGTAACAAAGCAAAGCAACAACGACCATAACATAAAACAAGTAGAATTGTGGACTGTCTTAATTTAAAACCATTAACATTGCAGTATGTTTACTTCCCAAAAGTACAAAAACCAGGAATTTTGGTAACGAAAAATGAATATTGTAAAACTTGAACACTTTTTAAAATATTACCTTTAATCCAACTTTTAGAATGGACTTGAAACTTAAATCTGTATTTATTGTGTTTGATACTTAATATATAGTTTAGTTATATTAAATATACTATTATACTCAATATATAGTTTAGTTATATTAAATATTTGTAGATCTTGGTGTAACATATGTGTTTTTTTGCAAATGAAAATGCTTTTTCTCATTTGATCCTTATGCTTTTTAAACACATTTACAGTACTTTTTAGTTCCTAGTCATTAGCCATATAATAAAATACCTGCATGCTAAGTTGTCCTGTATCGACTTCAGAATATTGCTGCAGAACCTCAAAATAACCCGTGTCGTTAGACATAATTAAAATTTATTTTCATATAATCTACCTAAAGTTATTTTAGAACTCTTTTACTCTTAAATACACCTATTTCATTCTTTTTCAGATATGGTGCAATAATTTCAACCAAAGCTATTTTAGATAAAAATACTAACAAATGCAAGGGTAAGAATAAATTTCGTTTTATATTATGTTTTGATTTTGAATATATCTTGTTTGATTTTTAAAACTGTTGAATATTAATTGTAGACTTACATTTTTTTTATAAATATCGAAGGAGCACAGTGACCACAGAGTTAGTGGTGATTTTTTTTAAATGACTGTTGATTTGAATTATTTTTAACAAAATCCCAAAAAGTAATACCGTTTCACCAATGCGAGCCAATAGGAGTATTGTATGTCGAATTGTCTACACACTCCAATTTATTTACAGCAAAACATCCACAGATTAGACTTTTTTTTCTCAACGCAAAATGTAATCTCTTAACCTTTGGAATTAATAATTTAATCATAAAAAACATTATAACATAACGTTTACACAAAAAAAGAGTTAAATAAAACTACATTGGTCTTATTTATGTTAAAGCAAAGGCGGTTTGCGCCTTAACACCCCTTTATCGTGGGCCCTCAAAAATAATACTCTTAAGACATGTCGGGATTCGCTCCAGTCAACAATATGATAATGTCATCGGCGTAAATAAACAAACCCAACGAATCCTAAGTTTAATTTTATAAAAAGAGAATATGGCCAAGTCGGTGCATGCTAAAAGGATACTTATTTCTTTGAAGAAGTGGAAACAAATTTTAAAAGTTTTATTTTTTTACAGTGGTCTATTTGGACTGCTAATATTTTTTTATTTTTTTAGGGTATGGATTTGTAGATTTTGAGAACCCAGCAGCTGCAGAAGGAGCGGTCAAAGCACTGACTGCCCGCAACATTCAGGCGCAAATGGCGAAAGTGGGTATCTGGTATCATCAACGTAGACAAGCCACTGTACGTTTGCATGCAAGTAATACCTAGCTTTATCTTAAAACTCTGTCACAGATTACATTTTAAATAATTTATAAATTTTTTACTATAACCAGATGAATATGTTTTCTGTGTGAGACGGTTATCTGTTTTATGGAAATATATTTATTATTACTATTTGGATTAGTATCTGCACTAGCCAATTATATATGTATTTTATTTTGGCTGTGGTGCTTAACGTCGTGGAAATTTAAATATTAAATTAAATATTTTTAGCTTTCAGATTAAAGCCAATACATCAATAAACAATAAATGGTTCTTTTCAAATTATTTTTTTTCTAATATATATGCATAGTTTTTTTGCTACCTGTCAATAAATTTGGTTTTTACCAGAATAACTTTACTTATTTTGAGTATTTAAGCTTTTGTTACATAATAGTTTACGTGTTTTAAATGTGTAAAAATGGATTAACTGTTCTAAATACAGTGTGAGTTTACCCTTTGTAAAAGTATTATTAAAAGAATAGTTGTTACAAACTGTGACAGGGTTTTTAAATAACAATTTAAAAATCAATTCTAGTGTTTAAATACAGAGCTTTTTTGTTCTGAAACTAAATAAATTATACTTTAATCTATATACATACAGTGTCTGTCATAAAGCCTGCGTCAAATATTTCCTCTTTGGAAAGTCCTGATTTTCTAAAGTATGTTTCACCGTGACGACCGGTTTTACCGGTTTTTCTTATCAGATTTATAGGAGTTTGGAAAATACAAACATACTTTGGTCTAGAAAATGCCCTAACAAAACAATAAAAAATACAAACAGGTAATATGTGTATTGTTATAGTTAACTAATAATTATCTTTTGTAATAATTTTTACATAGTTAGAAATTGGCCAGTAGGTTGGAATAAATTCAATATTTAAATGGTAGTTATTTTGCATTAGTTAAAATTATTGTTTTCCATATTTTATTTTTTCCCAAAAATGTTTCAAAAAATTTAGAAACCTGGCCCACTGATGGGTTTCTGTTCGAGACCCACCGCAAATTGAACCCAGCCCATGTACACCCCACGCGCAGCAAACGCGTGTTCTATTTTGTAAAACGTGTTTTGAGAGGGAGTGGCGCATATTAAACCCATTTCACGGCCAGCTTCAATTTCAAAATGGTGGTTTAAACGGGTGGGTCGAGTTGTGGTAGCAACACAGTTTTGTGGGTTCCTACTTTTGTCAGTGTGATCAGTTTTTTCTAACTTAAAGTAAAAATTATTGAAATTTTAGGAGTTTTCACATGTTATATGATACTACTCATGAAGATAACATAAAAGCAATTTATCTTACTTCTCATTCGTTTTACTTCTTTTTCTTTTTTTGCTGAGTAGGTACAACCATAAGTCACATAATCCATTATATAGTGACTGGCATAATTGGTGATCTATATAGGAAACTTTTTTATTTATGTTTCAAAAAAATTTATTTTTGATGAAAATATCTGCATGTCAAACTCACAAAACACTGATCAAAGTTTATATAAATATGAGCATATACGGGGTAGGTACAAATTGCATAAGAGGAAACTATCTTTATTTTTAAACCTACAAAAAATATTATTTGGAAAACTTTTTCAGAATGTAAAGTTATGCTAGAATTTAAAAGCAGAACCTCCTGTTCAAAAATTGAGTATAATACTTACCTTTCCAACTTATTCCGCATAGCAATTACAGGGAACAAAATTTGTTCTTTTAGATAAATATTTTATATCGTTTTATTTATTAAAATGTCTGCTCTATAGACATTAAAATGTATTTTCATATTTTTCTATTATATTTAAAAAAAAAAATAAACCAGGTAATAAAAACCACCATTGTTTCTGTAAAAATTAACTCAACTAAGCATGGCCTTATTAGGTTTAAATATGTATCTTTTTATTAGTTCTACATACTTTTTTATATTCTGGTAATTTATGCTTAAAAATGGAATGTAGGTACCTAGTTTTTTAAAAGTGGGTTGACTCAAATGATATTTTTAAATATACTAACTAATTGTGAATTATTTAAGAAATTTATTTTTATGGATGTAAAAACTATGTTTTGCAAATATAGAAGTATGTGTAACTCTTTTACCTGCAGAATATTCCAGTCAAATATAATTTTAAAAAGCCACTTTTAAGAAAACTAGATATACTAAAATTTAATTATATGTTTGTAAAAATCCTTGAAAACATTATGCCATTATTAAAATATATATCAACCCTCACCTCTTTTGCAATACTTTCCGCATAGCGAGAAAAGCAAAAAATTATATAGATACTACAATAACTACATAAAAATAAAATTATCTATATTTTTAGTTCAAATTTAAAATAAAATTTCCTGTAGATTCACGTCATTCGGTTAGCGCAGGTTTTTGTAAAACCCCTTCTACACGACCTAATTTTATGTACAATTTGACTTCTTTTTCTTCTTCCCTGCGAGCCGTCTTGATTCACTAGCGGAGGCAGCGCAGCCTCTTGGGATTTTTGTGCCTAATCTCCCATTATCTTTTATACCAATCCTTTCATCAGTCTTGTTCCTTCTACAAGTCTGTATAATCCCGAGACTGGTTGGTTGATATATTCCTGTGGGCTCATTTTCGGTGGCCAAAATAATGCCTGTCTTTTGTGATTCAGCGCTTCACATTCGCACAGGATATGGTAGGCTGTTTCTTAGCACATTCTGCGACTTGGGTCCCCATTATATGAGCCTATCTTGTGTCTTAGGTTATTGTGCCCTGTTAGCAACCCTACTGTTATGTGAAGTATTTTCCTACTTTGTCTGATTAGTTCTTTCTTTATTCTTCTGGATGGGACCCTTATGAAGCCTTTTCTTGTTCTACTGAGGCTTCTCCAGTATTCCCCGTGTTTGTTTCGGATCCATTCCCTGGTTTGCCCTCGTGCTGTGGTTTTGGTCATTCAAGGCGGTTCTGGTCAAATATTTGGATGATCCTTCACGCTTTTTCGTTGCCTTCTATTCCCGAATCTCCTGGTACAATTTGACTAGATTGCCAATCAAATTATGTCGTATAAGGTCAAATCAATTGAATTGTCCAATCCAAGGCCACTGGGTTGGAACCACCCGACTAGATCAGGTCAAATCAAAATGTGTAAAATCGGTTCGCCTGGATGCTGTTTGCCTAATTTCGTGTTGTTAGTCTGCTTGAAAATCACATACCCCTCAAAAAAATGTGGAAGGACAAACTGATCATAAGCCGATTCAAACGTCAATCTGGCCAGTAGTAAAAATTGTGTTGTGTTGACGGAAATTTAATCTAGAATTGACTTCAAAAACAAATCGATTTTAGTGTTAACTGCTAACGAATATTTATCTATGATTCTGGCTTTCTAACAGACGTTGTATATGTTACATGAAATTTAACTCTAATAACACTAGATTTGAATTTAGTTTGTATATTATGTTTCAATAAAAATGTAGTCTAGACTTGTGATGTGCTATGGCCTAGGTGCATGAAATTTTTAGATGATTTCTAAAATTGACAAGACATTTTAATTTTAAATCAACTTTTGTCTATAATCTATTTTTAGATCTTTTGTCAAACATGCCTTTTAGAGATAATTTGTAAAGAAAACATTAACTAAAAAGCTCACTTGTAGTCTAATAAAAAAAATAATTTAAAAATAATTTTTGTTAAAAAAAAACGATTTTAAAATCTGCATATTTAAAAAGGTTTCATTTTTTTTTGTTTTAAATTTATAAATACAATATATTGATTGTACAGCTTTACAATTCTGTAAATAGCTGAATCTTCAGCCCTAAAATGTTTATCTAGATAAAGTACTTAGTTTCTTACAAATTATTAATTTGCTAGAAACTATTTTGTCTGGAATTAGTGATATACATAATTACTACACAGTTTCTTTAAAATCTAATTCTACTTATATACTGGCTGACAACGAAATTACTACCAAGCCTTTTATTTTCTTAAATAAAAATATAACGCTTTCAAGTTCTAGAAATGTTTAATGTATCATCGGATGCTAATTTTGCATATAATTATATCACTCTTTCGGTTTAAACGGAAGTGGCGTAAGTTTTTGAAGATTTGAATTCTACGAGCAATTTCTGATATAAAACGTGTATTGGATCTTATACCTATTGTTGTTGGTTTTCGAGAAAATGGCGATTGAAAATGTCCACAAAAATGTTTGGAAACATATGCCTAATTTATATCTAATGTTTAATACAGGGTGTGCGATTAAAATTTTTAAAGTTACATTATTAGTAAAGTCAATTTTCGCAGCACTTCCAAAAAAAGTTAAATTAAACAGATTAAATTATTTTGATATTTATTTGTTTTCCCATATAACCTTATAAAAGTAAGCTGTGCTTATAATGTGTGGTGGTTTGAACATTTTAAATTAGTTTTCTCAAAAACCAACAAAGGTAGATATGGAATTATTAAAAATGTGTTGTAGAATTCAAATCTTTAAAAATATACATGGTATTCTATTTAAAATATCAAACTTTACGCCACTTCAGGTTAAACCGGAAGTGATAGAAAAATGTTATATCCAAAATCGGCATCCGATGACACAATATATCATCCCAAAGGTTGAAAGCGATAAGTTTTAGCCGAAGAAAATAAGAGGCTAGGTAGTGCTTTCGTTGTCACTCGGTATGTACTATGTATATTAAATTGTGCAAAATCTTTAGCTGCCAATTCTTTAATAAATGCTTTAATTGTATAATGAGTTAATTAAGTTAAAACTTGAATGTTTATTTATTTATAAAAAAACACTACACAGTGAAATTATGGAATAATTTAAAAAATAGTGAACTTCATAGTTATATTTATTACAGTTATATTATAATGACATATTTCTTTTTTGATAAATATTTTTTAAATTAAAACCTTCAGCAAATTTATTCATAAAATATAAGCTAAAATATTTAAAAACAAATAGTTTTTTAAGGTTTGGCATTTTTGGGGCATTTCTATTTTTATTAAAAGGCCATTTTCTGTAGGTTAAACCGTTATTCGTTATTTGACGTAAGATGAGGAATATTGAAAAGTACTGGATGTCAAGTTAAAAATTTACACCTCATTTAACTTTTTTATTTTTTATCATACAAAATAAAAATATCAGTTTGTTGGATTAATAGGGGTGTAAATTTATTACTTGGCACTTGTCTTCACATGTTGATTATAAATATGTGTCAGTTATAAATTAGCTTGTATTTGGTTCTGGGTATATTTTGCTAACTATTTTTATGTCATTATGAAACTGAAGTTTTTAAAAATTACGTTTACAGTATTGGAAAGAGAAATGACACGCGCAAAAATGATCAGCTATAAGCTGTCAGCGCATCGAAGAAAAAATGGTCCACTCGTATCCAGTATGCTCTTTAAATTGTGAATATTGACTATGCGCTGATCATTTATTGATTAGGGCGCATTGTAGTGCGGTAGGCCAAGTTCTGGTCTTAGTACAGTGGATGGGGAGAAAAAAGGTGTTTGACTTCCGGATTTTTTGTACAGTTTTAATATTTATGAAAATTTGGAATTAAGTTGCTTTCACCCTCTAGATCAAAGTTTTTTATATGCTTAGGGGGTGCATTTTATTTTTAGGGGGTAAAAACCACCCCTTATGCTAAAAAATTTAAAAATCATAGAAATAGACCTTATGTAAATTAAAATCATAGCTAAATATGCATAATCAATCTATTTTTATGTTGTGAGTTATATCTACCATTATATTTGTAACGTACGTTTCAACCCTTAAAAATCACCCTTAATAACAAAATTACGGTATAATAAAAATTTAACTATTAAGCTCAACCTTTAAAATACCACCCCTTACAGATTTCCAAAAAAAAATAATTTTTTTTTGGCAAAATGGCAAAACCTCGCAATTTTTTTGTCCTGCATCGATTTGCATGAAAATTTGGAATTAGGCGCCTCTAACCCTCTACTTCAAATTCTATTTCATGGTGATGTGCGCTGTTTGTTTTTTAAGGGTGAAAACTACCCCTAATTGTCAAAACTTATAGAATAACATTTTAAACCTTAAGATGGGTAAAAGTTGGTTTGGATTAGTTGATTAATGATTGTTTTATGCTTTGGAATACAATTTTAAAATATTTCAACCCTTAAAAATCAATTCTTGTTAATTAAACTAAAAAAATATATTTACCCTAAAAGAATGATAAATTTACCATAGTGATTTAATTTTAGAATGCTGTTGTTTAAAATATATACTAATTTCATTTCGCAACTTTTCGGCCCTTATAAATCAACTTTTATTATAGCTTGAAAAAAAGATTAATCCCCAAAAAATTAATAGCTTGACAGATTTAATAATTAAAAATATTACTGCCTGAAATATTACCAATTTCATTCTTTTGCAAATTTTCAATCCTTAAAAACCACCCCTTACAACATTGCAATTTTTATAAACCAATATAATAGGGATAAATAGGAAAAGAAAGTAGAATTACATACAAAAAATATACCGGTAAAAGTATAAAGTATACCGGTTTTATAAAATATTATGCTCCAAAGTGGGCTAGTCAAATTTTTCCAAAAAAAAGTTGATTGGTTTTTTAAACATAGCTCCTTTAGTTTTAACGATAGAAAGTTTTTTCAATTTTGTAGGGTTTTTTTAAGAGCTGCAAGGCTATGTAAATTAAATCCTTTTTAATCCCTTAGTTTTAAAATGGGAAGAGTTTAAAGGGCTAGAATAAGGTGGTGCTCGCTCGTAAATAGAGGCTTTAAACGGCCATATCTCGCCAAATATTTATTGTACAGAAAAATCTTTGTGATGAAAAGTCTTTGTTATGAAAAAAGCTTTAATTCGGTGCTCCAGCATTTTTTCGTATCTTCAGTATTGTTGGAGTTATTTTGAAGAAAATTGCAATTTTTACGAATTTGGGAAAAATCGTTTTTCACTTTTCCAATTTTTCTAAAATTAAGCATTTTAATTTGATTAAACTTCTAGGATGTATTAAGAATACATATATAAAAAGAATCGCAGAAGGGTACAGATCTATTTTAATTAAGAGGGGAATT
Source organism: Listronotus oregonensis (assembly GCA_019359885.1). Taxonomy (NCBI): domain Eukaryota; kingdom Metazoa; phylum Arthropoda; class Insecta; order Coleoptera; family Curculionidae; genus Listronotus; species Listronotus oregonensis. The sequence continues at coordinate 195,370 of JAHBCN010000289.1, forward strand.
AGGGGGTTGTTTTTAATGATCTTTTCGTAGAAAAAAGTAGGGACCGATCCTATTTTTATCATAACTCGCTCAATTTTTATGCTAAAAACCCTTTTTTTGTTTTTAAAAGAAAGGTTTTATTATATACTTAAAAAAGGACCGTATATGTTTTCCTTGAAAAAAAGAAACTTCTCCCGCTATTTGACTATGAATCTTTCAAATTTAGCATTTGACGAACAAAAGATAATCATTAACAAGCCGTAGCTCGGTCTGTATTGATTGTAGGGAAATTATAAAATATTTTTTTTTTTAGGTTTTTTATAAGCTACAATTTTGCTTTCCACAGTTTTTTTGATAAAATGCATATTTTTAGAGTTATTTGTGAAAACCCCATTAAAAACGTCGATTTTTTCGTCGAAAAACTTTTACTTTCAATCGCGGATAACTCGGAAAATATTAGTTTCACGAAAAAAATGTATGGAACATTTTTTACTTAAAATTACTTTCTTTATTGAATTCTGTAGTTAAAATGTAATAAAAAATTTCCACCCCCAAGATGGGGTGGCAACCACCCCCAGGATAAAAGCACACCTCGGCATGATATAAACTTTGATCCTTGGGCCATTTCCTACCTTCAGTGAAAATTTCAGGTAAATCCATGCAGGACAAAAAAAATCTTTGCCAAAATGCCTCATTTCCTGTACTATCTACCGCACAAATTATACGAAATATTTTGGGCTATTTTCCCCCTATTATAACTTTGGTCTCGTTGAATATAAAGGTATGTAAGTTCACATTAGAATTCTAATTACCTGTAAAAATATTGAGAAAGTTATGTCAAGTAATTTTTGACATATTTGATTTTGAAAATCGCCGATTTTACTATTGACTGGGTGTACAAATCTGAAATTCCAAAAATCTTGGCCTCTAAAGTACTGAGATCTAAAATTAGTCCAAATTCTCTTTACAATGTTGTTCCATTTTTTTTTGACTGGGAAAGTTTTTTGCTGATTGTCTGTATTAATGAAAAAAATTGTCTGTATTAATAAAACAAGACGTTAAACAACCTGATAAGTCAAAAAAGAGTGGAACAAACAGAACTTGGTCTGATTTTAGATCTCAGTATATTAAGAGGCCGAGATTTTTGGATAGGAACTGGGCCCTTATTTTACGTAAGTATTTTGGATGGGATAGGTTCTACAGGATGACCGCGGTTTATAGACTAAAAAATAGATTCATCAAGTGAAAAAAACAGCCATCTTAAAACAATTATACTTAGTATGCCATCTATTCGATATACACGCGATAAATAACCTTTCGAAAACTTTAATTTAGCACTCTAAGTAAGATTGTTCCAAAACTTCTATTTTTAACAAAGGCCAAGGTCGAGTTTGGCCCTTAAGGTATGTCTACACCAAAGAAACACAGAGGAACATTTTGTTGCTAGTTGGCGTAACCCGCTTAGGAAACAAAACAACAACAAAATTATCTTAAACATTCTGTCATGCAACAAGAAATATTCCATCTACATCAGTGTAGTGTGTGTTTCAATATTGGTAAACAATCAGTAAAAATCAGAAAAAAAAATGAGTTTGTAAATGTTGGACTTTCTTTTTACTTCATTAATATCAGTGCCAACCGCATTACTTATCTCGACCCACAAATCGTGTTTTTTGTAACGATCACTATAGTCTTTATCCCGTGGATTCCACAAATACTTGGCATTTCTGTACAGTTAAATTTATACCATTTTCTGTTGTCCACTTGAACGACGTGTTGTTAACTTGGTTTGTTAATATAAACTCTAGAAAAACTATAAATACAATATAAGTACGGTCCTCACAACACACACGACGCACTAGTTTCTGAATCAAGTTACAATCTGTCCACACTGCGACTGGCAAACAAAAATGTTTACCAATGTTTCTAAATTTCCTTTGATCTATACCGCGAAATATGGAAACAAGAAACTTATAGGAACTTTTGTTTCTGCAACCAGTAAACATTGCACATAACCTCAAGAATCTTTAAGAAACAATCAGGAACAAGTTCCACAAACACGCAACATAAACACAATGTTCCTATGTGTTGCTTTCGGTGTGGACACGGCTTTAGGATGACAAATATACCTTTATTTATGCTTATAATATTCCGCTGTATTGTTTTTCATCAAATTCGTTTTGTTTAGATTTTTGCAGTTTCTAGGTCTATTATCGAGTCAATTAACCGCAGTCTTCCTGTAAAACCTCTCAATAAATAATCAACGCATAGTCAAATTCAATATTCAAAAGGGCGTACTGGGTACGATTGGTCGCATTTTTCTTCGATGAGCTGACAGTCTACATAGTTGTTAATATTGCATATAACTTTGTCATGTAATATTTTTATACTTTATTTTATTATTTTGTATATTAATTTTATCACTAATATATAACTGTAATGCCAGCTAAAAAATGTTTCTGTAATTGTACCTGCCGCCAAAAAGTATTTATAAAAGATATCAAATTCAACCACCTATTTTACACGTAGCTTCTGTATCTAGCAAAAATAAATGCCTATTAAAACACATAATTTAATAATTTTTTAAATATAACTAATGGAAGTTTACTAAGTATTCCAGTCGGTTAGCTGCAAAAGGATTATTATTCTAGAATTATGTAAAAATAGTTTAAATAACGTGTTAGCAGAAGATAGTAAAAATATGTAACCAATTTAGGCATATTGTTATGTCCAGTCCGCATTATTATTATTTTTGTTAAGATATAAGACATTTCATTTAAATATTTGTACTTCTTTTGTTATTTAAGAGTTATTTTATTATTTAATTAATTTCCAGACTATATAGGCTTATGTTGGTGTAAGAAAAAAGGAAGGTAATATATTATTAAATCTTTTCTGATATGCCAGGGCGGTTCATTATTGTTTCTTAAAAAAAGCAAATAACTTACTTTTCGGTCACAGTTACACATCTAATGGACATCAATATTTTTTTAATAATTCGAATCTATTTTTAAATAAATTTTCTGATGCATTAGAAACAACCTTGTTTTTTAAAAGGACTTATTCTATGTTAATTATAGAAAATTACCTAAAAAATTAGGTTTTAATTAACAAGAATAGATCCAACTATAGAGTTTTTTTTTATCTTCTGGCAGTCTACGAAGGCATGAGGTCTACCATAGGTGTCGTAAGTAAAGTAAGATTAAGTTTATTAATACAGGACCTAAAGTCGATGTTTGAAGGACAAGAAAGCCAGCAGTACTCACAGTTTAGTACTGAGAGATAGACAAAGTAATTTGGGGCTTCTCTGGTTGACTGTAAAAGGATGCATATAAGGGGCAGTTCGTGTTGCTTTATTAGGAGCTTTAAGGAAAATAATTCTGCTGGCTAATTTTTGAGAGTAGCAGCTGTAAAAATGCCCAAAAAGGAGGTACAAGTATCCAACAGCTCGTCGGGTGGCACGAAAAAGAAGCTTTATTGTTGAAGTTGAGGTCGTCAGTAAAGTAAGCCTTTCTTGCCTGAATGGAATCATGAATACTAAGTGTTAAGGGAAACAATTACCTAAATATAAAACAGTATTTCAAGTAGCCTCTGGTTTAAAATACATACAGAGTGAATAGGTTAGAAATGGATAAAACTAGCTATGGATGTCGTATCAATGGTTCGTTCTTGAAAGTAACGCCATTAAATGATTTTTTGTTTTGAAAACCTTTGCCGCTTATATATGGGCGATAGGAATTTACATACTACTTGCTGCAGTGAATATGATTTGGGGGCCTTAAATTGTACAACATTTTTGGCGGTCCAATTCAGTTATAAAAAAATCTCAGGAAGATATCTGCATTATCCTATACTTGTTTTCCAAATTAGGTTTATAGAGGTTTTAGAAAATAGATATTCCAGTTAATGATACTATCGTCAGCAAAACTCTGAAAGAATACAAAGGATTACTATCTTATGTAGGATGTAAATATGGTATTTTCTTCATTTATAATCTAAAGATGTTTGTAATTTCGGGAAAAATATCAATAGATTTACCATTGTCAAGGTATAACATCACACATTTTTATCAAAAAGGTTTCTCCTCTTCTTCTTCTCTGGGAGCCGTCTTGATTCACTACCGGAGGCAGCTCTTGGCTTTTTGTGCCTAAGTTCCCATTATCTTGTGTGGCGTGTGGCGTGAATTTTGATATTTTAAATGGCATCCCAGTATATTTTTAATATTCCATTTGAAGTCCTTTCCGATATTAAATCCGTATCTTTGTTGGTTTTTGAGAAAATGCCAATAATTGTAAATGTCCAGCGCAGTAAAACGTCTAACTATTTAAATGGCCATATCTAAAAAAATGTTAGGTTTAAATAAAGGTTTTCATAAACAGAAATGTTTAGAAAAATACGTCTATTTTAAATCTAATGTTCGAAACAGGGTGTTTCAATAAAATTAATATCATTTGGAGGGTTATGTTTTGCAGCACTTTCGGTAAAAAAGGAAGTAGTATTGTGATTTCAGCAGATTGAGTCTCCAAAAAGAGTTGAATTAAACATATTAATTTTTTATATGACACAAGAAAAATGAAAGAGTCCGGGTCTGGTCCAAAGTATAATGTGTTGCCTAGCTACATTTATGGACCACACTGATTTTTCTATAAAATTTCGTGGATTTTTGTTACTGCGGAGAATCATAAGAGTACCTTAATGACAGTTATATTCATGATTAGTATGTTGATATGTTAAGTTACTGGGTTCAAAATAAAACAATTAAAAACGTTTAAGTTATTTGTCTTTGTACTAGAGACTTTAATTAACTGTAAATAAATTAAATGATTTTAACATTTTTGGCTTCTCAGATTATAAGTAAATCAATTCTTTTGTGGGTGTCTAACCCCAAACCTAAATTTTTTTAGTGCAGTGAAACGATGAAACGATTTTCAGTTCTTAATAATTAATAGTGTGCTTCTAATATATTTTTACAATTTTGTTATAAATAAGGCTTCTATTTTCTGTAATAACGTTTTTAAAAATTAATTTTCATTGTCCTTATTTTAAATTACAAGTTTCAGAAAATGGGAGCCTTTAAATGGAATGTAGCACGGCTTAAGTTTTTTTTAATTTGATTTTTTTTAAACTGGGCATAATAATAATTCTAGTGTATATGGCTGTACAGTAACCTAAAAAAGCATTGCATGTTGTACAAAAGAGTAAATAAACGAATATATTGGTACTTAATATGCATTAATTCGTACAGAATGATTGTATTGTGGCACTATCTGACTAACATGAAAAAATAATGTATGTAATTTAATTTGAAATTTTTAAAAAATTCAAAAATTTTAATATAAAATCATTTATAATTTAAGGACAAGGGAATTATAGTGACTTTACTATTTTTTTAATTAAAGCCTATAATTCTCAAATAGTGGAAAAACTTACCTGTATAAAAATAAGTTATAGTTTTTATATTTTTTATAGATAAATATCCATTCTCTTGTTAGATTTTTAAAACATAAGGATATAGTATGGTAAAACTAAATGTAAAACGTACCTAACCGATTTTGGTTTACCAGAAAAACATATATTTAAAAATAAAGAAAGATTTTAAAAAACTTACTGCGCCTAAAATTTAATTCCTCAATGTATAAAAAAAAATATTTTTTTTTAAGTGGTTTTAAATTATAATAAAACTTTGCTTATTTTGCTTTTAGATTTTGAAGAAAGTTTAGCAAAAAAAAATATTTTTTGTAATTTTTTCTTTATTTTTTGGAGTGTTATAAAACCCCCTAAAAACACTCGCCGTTCAGTATTATTTAGCCCTAACTCCTAGGATTCAGCACGTCACCCTTGTATTTATTTATTTTTTTTATTTATTAATTAAAAAAGTTAATCTATTTATTAAATAAAAAGTTGGACTAGATATATGTTACCTAATTTTTTTTATTGTAAAAATGAAAAACATAATAGGCCTCGAGCGCATATTTCTTTTTATTGGGTAAAATAACATTTCAGTCAAATATTTTTTTCAATTCAAAACTTTATAATAGAGCTATAAGTATTTCAACTTTCAAATATAAAACGCCCGCACCGAAAACTTCTGGATATTTAAATGGCGCGTAACGTCACAATAAACCAATTCACTAACACAAATAAAATACAAATGCTTAATTTACCATGCTGGCACAGGCAACGTTGCCACATGTTATTTAGGAAATCTACCAAAAATTAAAATCTACTAAAATTTTATAACGTATTGGAGAGATTATTTTCAATACACGAACTTACATGAAGAAAAAAAACTACAGATTTTTTTTGTTCCATAAAAATATGTCTTTTACCACTTTTTCTTTAATGTGCTGTATTTTTCATTTCTGTTCCGATTTATAGGAATAAACGCTAAAAAAATTCTAATATTTTACGTTCAAAGGGAGCGAACAAACAACAGCATTTCTTTTGCAAAATTAGACATGCTTTGATATTTCACTTTTCCATCTTTATCTGTTAATAAGCTTACTGTTTGCCAGAACTTTTCAGTATTATCTGACACCCTACTGACATTGCCGCATGAAGCACGCAAGTTTGCTACACTAAGGTCTAGTTTCATATTTCATATTCATTATCGGATTAAAACAAAAAGCAATAAAATCTATTAAATATCCACAATAAAAAGTTGTCTTTCAGAATTAACAAAAGACCGGTGTAAACCTACCAAAAAAGTAGAAATCTAATCAATGTGGCAGTGCTGGGCACGGGTATCATCACTGCCAATCACAAGTCGTTTTGGTCTGACGTCAGGTCTAATAGGCATAAATTTTAAATAATAATTACGCCAAAACAAAATTTTTCAGGGAGAAAAGATTTAGAATTTGTTTCTTAAATAGGCAAAGTTAGGAATTTAATGTGTTTTTGGTTTAAAATAAATTTCATCATGCAAGGAGCTTACCTACTGGTAAAAAACATGCGCCATATTTTATTTTTTCGATTAAGTTTAAAATTGCTGATAAATAAAATTCTGTGTCCAAAGCTTTTTTTTTTTCATAATCCAGAAAGCACGAAGAAAATTATAGATGTAATTGTTTGACGCTTACTTATAATCTTTGGTTAAAAACAAATTAACTCACCTATAGTTTTTATATTTAAGCAAATAAACATTTTTATATATTGCTCTTTTTGGCATTGAATTTATAAAAGGTTAGTTTTTCCACTATCTTGTAACGCAACTTTTCAAGAAACGTTGTGTTTCAAGGTTAATTGATAAATGTTTGGAGTAATTCAGCTTGTTTTTAATACTTATTTTTATTAACAGCAACAGGAGCAAGACCCCACGAATTTGTACATAGCAAATTTGCCGCCAACATTCAAAGAGGCTGATTTGGATACTTTGCTTTCTAAGTACGGGCAAGTAATTTCTACGAGAATACTGCGTGATGCTCAAGGTAGGTTTTTAATGTTTTCCACAGAATGTAAGACATGGTCTTCTTTACCTGTACTACATAAAAGGCATTTATAGCATATCTTCAGCCCAGAAAAAAGTGACAACTCAAAAAACTGACATTTGAGGAAATGGACAATCAAAAATTTGGATATTTACTGTGTAAGCAGCTATTAAATATATCACCAAAAACACTTATTTAAAATAAGGGGCCAAGTTCCTATCCAAAAATCACGCCATCTTAAAGTACCAAAATCTAAAGTTTGACTAAGTTCTGTCCACAATTTTAAATAAATTACATACCCTTCTTGTTTCTAGGATTCATAACTGAGGTCCTACTTATTATATGTGTTAAACTTTTAATTCAACACACACTTCTTTCTAAATAAATTTATTTAGACTGTAATTAATATTTAGTGCGCTTTAGGGATACATTATTCTGTTTAAAATAAATTTTTTTCTTGATGACTAGGCACACTGTTCTTTATTTAATTTCTGGCTATGTCCTCTTACGGTACAACTTACTTTAATCTTATACACGTTCAGGTCTCTTCTCTATTTAAATTTTAATGTGTTAATAAAATTATCTCCTTATTGTCTTTTTTTTTAATGTCAGTTTTAAAATTTTTAATCCCCCATATGACGAATTTTAAGTTTTTTTATATTAATATGCCTTTAAGGGAGAGGGTAAGGTTAATTCGTGCAAAAATTGGCACATTTTTGCGAATTTTTTTGAACGACAAAGTTAAAAGTAGTGCTACATTAAAGTATAACATTCGAAGAATTATTAAGTATAGTTTGGTCATTTTTAGAATGAAAAGTCGGTTCTCTTTGAAAGGAAAAAAAAGTAGTCGCAAAGGTTTGGTTTGAACTGCGGCCGCCTTTGCTTTTTATAATGTGCCGCTTCCCGCACGTGTCTAATAATAAACCATATAAAAAGCAAAGGCGGCCGACAATAAAAACTAAACCTTTTAGGTACTTTTTATGTGTTTTTCAAGGGCACCAAATTTTTATTTTAAAAATAGTCCAAATATAAAATTTTCATGAAGAAATATTAAAAATCTGGCAATGGCGGCATTTATTTGGAAGCGTCTCGGAAAAAAGAATTGCGGTGCCCCTCATAACTAGGTGCTGGATCATCTGAAGTAAAAAAAAAACAAAGTTTTTTCGTTAGATACCTCGTACCCCATGTAACGCTGAGGGTTTTTCGAAGTTTCAACTTTTCACTTTTTGGAAACATTTTGAAGTGAAAAACGTGATTTTTGCGAAAAAAATCGGCTAATTTGGTACTATTAAATAAAAAATATTAACAAAGTTAAAAAGACTCTTCAGCGTTACCTCGTAAATTATATACAGAAATAGTGTTCAAAAGTATTGGTGCAGTAGTTTTGAAGTTATGAGGGGCACCGACTTTGAAAACGTGAGTTGTAGGAAAAACGCTTTAAACTTTTGAACGTTCATAAGCGAGTCTTATCGGCTTACCTTACCGCTGTATCTTCGTTAGTTTTGCTCCGATCTCTCTCTCATTTTTGACACAATATTCCCAAAAGATTCCTATTCAGAAAATCAAATTTTAAAAAGTTTAAAAACCTTACACCCTTAATAAAATAGGGATTCCAGTATAGGCATAAGCATTAGCCAAAAGTGATCTGATATGCGATTTTTAGATTTTGATAATCATTTCTACGCTAGTGTAATAAAATGGTCTTCTTATTACGAGTAAATATATCATACTGTTTGCTTGTATGCAGGGAAAGTTAAATAATTATATAATATATATATATAATATATATATAATATATATATATATATATATATATATATATATATATATATATATATATATATATATATATATATATATATATATATATATATTATATATATATATATATATATATATATATATATATTTAGCACTGTGTACTGAGGGCCACTATAATATGCTGAATAAAGGTGGCGGCTCTGACATTTATAATCTGTGACACTTAAGATTGGCAAACTTGCGTCACCGTAAACTATAAGGGGGCTAAAATAATTACAACTTTCAGTATGTAGGCCATTCCTCGGTAACACAAAGAAAATGGAAGAGAAAATTTAAAATTAAAGGCACATGTTAGACTTGCTTTTTTTCTATGAACCATATTGAATCGAGTTTTTATGGGCGTTATTAAAAATTTCACAGACTTCACCCAGATGTCTTTGGCGATCTCCCCAGCCAAAAATCATAAGGATTTCGATTCTTTCTCGTTCTGAAAGCATATCTAATAATATTAGTTCTCATACACTATATCACAAATTGACACAGTGATCACTAAAACAACAGTCAAAATGACAATTAAGGTACTAAAGGTAAGGTAGAAAAATCGACGTGTCGGACCGATTTAATTTTGCAAGCAATTAATGTGCCAAAAATGTTACTTTTCAAACCTTGATTACTCAAAAACAGTTGAAGATAGGCATAGGACAATGTACATGAAATGTGTCTAGAATTGTCCGTAACATCCAAAAATGTCAAAATATGCAGGTGGTGCCATTTAAAAAAATGAAGTCGATATCGGCCCTTCTGTTTTTGAAACACCCTGTATACATTCTTTTCTTTCAAAAAATTTTAAACCTAAAAACTAAATCCACGTGTCCGAGCGTTTTTTACTCAGGTGCTTCGTTTACCTGAAAAAGGTACTTTTCCAGACTTTATGGCCTCACTGTATATCTACTCTGTCTTTTTAGTACGCGAGCAATGTTTTTTTTTATAATATCTTTTTGCTGTGTTGCTGGCTCTTCTACCATTTTAAAAAATCGTACACATTATGTGCACTCTAACCTAAAAAATATTTTAAGATGGGTTAAGGTTATGTTGTGATGACCCATGACCGTTCCTGTTTGACCTCCGATCAGTGAAGTGCTCGCGATAAAAAAAACTACATTGTTTTTTCCGGAAAGGCGGCTGAAGGTGCTGTATCAACAGCTTTTACCATTGGGGATTAAGAAGAAACTCGAGCCAAACGATGGAGTCCTTCTTCTGGGGCTAAGCGCTGTGAACGAAGATTCCTATACTTGATCCTTTCTAAGGGCCCCACGCACGAGGTATTTTTCTAATGGCGAAAGATGCTTGCGCGCTCAGCAGGGAGGGGCAGTACTGACAGAAAACGGTTATGCGTGACACCAGAAGCAGTCCTTGGTCGTACCGCCATTGTTCGTGCCCTGCATCGATAATTTTTATTGCTAAAAATTCAAGTTTTGGAAAAGTTCGGAATTTCTGGAGGTTACAGAGCCCGACGATCCAGAAGTTCCACCTACAAAGCTCGGGAAAGCTCACGTTGACAACAACGTGTGTCTGGAACGGGGAGAGCTGGCAATTGCCTTGCAGCAACGCCATAAACAGAGCAGTATCCAGTATCCATGACCGTTCCAGGTGAAGGCAGATAGTCAAGGCAGCCAAGATCCACCCTGGTTTGTAGTGCTAGGACTAGTAGTAGTTAAGGTTATGTTTAAGCCAAGAAGCAAAAACTAGAATTCCTAAAAACCAAAAAATATATTTGTACAACCTATCCTACTTTAAGTAGATCTACAGAAAAGGTCTTGATATTAACCAGAACTAACCATGCTTAAAAATTCTCACATTTAAAATGTTGCAATAAATAAACAAAAAAACAAACGCAATATAGGCTACGTTATTTTGAATAGGATATTATGCAGCGTATGCCACGTGAACATTACTTTTCACGTTACTTTTTGATTGGCGAAAAATTTGAGAGATTAGATGTATCAATCAAACGGTTTTCAATCAAAAAGTCGAGACATGGTGTAATTAAGAATATTTTAATTTCTTTTTAAAATCAAATTATAATAACCACACGAAAATATAAAGTAATAATGGGGCTATTAAAAGTGTAAAGAGTTTATTGTTCCTGGCAAATTTTGATGGTTTGGCTACTGTAAAAACTTAAAGATAATCGATCGGGACAAGTGTTGGTCTTGAATTATGTAGGGTTTAAAATTATTTTTTTACAACTTTCAGTTAGCAATTTCAAATTTTGATTACTTTTATTGAGTATATAACTTTAGGCTATTTAGTTAAAAAAAAACGTATTAACCTAGAGCAGAGGTTCCCAAACTTATTTCGTCTAAAGCCCACTTTGAAAATCAGGTATTTTGTATCGCTCCCCCATTTTTTTTTACCTTAAAAACCCCAATAACATATTAGTCTCGCCTGGAGTTTAATTAAACATATATTCTAAACGAGACTTTTCTTACCAGAGAGCAATAATAATGCAACTTTACAATATTTACGGCCGAGTGATGATCGCGTTGTTAAATTTAGCAATGGACTTAGCAGTTTAGAATGTTTAACAAAACGTCATTGTCATTGTTATTCAATGATTTTAGTAGGCAACCTGTCAAAATCTGAAATTTTAAACCGTTGTCAACTTAGCAAATTGTTAAAAGTTAACAACGATTTAGAATGTTTAACAAAATGTCAGATTTTAACAGGTTGTCATAGTCCTGGGATATAGTACTGTGTGCGCACAGAAACTATAACCCCTTCTGACCTTTCATATCGCGTGAAATACATATTTTTTAAATAAACAAAATAAACCTTTAACAATGAAAATATTTTTTTCATCGTTGTGGTGACAAGTCTATTATCGTTTTCAAGATAAAATTTTACTGAAACCTATTAACGCATTATAATTTAGTTTTTTTTTTAATTTTTAATTTAAAAGTGATGTTGAGAGATTTTGTCGAAAATTTATGACATAATGCCATAAATGACATATTAATCTTTTATCAAGGGTACATTTATTATTTTCAGAAATAAGGGCGGCGAGTTGATGTACCTGTTATTATGATATTACCTTATAAATTTTTGACAAAAAGCTTTCAGAATATCTTAAATTTGTGTATCAAAATTAAAATAATTTTATTCCTTATTTAAGATTTTGTCTGTCAATACAAACTTCACACCTGTTTTTTTTTCTTTAGAATCTTAAGAGGTAGTAGCACCAGAGCTCTATAATGTAAATGAAGTTGTATGGTTCTTAATTAAATAAAAATAAATCAAAAGTTGTATTTTATCCATCTACTAATTAGTTTTTCTCTAAAAGACTCCAATAAATTTATGTTTCAGGCACATCAAAGGGTGTAGGTTTTGCTCGTATGGAATCCAAAGAAAAATGCGAACAAATTATCCAAATGTTTAACAATCATGTGTTGCAAAACTGCAAGGATCCTCTTTTAGTTAAATTTGCTGATGGTGGTAATAAGAAGAAAAATTTATATAATAAGGTAAACCATATGTATTAATAACTTCTGCTTAAAATTAAGGGCAATAAAAGCTGAATTTTATTTTTATAGTTTGAATTTGAAGTACTTATTAATCATTTATTTATAGAGTAATGACAATTCTATGAAGTGGCGTGATGCATCCGAGACAATGGGGGCTATGGCTTATGCTCCCGATGCTCTGACGCAAAACGGAGTAACAGGTCAACATATGATACCAACCTATAATTATAGGCATCTTAATCAGGTAGGTAGCTAATAGAATTGTGCACTCTTTTTCAGTAAATAAAGAACAAGCTTTAATTTATTTGCTAAATGATTTTAATATTGACAATACCCCAAAGGCAATAAAAAATATAAATGTTATAATTAATTAAAATAAAATATAAAAATGCAAGTTTTTTTGAGGTTTTCAATTTTTCAAATTTTTATAAAAAAAATGGTGCATGGCTACACACTGTAGGGATGAAGGAACGAACAATATGGGAAGTTCGGTGCCTTTCAAGTTGGTCTGTAAAAGAATGCATAAAATTCGCACTACATGTTGCTCTGTTGGGATCTATCAGAGGAGGAATTATACTAGCCAACTCCTCAGAGCAGAAACTGTGAAAATACCTAGAAAAGACCCACTGATTCCCTACAGTTCGTCTAGGGGTAAGAGAAGGAAGCTTTTCTGTAAGTGTGGGATCATTAATAAGACGAACAGCTCTTTTTTGAATGAAATCAAGGATGATAAGATTTGTAGGAAACGCCATTCTCCAGACACGAGAACAATATTCTAAAGGTGGTCTGATTTGGAATACATACAGCATATACAGATTAGACGGAGAGACATACTTTCTGGCTCAAAGAAGAAATCCAAGCTTTTTTGAAGCAGCTGTGGCTATGTATGTAATGTGGTTGTGCCAGTTAAGGTTATTCTTAAAAGTAACGCCAACAAGATTGAATCGGTCTTTGTTCTGCAAAATTTGGCCACTCATAATATGTAACAGATAAGCATTGGTAGACTTTTTTCGCGACAGCGAACATGACTGTGTTTTGGAGGCATTAAACTAAACAATATTTTTGGCGCTTCAATCCAAGATTAGTTCAAGCTATTGTAAAGGAAAACTATGCATTACTCTACGCTTGTTTTCTAAGTACTATCGTCAGCAAAACTATGAATAGGATTGATTGTGGAAAAGAGAAGATCGTTGATGTGAAGAAGAAACAGAGTTGGTGCCGGTAAGTCTTGGGCCCCCAGCATTAATTTGGTAAAAGCTGAAAGAATGACCATCTACAATAACTGATGTATGAGTAATTGGAGTTTAATATTAGAAAATTAAAATAGTCATTATTAAACGAAATTCGCATTTTTAGCATAATTATTACATTTTTGTAGAACTTTTTTGGTTGAGGGCGAATTCACTAGCATTAACTCGGCAACAGCATCATCGTTTTAAAATTTGAAGCCTCCCAATGTCTTTTTTAGCGATCCAAAGAGATAGAAATCACATAATGATAAATCCAGATCATAAGGTGGATGTGGTCTCCCTCCCAATGCATTTGTAGTCAATTGGCAGTAGGTATTTATCGTGCAGCAGAATGACACTTGATTAAACAAAATGCAGTTTAAATTTTTTAAATAAGCAAGTCGAATAATGGTACGTCGTTTTCGTAAAAAAGGACACCCTCGCTGCCCCAAAAGACGATGGCCGTTACTCTATCGGCTGAAGGCACTACCTTTGCTTTTCTCGGTTTTGAGGAGTTTGACGCCACTAAAGACTCGATCTTTTCGATACTGGCGTGAAATGGTGAACCCTGGTTTCACCGCAGGCCAGTAAGAAATTTAAAAATGCATAAACTCAGAAGCTCCGCAGAGTCTTTAACACGTCGCTGTTTTTGGTCTATATTTAGCAATCTTGCTCAAAGTTACTATTTTGCTCAGACTTAAACTTCTTGGTTGTGCAGATGGTAATGGGTGATTTCCGCGAGGCTACCAACACTTATTTGTAATGTTTGTAGCTTATTAAAAATGGAAATTCTTTTGTTGCCTGAAATAAAATCGTTTATCGTTTATCAGCCTGGGTTGGTTTGTTTTTCGGAGTTTTTGAAGTTTCTGCAGAAAATCACTTGGTTTGGCCCCTTTATTTACAAGAAATAACTATTATGCGTTGCGCAACGGAAACATGAACTGCCTGCTCTGTCAATTTGATTACTTCATGAAACAATTGACGTGGTTTTGACAAAATACAAAATTAGTTAATTTGATTTGTAGAAACCCGGTTTTAAATTAAAAAGTTTTTTAATATATAAAACAAAATAAAAAATTATAAATAAATAAATTATCCTTCATATATATTGGCAAAAATAAAATAAATACAGCTAATAAACAACTAATCATTTATAACAAGTGCATTAAATATACTAATTGACTTTATATGGATGGAAATTTAAGTTGAAAAAATTTTATTAAACAACTCAGAAGACATTATGTTCTTTAACAATTATAAAGAATATCTATTTTTCAATTTATTCAAAAATACAATATTTATTTTCGGTTTGGGGAAGTGGATCACTAACAGTACTTAAACCTTTAAAAAAATTACAAAATAAAGTATTTACAAATTTGTATAAACCTAAAATATACTTGGATATAGAATCTTTTTGTAAACTGAAAATATGTACACTATTACATTCAATAATTAATAACTTGAAAATGTCAATTTTAAATTTCTTTATTTATTTATTATTAAAATTAAAACTAAAAAAAAAATAGCAAATTATTTAAACAGCATTTATAAAAAATTCTTCATAGTTACAGATTTATATTTTGTGTAGTTTTTTGGCTGTATTTTAATGATTTTCATGGTTATTTAATTTTGTATTAATTGTTTTAAAGTACAGATATTTTTAGATTAAACAATCCCTGTAATAAACTTTTTCTACTACCATCTTAGAAATTACCGTTTTTAACCCCTGAATAAGGGTTGAAAACAGCACTTTACCTTCCTTAATTTATGTCTTGTCAATGTCAATGTTTTAAGTGATTTCAAATCTTAGGTTAGACTTTGACAAGTTTTTAATATATAGCCCGAGAGCTGGCAGCAATTTTTGGGTAGGTATTTGAGGCAAGCTGAAAACTTGTCATATACTTCTCCTATTAAACCCCAACACGGAACTGCAGACCTGGCTGGTGAGTAGCGGGGCTTAATCAATCCCTAAATCTTTAAAAATATTTATTTTTTTGTTCCAAAAATGTATTTGAGGCAATATGCAATTTTTATATGTTGTAGTTGAATGTTTAAAGAATTTTTAAAAAAATAAGCCATACGATTTTGTCGGGGTTTTAACCTTGCCAGGTGCGTGCAAAAATGTTTTCCAAAAAATATAAAAAATGTATTTGAGGCAACTTAAAATTTTAATAGGGTATTATTTAAAACTAAAAAATAAGATTCTCAAAAAGACAGATCATTTTGGTGGACTTTCCATATGCCAGGTGATCTAAAAAATTATGTATAGGTGCGACTGAGAGCGCTATAGACAAGCTGCTGTAGTGTAAGAGAGAACGTTTATCGGCAGCTGTCTGCGTTCTTACTTGCCGCGTTACTATTGACTTTGGCAAGGTCACGTCGCTTACAATAGCCAGGAGGTTTCTAGTCGGAGTTTCGGAGTAAAAAAATAAAAAAAAATGTGAATTTCTGCTAAAAATGGTTTAAGTAAAAATGATTGTGTTGATTTGTGTGTGCTAAATGCACATATTTTTTGTGTTTTTATCATAAAAAATTTGTTATTTAGTCAATTTTAATACAAATTCAAATGTAATGAATTACTTAAATATTTGACATTAGAGCAGAAATATTGATTTTTTTTAAATAATTCTTAAGATACATTTTTTTTAGAAAATTTAATTTTAAAACAAATTTTGGTTCAAAAATTTTTTTTTCGAATTCAGATTTTAGCAGCTACATCCAAAATTTAAAAAATTACTTTTTTTGTGACAGTATTCAAACTTAAAATTTATACCGAAATTAAATATTTTTTTCATGTTAAAATTAATAAAGACTAACGTATTAAGGAAAGTAATGATAACAAAAATATAAAATCACAAAATCAGATTTATTAAAATAAAATAATTATACAACTGAAGAATTATCTGGAGTACAAAATATAAATTTTTATTATTTATTATATTTTAATCCATAATGTTTACGGATCTCTAATATTACATGACTTTTTTTGAGAGTTTTCTCTACATAAGCAATCACTTTATCATCGTCTTTTTTGCAAATGACACAATTTAATTTTTCACCAGACATTTTAAAATTATTTAACTTATAAAACACTTGTAACACCACTATTTATAGGTCTCAGAATAACGACTCCGGCTAGAAACCTCATAGCTATTGTAAGCGATGTGACCTCGCCAGAGCCAATAGTAACGCGGCAAGTAAGAACGCAGCCACCTGCCGATAAACGTTCTCTCTTACACTACAGCAGCTTGTGTATAGCGCTACTCAGTCGCATCTATACATCATTTTTTAGATCACTTGGCATATGGAAAGTCCCACCAAAATGATCTGTCTTTTTGAGAATCTTATTTTTTAGTTATAAATAATACCCTATTAAAATTTCAAGTTGCCTCAAATACATTTTTTATATTTTTTGCAAAACATTTTTGTACGCGCCTGGCAAGGTTAAAACCCCGACAAAATCGTATGGCTTATTTTTTTAAAAATTCTTCAACATTCAACTACAACATATAAAAATTGCAAATTGCCTCAAATACATTTTTAGAAATAAAAAATAAATATTTATTAAAATTTAGGGGTTGATTAAGCCCCGCTACTCACCAGCCAGGTCTGCAGTTCCGTGTTGGGGTTTAATAGGAGAAGTATATGACAAGTTTTCAGCTTGCCTCAAATACCTACCCAAAAATTACTGCCAGCTGTCAGGCTAATAGGGTTTTATGCAAACAATCAAAATCACAATTTAATCTTAAAACACAAAATTCAATGATAATTTTTCAAAATTTGAATGAAAAGTAGTAGAAAAAATTATATACATTCCTCTAGAGTAGAGTGCATTTCCTCCCTTGAATTTTAATGCCCTACGCTTCGTGTCGAGCATCAAATTATCCGCGGGAGGAAAAAAGATACTTTTCTCCCTTGTTATGTAAATAACCATTATTATAAATTAGTTGAGATTGATCAAATAAATAAAAATAAAATTAATAGCCATTATTTTAGTGTATACTAAAGAATTAGAATTTTTTAGTTTCCTGGATATAGTCCTCAGTGGGTGCCGCAGTATGTAATGCCGGCCCCAATTCAATCTGTAGATGATGCATATAATTTGCAAGGCCACGTGCAAGCTCGTGATGGTCAGACACCACGTGCAATACCAGTTATGATGCCGACTGGTGAAACGTCTATGCCGTATGCTAATGTCATTCCCCAGCTTACTGCTCAAATGGGCGCTATGCAGTTACAGGCTACGCCAGGATCATACATTTCTCCACAGGTAATGTACAACAAGTTCTTTTTCTCCAATTCGAATTTCTCTTAAATAATTTTAAGTAAAAATATCAGATTTCTTTAGAGATTATGTCAATTTTTGATGTGGCAGTAGTCAGTAATCAAAGTTGTACAGGGTGTCCCAAAAGTAGTGGGACACAGAGCAACAGCAGATTCCTTAGGTCAAAATAATGCAATTTACGTAAACTTGCCTTATCCCAAAGTTGATAATAATTAAGGAGGGTGTTAAACTTTTAATTTTGTTTTCGTGTTTTCATAATACTTTTTAACCAAATGATTTAGCGGTACAACATTGGGGATCCGGGGGTTCTTTAAGACGAGAAATTCAAATTCGTCCATACTTTTGATGTTGCTAGTTTGTATCAAAACTGTATACTTTATTTAAGTCTCTAGAAGCAACTGTTTTCGAGATAAACACACTTTAAATGACCCCGCAATTTTTTTATGAAAAATGGGTTTCGGCCAATTGTTTTTAAACTTTGGAAAGTAATAGTTCTCAACACTCTGACCAAAAGTCTCTACCGGCACAAAACCCGAAAACTCCTTTAACCCCCAAAATCATCATCAAGGTCACTGGGAAACTCCATTTTCCAAAAAAATTGCGGCGTCCTTTATGTGCGTTTATCTCAAAAACAGTTGCCCCTAAGACTAAATGAAGTATCATTTTGATGCAAAAGGTCTTCGTAATTTATTTTTAATAAACAGGTCAATATACTAAGCTTAAAAAAATTTATGCCCTCTAAAACAAGTGGAGTAGTCCGTAGCTGGCGCCCTCTACTATCAATATCAAAAGCATGGGTGAATTTGAATTTCTCGCCTTAAAAAACCCCAGGATCCCCAATTTTGTACACCTATATCATTTGGTTAAGAAATTATTATGAAAAAACAAAAACAAAATTAAAAGTTCGACAGCCTGTATCTTAGTTATTATCAACTTTGGGATAAGGCAAGTTACTAAATTGCATTATTTCGACCTAAGGAATCTGCTGTTGCTCTGTATCCCATTACTTTTGGGACACCCTATATATTTATAAAAATTTAAGTTAAGTTAATTTTGTATTGGAAAAGCCGGAACAACTTTTAAAAATCATAATAAAAGTCTACTAATAGAATCAATTAATCAACTCTAGGCTGTAAGCCCATTTACTTATTTTAAGTTTAAAATTATAAAGTCAAAACCACACTTGCTAATATTTTAGCGCCTGTCAAGCAGGAACAAAAATTAAATCAAATTTAATATTTAATTTTTAACTAACAGTGATAAACTTTTATTACTGCCTGCCAAGTATTGAAATGTTTGTCAAGTATCATGGTTACAATAAGATTGTTCTTCACTTCGCCATCACTATTGTAGTTTTGGGTAATACTTTGAATGTATCTTGTTTTTTCTAAAATTTAAGCAAACCTTAGCTCAAAAACACTGCAATAAATATTTGCCATTTTTTCTTTGTCTACTTTATTTATTTATAAGTCATTTTTCGTTTTATTTTAAAAGGTAAGCACTTGAGTACAGGATCATCTAATGTGGACTAAACAGAAACACCTTGTGGCTTTCCTCATATTAAAGAAAGTGTGAAAAAACCCTCATGTGTTTTTTTTCCGTGAAATCACTTTTCACTTTTACAAGTATGTAATATGAAATGCTTTCAAAAACAAACTAATAGGGTGTCCCATTAAGAACATGTTAATTTGATGTTTTATCTGTTTTGTTTCAATTTAAATTATTTTCTTGAGTATCCTTTAAGACTCCATGGAAGGAAATATACAAGACGCCTCTTTTATTCTTTTTTTAATATAAGGAAAGCAACAAATATGGTTTTGTTTAGTCCTCATTGAATCACACTATGCAGAAGAGCTGTGTTTGGTCAAATTTTGGAAAAAAGAACTACATCTGAATCATTATCCAAAAACTAAAATTACGAAGGTAGGCTATCGTAAGGCTAATAGTTTCTGTACGCAAATAGTTTTGTATAAGCACTTGATGTCCTCTGTCCCGTAATGTGGTCAGTCCATGAAGGCTTGACCATCTCAAAAAAAGTAAAAGGCAGTTTATTAGTACCAAATTTAAAAGATATAAAAACTTGAGGAAAAAAACTCTACATGCAGCAGAAACCATAGTTTAGACCTCGACTTAGACACCATTTGAGAGCCTGCAAGTGAGATGTTCGGGGCTTTTCCAGCAGATAAGCCCCTGTTTGTGTTGCACCTCCACATAAGACAACTTTTTATATCTCTCCAATGTTAAGTTACTTTAATATCAGTTTTTTTTTGTTTAGAAAGATTTAGGTATAAAGCCGTCGTACTAACATTTTTTAAATGTAAAAATCAACTTGAAGGTGTTAAACATGTCTTTCTATTCAACAGGTAATCTACAGCCAATAAAGAAGTTATTTTTTACCGACATAGTAACTAAATCTAGCAATAAATAGTTAGATTTAGAACAGAAAAATAAATGTTGTGTGTTTATTTAGTAAGCAAAATATTTTATAATTTATAAAACAATACAAAATCGATGAAACTTTTTAAAAACTGGTAAATCATTACAAAGAGTAAAATAGAAGGTGGTGAAAATGTGACAGTTACAATTAAAGGAAATAAAAAAAAAACAAATATCACAAAACATAACTACAATACTCATACATACTATGACGGGGTTTACAAATCTTTACTTCGTTTGATAGATAGATAATCCTGAAAAGGAAACTATGGCAGTTCTTATAAACGAAAAATGCAGTTTGTAAAATAAATAGGCCATACAGATACAGAGTAAATATCTTCTGGCTTACAAGTAAAAGTTTGCAAGAATGTTTCATTCTGAAAGGGTTAATAAACCCACACACTACCTAATTATTTAGTTGAGGTAATTATTTAAAAAATAATAATAAATATTTTAAAGGGTTTTTATCCTTACCCCATTCTGCATGTACCAGTGGATTCGGAGCACACAAGTAATGCTGCCAGTCCTGAAGACCCTTATGGAGCTTACCAACAGGCTCCTCAAAAGTAATTTTTAATGAGGTTTGCCAGAGATTTCAGTTTAGCTAGTTTTGTTTAGGCTACTTATATAAAATAATAATTTTTACAGCGGCGTGGTTTGAATGGGGTTTTTTCGACCATTGACTTTTAAGAAGTTTCACTAATAAAGCCTTTTTTGTTAAATCTTTAGTAAGGCTTAATTTAAATTAAAATTCATTTTTACATTCAGTGTTAAGTTTGATTGTTGACGTTTGACAAATCCTATTCTTTCATATTATTTAATTTAAATTATTTTTTTTTGGGGCTGATCTCCTGTTTTTAAATAAGAAAATTCCCCTAAAAAAACTTTTTTAGGATTCTTTAATTAATTTGCCCGTGGGCTTATATCTTTAAAAAAACCGAGCTATGGGCTTTTCTAAGAGATTTTGTTTTATGAAAGAAAATGGTCAAAAGAACCCCGGATTTTAAATATTTAATTTTACTTTCCTTTGTTTTTTTACAAATTTTTGTCTCTTAGTAGTGGACTGTGTCCCTTGGGTATTTTAAGCTTAATAAAATCATTTTAAAGAGAGGGCTTTGTTTAATTTTGTGTACAAACAAAATCACCCCTGTCATTATTTTCCTCATTGTTGCTAGTATTTTTATCAAAAAAGGGTTA
Source organism: Listronotus oregonensis (assembly GCA_019359885.1). NCBI lineage: Eukaryota > Metazoa > Arthropoda > Insecta > Coleoptera > Curculionidae > Listronotus > Listronotus oregonensis. The sequence continues at coordinate 217,208 of JAHBCN010000289.1, forward strand.
AATATTTTTTTTTAATTGTTTTGAGAACAAATAGCAGACTAGCGTTCAAAAGACGCTGTCATTTTTGTTGTTTAATTTAAAACTTTTATATTTGTTACAAAAAGAAAAAAACGGACTAAAATATTAAAGTAGATTTTTTTTGATACAATTTCCTAGTTTCAAAAACTTTTATTAAAAATATGTCATATTCTTATATCTGTGTAAGAAAAAAGGAATTAGAACTATCTAGTTTTTTATTTTTTGCCTTTAAATGAAGTGTGTATATTGTTAAAAGATGGAAAAGTAGTTTCTTACACAGATAACGAATATACCAACAAAAAATTTAAAAAAAATAGGCTAGACATTTAGATTTTAAAAAAAAAAAAGGACATGCAAAAGATTCTTTGGTACCATCATAAATTATCAAATTAAATACTGTTACTCTAGTCAAATAAAATAAAAATTAGATGGAAAATATTGTCCAGGAAAGGAAAATTTATTAATCATTTGGCTAAGAATCAGGATCATTCCATAAGGTTATTTCCAAAGCTGTAATTTACAGATTAATATGTTTTCTTATTAATACGAAAACGTATAACTTGGCAAAAAACCGGTGCAATTAATACCAAAAATTTAACATCTTAAAAGGAAAAAGTGACGTAAATACAAAAAAATATATACTTATTTATTGGTTTTTTTATGGCAAGACTAAGAGAAGGCCACCATAATTGGTTCACCAAATCTTTGGTTTTTTAAATTTAAATTTTATTATTAAAAAGTTTTTAGCTTTAGAAAAAAACGTTGGTCGGGTTGGGGTGGCTCGCCCATTATTTTGTAACCCCTAAGATTTCCCTGCTTGATAAGCTTTATTAATTCGTTGGATTTGACTGTAATTTGACAATTTTCATTTTTTATATTTTGGATTTAAAAGGGGGGCTTCCCAAAGCGACCAAATAATATTGGGGGATTGGCAGTGATAATTTGAGACTATATAAATGTATATTATTTGTTTGAAAATTTGGTAAATTATGTGCGCGCAATGGCTTTAGGCAGTGAACAAAAATGTTTTGATCTTCCCAAGCTGCTCACGTGCCTGGTTAATAAATTATATTTTATTTTTTGATGAAGATCTACATAGGTAGTTGTACACTTATCCAGATACGCGCGAAACTGCTCACAAATAAATCAAATTAATTCTTCCTAATATTTAACATCTATACAATATAAAAACTTCCAAAAATTGTCTTACATATTGTTTTTTGCTTTTTTTTTTTATTTATTTTATTTATAAATGATTTCCCCAAAAAAATTTTTATTTTTATTTTGGCTGTAAAAATTTCAGTTATTTATTCCACTTATGACTTTTGAAAGATTTACAAATGCTGTAAATAATTACTTTGCTAATTTTTTGCTAAATAAAAAAATACCGATATATTAAATGAATAAACATTATTGAACTACAATTCGGTCGGTGTAAAACTAATTAGGCAAGTATATTGCTATTAATTTATTTTCAATTAAATGTCGTGTATATTTGACATTCCAATGTCTGATAATATTTATTTGACTTATTTAATTATCGATTTTTAAAATTAGGTTCAAATTCTCTATTTATACAGTTTTATATATTATAGTGCAATTTTTATTTTTTTGAATTTTAAAAATTAATTGATAACTGTTTTTGAATGGACTGACAAAAAAATTTAATAAACTAAGAGTTAATTTTCAATTGATAAGCTGACAGAACAACTTGATTTTAATATTTTCAGTCATGTATAGTAATATATTAAAGTGGTTTTTAAAAATTTTGGTTTATTAATTTTTAAATTAAATTAATATAAATGAATTAAAATGAAGTAGTATTTTGGCGGCTCTGATCTCAAAAAATATTTCGGGTTTTATAGTTTTCGAAAAATTTTAGCTGCGGTTTTTTTAAAGCCTTAGGTTTGGAACCGGTTTAAAGTATCCTTTTTAATATTAAAGTACGGGCAAATCCGATACGATAAATAACTTCGGTAATGATAAGCTGTGGTTTTCGGCTTGGGTGTATACCCATATACCAAAAGGAATACAACTTTTAGTCCCGCCTTCCCCAATTTCTTCTTCCCTTTAATTTTTTCAATTTTAATCTTTAATTAAAAAAACAGAATGTCAGTTTAAAATTTAAATACTATAAAACCCCCTTTAAATAAACAAAACCTAAACTTTGTTTAAAATAATAATTTTAAAAAACTTTTTTATAAAGAAGTAAATTTTTTCACCAAAAAGAAACTTTAAGATTAATTAATAAAAGCTGAAATATTGTTTTTTTGATAGAGGGTAAAAAAGGCGGGCAAAAAACGAAAAATGCTTCAGATTACTTTAAAAACGTGCCCCCTTTTTAGAAGTCCCATTGGAAAAAATAACAAAAAAAAAATTTTAATATATTTTTTTTCGGGGTTTTTTCCCCTGAACCGATAAAAAGATTTTTTTAAAATTTTGGGTCTTTTAATTTAAATTTGTATGTTTTTCATTTATAAGTTTGGCATGAAACAGGTTAAAATTTTAAAGTTGGATAACTTTTTCCCAAAAAAATTTAACGTTTCAATTTTTCCCAAACCCAAAAATGGAGGTCAGGGTCTACAATAAGGCACAATATAACCATCTGCTATTGCAGAATAGTTCTTTCACCGCCCTCCATCAAAAATTTATTAGCAACAGTAGATAAGCTAAAATTTATAAACTAGCCTTTGGGTTTTAATACGAACTATGAAACATTTTTTTTTTTATCTTTAAAAAAATTTAAAATGAGAGCATTTTCCCCTGTTAAAACAAAAGGGGGTGACTTTAAAATTTTTTTTTTTTTAAAATATAATTCAAAAATTTAAATACAAATTTATTGTATATATGATTTTTAAAAAAACATTTTTATAAAAGTGGACAGTTTGATTATTAAAACCCAAATTGTTGGGAAAAGCTCTCTTAAACGAGACCTACGACTCAATTAATGTAATTTTATTTATTTAAAAATAACACAAAACTTTTTCAATTTTTGGAAAAATTTTTTAAAATTGATTATTTAAAATCCCAATCTATTAGTTGGTTTTATATTGTGTTGATCTATTTTGAGGATTAGAATAAATCGGGGGTTTGTAGTTACCCCTTTTTTTTTAAAAAAAGGGAAAATCGATTTTAAAAAACAATTTTTATTAATTTAGTCGATTAGCTGCAA